>ML685920.1:143427-155769 GCA_007922175.1 Pelusios castaneus
GGGGATGTAGTGTTTTGAGTTACATTACGTTGCCATAGTAATAGATGGGGGGAGTTGTCCTTTCTCTTACTTGTAGGAAAGCTGTCAATCCAGTTTCAGATGCTTTAATAAAGCCACAGTAGGAGCGTTCCCGAGCATGTAAGTAGCGGACCAATGGACGGCTCCAGGCCGTCTGTTCCGTACACAGGCTGGGCTACACAGCTCAAACCCGTCCTGATACCCCCACGCCTGCCCAATGCGCACGCGCAACTTAACAGTGTGATAAGATGGCATCTGACAGCTGCATATACGCATGTGCAGCCCGGAATCTTCCCGAGAAGATGGCACCCCTACGCGGCGCCCTTCGGTGGGCACTTACTGCGCCTGAGCAGTCTTGCTCCGTTCGTCAGTAAGGTGGCCGCTTCCCCGCAGAGGTAGTGCACTAGCCGGTGGCAGACTGCCACCTCACGTGAAAGCCGTACAAAAACATGGCAGCCGCCAACATGTGTGTGTGGAAGTGGGCATGGGGACATGCGCAGCGATGCTAGCCAGCTGAGTCACGTGTATACCGTACAAGATGGCAGCCGCCTACGATTGGGTGTGGAAGTGGCCATTGCGGCATGCGGACCGAAGCCCCGCTGTGCTTGCAGCTGTTCGAGGGGGAGGAGCGAGCAGATAGGAAAGAGGGCGGGGCCTGTCCCCAGATGGAGTTGAACGGCGGCGCTGCTTCTGTGCACAGACTCGAGTGGACCTAGGATTTGCCTAGAGGAAGAGAGCACTGGCTGGGGAGATGTAGGTTCACGGCCAGAGCCAGCTAGGCCCAGCAACCAGCCCTACAGCCTCACCCCACCGAGCACAGCTCTTTAGTTACAGCACTCACACAGCATCCAGCCCCTACTAAAGATGAGCAGCAAGACACAAAGGATGGATGTGTGGCTCCAGGCTCAGAGATACCATGGCCCCAACGATCCTTTGAAATGGAGAATGAACAAGACCCGTTCCCCACTCCACAACCCTGCAGGCATTCCTAGAGCAGATCTGTCAGCAGAAAAACAGCCACTCTTGATTTTAAAAAGTGTCAGGGAAGGAGAATTCACTACCACCCTCACTATACTGTTCCAGCCACGCCTAGTGTACATCTTATTACCCATCTGAATTGGGGTAGGTTTCACCTCCAGCCAATTTGATATTAGCTTGAAGAGCCCAGCAGCAAATATGTAGTCCCCAGTCCAGAGGCAGCCTTTGGCTAGGTGAAGGCACATTGTAGGGCCCCCTATAGGCCCACTGGGGCCCCCTGGCACCAGCCCCAACTCCCCACTGCCAACCCTGGACACGGGCCAGGTCCTGCACCTGCTGCCAATCGAGGCATACACCCAGCTTTTGGGGCAGGTAAAGGGGGGGCCCTTTCAGCTTGAGGCCCTAGGTGTGTGCCTACTTTGCCTACCCCAAAAGCTGCCTCTGCCCCCATCACCTCTTTGTTAAGCTACACAGGCTGAGCTCCTTAAGTCTATTCCTATAACATAGTTGCTCTCAAAACTTTTTAGGCCATGCCCCCCCTGTAGCCCAGTCAAAAGCCGGAGCCATGCTTGGCAGCTGGAAATGGGTCTGGGAGCTGGGGCCCAAGCTGCCCTGGGGGCTGTAGTAGGGGGCAGGAGCAGGGCCAGAGGGGCATTTCCTTCCTTCCCCTCCCACCTGAATGTATGGGGGATGCACCCCCACAGTTTGGAGGACTGCTACTACATGGCAAGTGTTCCAACCCATTAATTGTTCGCGTAGCTCTTCTCTGAGCCCCCTCCAATTTCTCACCATCTTTCTGGCACTGTGGGCTCCAGAACAGGCCACGCCACGCCACACCACACCACCACTGGCAATACAAGGACCAAACCCAGAGGAAAAAGAGCATCCCTACTGCTGCTCCAGACTCCAGTCTAAATACCCTGGGCTGACATCATCGCCTGTAGCAAGTGTGTTGCAAGAGGAGTTCCTGTTTGGCGGTTCTCCTGAAACCCTCCTGCTGCTCTGCACCCCATGCCTGCACCCTAAGCCCTGTGCCCCAACTAAAGACTCAGCACCCCAGGCTCTAAACTCCTCCAGGAGGCTCTGCTCCCCAGAGCTAGGGCCACCTCCTCCCACCATGGATTAAAATTTCCTTGTACAAGAATGCTGACCAATCAGAATTACTTTCTCTCTGCAGGCCAGCTGACCTGTTGCATTCAAGGTGAATAAATTTCCTCATGCAAAAACTGCAACCAATCCAAAGCACTCGTTTTTTTCCTTTTAGTACGTTGCTGAAAGGTCATCTCTTTAAAAAAGTGTTTTAAAAAAGTTTTTACAGTAATCACACTGAGTACTAAAGACAAGAAGCAATGCACATATAACACATACATACGCCCCACCCCACCCCCACCTGCCCTGGTACAAAAAGCCTCCACCCCACCCGCCAGGCCAGGAGACTGACACCCCTCACTTCCTGTTGGTGTGGGCTGTCCCGATGACACACTCATTGACCTGGAAGAGAAAAAACATGGAGTTGAGGGGGGAAGCTGCAGCAGGGTGACATCTATCTATCTCAGCCCCCATCCCCTCCCCATCACTTAGTCACTTACTTTGCTGGCAAAGCGCAGGGAGTTCAGGGACTCTGTCAAGTTCTCCTCCAGCGGGGAGATGTTCACAAACATCAGCCTGTGGATGGTGTAAAGGGGAAGAGTCGAGGTCTGAGGGCCCACATTCTCCCTAGCACCATCCCCTGCTTGGGTTCACCCCTGCCCTTCTGCGTCTCCCTCCAGCCCTATCCACACACAGTCTTGCCCACTTCCACCCTGGTGCTAGACCCTTCCCTATCCTCCCCCCACCCCTAATGTTCCCATTGCCACTCACATCTTTGAGTTGCCCCCCAAAGAGTTCTGCAGTAGGTAGGTGAGCTTGCTGTTCCTATAGGGTATGTGCGGCTCCTAGAGAGTGGGAAGAGAGGAGTCAGTTCCGCGCCGTCCATGAGAATGGGGCATGGAAATGCCATGCGAAATACCTCTGAGAACACCCACCCTCACAGGCTCCCCTCTGCTTTGGCTAGGGATGGCAGGAACAGGTACAGAGAGCCAGGATGTGGACTGTACTGCAGTGGGATGGGTGCAGGTGGGATATTACATTGTCCACAGCACCAAGACCATGGTCCTGGAGAAGAGGGAACTGCTAATGGGGCGCCTTAACTGTTACCTTGTTGGAAAGCGCCATGATGACCAGCCCCAAGGTAGAAAGGCTGGTGTTGATGGCTTGGGTCTCTCGCAGCCGCTCCCCCTTTGACAGGGACTTATCTAGCCGCTCACTGCCCGCCAGGTCCACCAGACTTAGCACCGCTGAAACAAAGAGGAAATGGATGAGAGACAGGCTGCGGAAAAAGCTCCTGCCCCAGCCCTCCACCCATCAACAGGGGTGATCCACCGCAGGTGGTCCCACAGCTCTGCCCTCCAGTTATTCTCTGGCAGCCCCAGCCCCCTCCTCCCCCACTCACAGGCACTGTGCAGGTCCCGGCTCGGGTTCCAGCCCTCAATGCGCAGCTGGAAAAGGCTGTGGCTGCGAGAGGAGTGGTCGTTCAGAGCTGTCTTTGCCACTGAGCGGTTGGCCTTGGCTGTTTGTAGTAGCTTCAGTACCTGGGGGATGCAGGGTGTGTTGGTGGGGGTCAGGCCAGTCCTTAACCCTACTAGCTCACCCCTTCCCACATCTCCACTCACCTCATCCTCAGAGTCCACAGAAACATAGTGCAGGTTGGGAACATGCAGCTCTTCACTGCTCTGGCTGACTCGCTTGATCTCCAGCTCAGCACCCCGCTCCGGCCGCCCCACCAGTAGGTCCCGCAGTGACTCATTGTAGATCTCCAGAAAGTTGGCAGTAAACCGGTACTGGGGTATATGGGAGAAAAAGAAAACCTCAGAGCCATGTCCATGTGGAGGGCCAGGGACACTGCCAGAGCGGGACACACTCACCTGCCAGCCCTTAGACTCCAGTTCTCGCGCCCCCTGGAAGACCTGCTGCACAGCTCGAGGAATCATGCCCATTGTCTCGGGCCTCATGTCATCTGGCCCCTCCATAGTATAGGTCTTGCCACTACCTGTCTGCCCATAGGCAAAGATGCAAACATGGTACCCATCCAGAGCGGACTGCAGGGAGAGAGAAGGAAGTGGTCATGATGAGGTAACCCTCTGTACTACCAGAGATCCAAACCCCGTCCCCATTCTGTACCTGCACCAATAGCGCAATCTCTTCAAACACCTCCTCCTGGGAGCAGGCAGGAGAGAACACTCGGTCAAAGCTGAAATCGTATTTCACATCACCCTTGCGGTCCCGCCCGACATGAGACTGTGGAGAAAGAGACTTGTGGGTCAGTCTATAGCAGTGTTTCATGGAACACCAGTGGCTCCAGGGAAACAGCTGAGGGAGTGGAGGGACTGAGAGGAGGAGAGAAGGAGCAATCTGGTGAGCTGACACACAAGCTTGGCTTGTTTAGCTTAACCAAAAGAAAGTTGAGGGGGGGATATGATAGCTCTCTATAAATACATCAGAGGGATTAACATCAGGGAGGGAGAGGAATTATTTGAGTACAGCACCAATGTGGACACCAGAACAAATGGTTATAAACTGTCCATCAAGAAATTTAGGCTTGAAATTAGATGCAGGTTTCTAACCATTAGAGGTGTAAAGTTCTGGAATAACCTTCCAAGGGGAGTTGTGGGGGCAAAAACCATAACTGCTTTCAAATCTGAGCTTGATAAATGTATGGAGGGGATGGTATGATTAGCCTATTTTGGAAATTGACTGATATTGGGCTACGGGTGGTGGATTTACAAGTGGCCCAAGAGGGGAGAGTACATGGGGTGGGTTCTGAGTTATTACAGAGAATGGTTTCTTGGGTAACTGGCTGTGGAGACTTGCCCACATGCTCAGGGTTTAACTGATCGCCATATTTGGGGTCAGGAAGGAATTTTCCCTCAGGGCTGATTGGCCTGGACTCTGGGGGTTTTTCGCCTTCCTCTATAGCACAGGGCATGGTTCACCTACCAGTGAATTCTCTGTATCTTAAAGTCCTTAAATCATGATTTAAGGAGGTAAATAACTCAGTCATAGGTTGGTGGCCTATTGCAGGAGTGGGTGGGTGAGGTTTTGAGGCCTGCATTTTGCAGGAGGTCTGACTAGATGAGCATACTGGTCCCTTCTGACCTTAAAGTCTATGAGTCTATGCGTCAGCCCCTAGAGCCAAGGCCTGGGCTGTGGGAATTGACAACCATCCCTGCTTCTGATGGGAGGTCCCCAGAGTGGTAACAAGGGGCGGTGATTGCAGATGAGGGTGCTTGAAGGCAAGAGGGGACTGTGAGGACCTCCAGAGGAGCCAAGCCAGGCACAGTGAAGGAGTGGCCGAGAGGCAGCTGAGGTTCAGCACTGGGACAACACTAGGTGCTAATGGAATGACTTGGTCACTCAGCTGAGTTCGCGATTAACTCTTCAGAGAAGCCCCAGCTTTCGAACATGCTGGCAGGGAATGGGGTGGTTGTATCATCTTTCCATGCAGCATCTGTGACTGTTACTGGACATGGCATCCACACTACTGAAGGATGGTGACAAACTGGGTAAGGTTCATAGAAAAGCTACAAGATTTGAAGGCTGGAAAACCTGCCTCAGTAGGCAACCGAAGGAACTCCCTCTGTTCAGGGAAGAGTTGATCATGGTCTCTCCATGAACCCTAGCGTGAATGTCTGTGCCATCCACACCAAGACCGACACACCCTGTCCCCATATGTTCATGTGCACCAACTCGTGGCCAGCTGCCCAGGAGAATGCTAGACCATGGACGGTGGGAGGTGTGTCTGACGATACCTGGTTCGGGTGAATGGCAAGGTGCTAGCAAGGCTTCCAAGCACAGCAGCAAGTCAAAAGCAGAGTCAGCTGCTCCTTGGCTTGGCGCTGAGGTGGCTGACTTGGGATCCCTGAAGGGGAAAGTGCCCACAGCTAGTGCATGAGTAGTGTTCAAGTTGTAGATGACATGGGTGTGCCCCAATGCCATGTCCAGACACTGACTGCCATGCAAGGCCAGAGGGCTGGCTATCCCAGAGACTGGCTAGCTGTGTGCCAGCCCCTGGCCTCACCTCCTCCACCTTGGACAGCACCAAGGCCTTGTTGTCCTGTGGGGGGAAATGCAGGTGCTCCATCCCCTTCTGCATCTTCTTCTCCCAGGCCAGCAGGGGACGCACACGGCAGAACACACGGATGTTACCCTGCCGACGAGATAGATGAGTCAGTGCAGTGTGGGGATGGCTTTGTCCCCAGGTCCCAGCAGCTTTCTTTCTCAATTCCATCTTTTCCCAGTTTCCACCGCCCCCCCCCCACCCCCCAAGCCGTGGAACAATGAAGACCTCCTGTCACCTTGAGCTCCTGCACCAGGTTGTGTAGCCTCCTCCTCTCCATCTCTAGCTGGTGCAGCCGTTCCTCCTGCTGGGTCATGATCTGCAGCTGGGCTGTCACCTGGCCTCTCAACTCCTCATTCACACACTCCCTCTGGGCCAGGCCCTCCTCTGCCAGTTTCAGCTTCACCTGAAGCAGGATTGGAGTTGGGGGTTACTGTTACAGACTCACTTGGAATACCACAATCCCAGTTCCTCCACCAGCCACCATGGGCTGAAGCCAACACATAGAATTCCAGCTACTGACAGGTTTGAATGTGACTAATAGCACTGCTTTGACTGGGCTGTTATGGAAATGAATGCGATGGTGCAGAAAGCAGTGATTGTTTGCAGTACAGGTGACTCAAAGATACCCAACAGTAGGACTGGGATTTTCAAAGGAAGTTGGGTGCCTGCAGGGCTGTCCCATGGGGGGGAGCAAGGCCCAAGGCCAACTGGCCTACGCAGGGCCCCACCCCCTCATGCTGGAGGGGAGACAGGCCACTCCACCCTCCCCGGGAGCCAGCCCAGGCAGGGAGGCTGAGGCTGCCGGCAGGGAGCTGGCTCCAGCTCTGGCCCCAGAAGCAGGGCCTGCCAGTGGGGGGAGCCAGCCGCAGCCAGGACCCCAGGCTGCTGCCAGGAGCCAGTTCCAGCAGAGGGCACCCTGCCAGAGAGGGCTGGCCCTGGCCGTATGGGGCAGGCCGCAGCAGGCCAGGCCAGGGGCGGGCCCCGGCCACCTGCCCCGCCCCTGGGCCTGCCTGCTCCACCCTGGGGGCGGGGAGGGCTAGCCCAGAGACCAGGCTTAGTGCTCCCAGCCTGCCAAAGGCAGTGGGGAGCAGGGAAGAATGTGGGCTTAGGGGGGCCATGGTGCAGGCCCCACACTGCCCTGCTGGGAGTGGGACAGTGTGGGGCCCGCATAACCCCCCCATTCACACCCCCCCAGGGACAGCCCTGGGTGCCTGAGAACTGGGGAAAGGGTCCTCTGAAGCACCCTGCAAGGACAGCAGTCACTTTACAATTCCTCACTCAGCCAGGCAATAACTAAAGCAGCTCAGCCAGCCCCACAAGCAAGTCCTGAAAACAAGGTTGGGTTGTACGATGCAATGCAGGGAGAGCCAGGGGCAGAGCGTGACACTGTCACAGCAAGTCCCTGGAAAATGTGTCAGGCTGAGCCGTTGCTATAGGAAACAAAGCTTGTGTGGATTGAAGCCATGCAGCAAAGCTGCCCTAGCTCCTGCCTAACGCCTGCTACCTTACAGCAGTGTGCAGACAAGGCAATGGATGCGGAGCACTGTCTGTTATGGGAGGTCCTAGCACAGTCCAAGCCACCACTAAGGGCTGAGCTCTGCTTCCTGGCCCCAGTCACATGACCTGGTTGGGGCCCTCCGACTCCAGTAGGGGAAGTTTAACATCATCATCTCTCTCCTCCCCTCCAGGCTCGGACCCACCTCTCTGGTCTCCAGCAGGGCTGACAGGTCCTGCTTGATCCTCTCCAGCTCCCTAATGGTCCTCCTGTGGTTAGTAACCTGCTCCTCCAGTTGCTCCTTAAGGTCTGACAGCTCCATCACCTCGTGGAGCCTCCGCTGGGACTGCTCCTGGCAAGTGTGCAGTGCAGAGCTCAGTGTGCTGCAGATAGGAGGAGCAAGGTGAGATGGGGCACAGGATGACCCCCTCATACATATCAGAACGACATGGTCCCTCCCCAGAACACTTGGTCCTCTGGTCTCTCACCTGACCTGGCTTCTCAGTTCCTGGCTCTGCACCACCTGCTCCTGCAGCTGCCTGCTGAGCTGCTGGTTCTCCCCCTCCAGTCTCTGTACCTTGTCTTTGTAGCTGCACATCTTGGCTCGCATATCACTCAGCTGGCCCTTCAGGTCCCAGGCCGCTCGCTTCTTCCCATCATTCCCTGCAGCTGGGGCAGGGGCTGCTATGCAGAGGAAAGGGGAGGCAGGTGAGGCTGCTGCCAGCAGGGCTATTCCCCTCTCCATCCCTGGCTTCACCCTTTCTTGATGCCAAGCCCCTCCTGTCACCACCTTACCTATCTTTGGAGCTACTGCCACAGGCACTGGCCTCCTGATGACCTCTGCAGAGTGAAAGGGGACAGCATGTGTCATGGATCCACAGGTTTGGACCAGTCCCAAGGTCATCTTCAGTGCATCAGCCCCCTTCGTGTCACTCTCAGTGGGCCAACCTCTTAGCACCCCCATTTCCTAGGACTGAAGAGCCCCTTCAGCACACCTGCTTCACTCCATTTCAGGAGGACTCACTATGGGGCTTTCACGGACACCTGGGGAAGATTTGAACACCCTATGAGAGCAATGAGCCCCAACTTCCTTGATCTGGAGTGACTCTTGGCCAGCATTGTAAAACCAGAAGGGGCTAGGCAGCACAGAGAATGGAATGTTACAGCAAGATCAACCTGGGTTGGTCCAAAGCCCTCTTTCGCCCCAGACCAAAAGCTTCTTTCCTGACTCCAACCCCATCTGGCCCCTCCCCAGTCCTTAGTCCCCCAGCTAGCTTCCTAAGGAGGGTGGGCTGTCCATGGCTGTTTGTTGCTAGGTGCCAAATGTCTGGACAACTGGGCATTGTCTTCTGAGACTCTCCATGGGCACGGAGCCGCAGGAAACTATGTGTTTGTCTAGTCTTCATCTCGATCTCAGGATCCCTGCAGAAAGGAAACAGCCTTCCCCACACCTTGTCAGCTACATACCACATAGATGAAACTGAGACACAGACAATAATCATAAAAAATATGAAGAATTCCCACTCCATCACAAGTCATGGGGTGAAGCAGTAAAGAGAGTGGCTATGAGAAGGAGAAGAGAGCTGACAGGAGGGTCAGACTTGGAAACTGAAATACCTGCTGTGTGCAGGGAGACAGGACCTTCTGAAAATGCTTTGTAAACTATGGGGTCCATGCTTCATAGCTTTCATAGGCTGAGTTCCAGCACGCTCAAGGGCTCCTTGCATCTTTCTGTTTACACTTGCAAGCCTCTTTTGTGCTACTCACCCATTCTATTTTCAGAACTCTCTACAACTGACAGGATTCTGTGTGCCCCCTTCCCACTATATCAAAAGGGTTTGTGCGCCTCCCATTTTTGGGTTCTCTCATGGCAGGGGCTCTGTCTCCTTTCCCATTCCCTCCCCCCATTGTAATGCCCCCACTCTCCTTTTCCCCCCATGCCAGGGGCCATGTGCACTCCATGACAAAATGGAAATTTTCTGTAACCTTTTTATGTTTCTTAAGTGCCTCAGTTTCCCTCTGTACTTTGCATTGCTATCCATTGGGTTACTAATAGCTCAAGTGCCACTCTTTGGGCACAGGAGATTTTAGTTCTACCCTGGAGGTCAGGTCGATTTAACTGCATCACTCAGGGGTGTGGATTTTTCACACCTCGGAGCCATCTATTTAGCCCAACGTAGTTTCCTAGTGTACAGCAGCTCTGTGACATTGTGGCTTCTTGCAGCAGATCCACCCAAGTCAGGCTCACATGGGAGTCTTGTGTTCTATCACTTCAGTGGCAGTGACCCCAGACAGCCTTTCCAAAACAACGTAACAAATCTATTGGTCACTTGGCCTTCACAACCTATCAATCTTTCTCTTTGTTTTTGCCACTCTTTGCTAAGATAAAGCTCAACCTGGCTATCACCCGCTCAACGCTCCCTAGGCCTAAAGCAATGCTGCCATCAAAGCCAACTTTGTCCATTTGTCCTTAGTCCCTGGTGAAAAGCTGCTGAGTTTCTTTCAGTCAACCCTTCTCCCCACTACACCGAGCCAGGCTGAGTTCACCTGTTCCACGTGCTGGAGATTCCAGTGGATGTGCATCAATTGTTCAGTTCTAGGGGCCCCTGCATTCCATTGATATGGGACCCATTCACTCCACCCTAGACAGTCATGTGATGCAACACCTCACATCTCATTCCCTTCGCCAAGAGCAGCTTTGTAATCCATTTGCACTCAGAGTAGCAGTGCAGCCTACAGTGGGAGACCGAGGCTTGCAGAGCACTAAAAAATGGAACAGAAAATTTCTACTACGTTGGAAAAAAACCAAATAATAGAGAGATTTGACATCTGGAAAATAATCAGAGGGTAAATTAATGAGGAGGAGGAGCAGACATGAGCTGGGGTATCAAGATGCTGGATGGGGTTAGTAGGTGTTCACAACCAGTAGTTTGACCTGCTGACAATTGCAGAAGTGCTATTGTGGCTGTGCCAAAAAGTGGCAGGAACTCCATGGGTCCTGCACAGTTTTCTGGTTTCCCCCAAAGTCACTGGCCATTCATGCCGTGAACATGTTCTGAAGTTCTGGAATCAATCAGAGATGACATTCAGGAGTACTGTGCTTGAGGGAGAAAAACAACTGGGATGAACATAAAGCCTTGTGAACAGCAACCCAGGGAGAGGACCAAAGGGAGACGAAACCTGGGGTTGCCAGCCAGCAGGGGCTGCTCAGCTCTTTAGCATCATCCCCAACAGCCTCCCCACTGCCAAGTCCCCCAAAGGCCTGGCTCACAGTGCTGGGTTTTGCAAGGGGCACCAGGACACAAGGAGTCTCCCCTCAGAGTGAAGGCCCCACTCCCACAAATACCTGCTATTGAGGCTGCTGGGACCGTCAGTCCTGCTCGGAGCGAAGCCCGGCGGCCTGTGATGGACATGAAGGGCCATCATTAGCAGCAGAGAATGTAGCCCTTGTGCCAACTCCTTGTTCTTATGAACACAAAGATCCCTGCATACTGCTGGTGCGCACACACACCCCCTCCCCTAGACAGCAGTTCTCACTCAGGAGCATGCATATCCCGGGGGGTATGCTGGTTTTCCCAAGGCCCCCCCCCCCCCCCCATCAGCTCCTCTAGATATTTGCCTAGTTTTACTACAGACTACAGTATAAAACACTAATGAAGTCACATATTTATGCTACTCTATAATAATATATATTAAAAACAAGTATAATACTTACATTCCAATTGGTTTATTTTATAACTATGTGATAAAAATTAGGTCAGCAATTTTTTAGTCCTAGTGCATTGGAACAATTTTGTCATTTTAGGTCAATTTTTGTAAACAAATAGCTTTTAAGTGAGCTGAAACCTGGGATGGGCCAGGCAAATCCAAGTGGTACAGCCGCCTGGAAAGGGTGAGAGCCACTGCCCTTCACTGGCCAGAGCTCACCTGCTCTTTGAGGCCTGGGTACTGCAGCTGCTGCAGAAGCCGTGGATCGAGTGGTGGCAATGGAGGCTGCCACCCTGCGGACAGGCACAGGGAGCCCTCGGGCCCGTTTCTAGCGTGAGGGCGAAAGAGGAAACAGTTACTGGAAGCAGAGTCCTGGAGAATGAAGCCAGTCGGGAAACCACCCCTTGCACATCTCACCTGCTGGGCTGGAGGCTGATTCTCATCACTGGGTCCTCGCTTGGGCCTCAGGCCAGGCAGAGGCAAATGGGAAAGAGGCTTTCCTTCAGCCGGCCCCTGCTGGCCCTCAGTGTTCCCCTTCTGCTCCTTAAGGGGAGACCTCTGGGAAGAAGAACGGACTTAGTCATGTGTTATACAGATACTGACACCCCATCACCACCCAGGGAGGGTGCACCCCCATATCCCTGCCCACCCCCTTGCCTTGGGGAGACCCTGGGGGCAGGAAAAAGAGGGGCTTGGCCACGTGTTATACAGGCCCTGCCCCACATGTGAGTGGACCCAGGGCAGGGTGAGCCCCCCACATCCCTGCCCCATCCCCTGCGGTGGGGAAAGCCCAGGGGCGGGCTCGGGGGGCTCCACCGGTGGAGGAGGCACTCGATCCCCAGCAAACTCACCGCCGCGCTCGCCATGGCCGGGCCGGGGGTCGGACGCGAAGCTGTGGGGAGAAGGGGAGACGGCGGGTGAACGTGGGGGGCAGGAACTTCACCATCTGCACCGCAGGGCCGCGGCCCCCACAGCCCATCCCCCC
>ML685920.1:166784-196803 GCA_007922175.1 Pelusios castaneus
GCTGTGGGGCAGGGAGGGGAAGGGGAGGTATGGGGCAGCGCGGTGTGCGGAGCTGTGGGGCAGGGTGGGGGGGACACTCACCTCCTTGACAATGTTGTTCTCCGTTAGCTGAGCCTCCAGTTTCTGCCGCGCTGCCATGGACTTGCTGAGATCTGTGGGGCAGAGAAGGGCCCATGAGCCCTAAGGAGGCACCGGACTTGTCCCCCCAAACCAAGCTGCTGTCTTACATGGGAGCAGGCACCAGGTATCTGCCCCAGCCCAGGGGAGCCAGCAGCGGGGTCCCGGAAGGCTGCTGGGGGGGGGTCACCCCCTGCCACCACGCAGGGCCGGGGGGGGGCCCAGTGGCTGGGAAGGAGTCACTGGCTATGGGGCGCGGGGGGGCGGCACCTTTCTGCAGCTGCTGGTATTTCTCCAGTTCCCCCTGCAGCTTCTTCTGGATCAGCTCCGCCATGGCTCGGGTGGGGACGTTAGCACGGGTCCCGACACGGAACGTGTCGCGACAGCGGGACCGGATCCTCTCCGCTCACATGCACCTACTGCACCCCTCAGCTCCGGCTCTGCCTAGCCCCGCCCCTCGCTGTGACCGCTCAACCCGGAGGTACTGAACCACAACCACTTCCGGTACAGCCGCAGTGGTCGATGGGCTTTGTAGTTCGTCCTCTGAACACCCAGGGCCAGGTTCCATTAGGGGCCTCGGCTCCCGCCCTCCTGAACTGGGGGAGGGAAGGTTAGCTGGGAGAACGACAGGGGCGGGGGGGAGGGGAGAGAGGGGTACCCGTCCACTTCCGCCCGCTTCCAATAGGGCCGCCGCTCCCGGGCAGGGGCACGGATTGGCAGCTCATTCCCAATCCCAAAATGGCCGCCGGAGTTTAAACCACTTCCATCTTTCCTATACGTCAGCGCCGGCAGCCCGCGGGGAGACTGCAGCTGTTTCCGCCCTGATCCAAGATGGCGGTCACCCATTTCTGAAATGTGAAGGAAGCTACTTCCGCCCAGTTTAAAGACGGCGGGGCCTAGGGAAGCCGGGCTGGAGGTTAATCGCCCGCTTGGGCCCTGACGGAAAGCTGGGGCCCGGAGGGTCCCCCAGGCCAGAGCTGCGTCGCACAGTGACTGACCCAGCACTAATGACACGTCACGGTACATCATCAACTTCGCATTAATGACATCATCGTACCATCGCATTACATCATCACAGTGTTAATGACATCAAGGTCAGCGCTGCATTAATGACATCATACCCAGCATCACAGCACATCGTCGGCCTGGCATTGATGACATCATCGTACCATCGCATCGCATCACATCATCACAGCGTTCATGCCATCAAGGTCAGCGTTGCAGCATTAATGACATCATACCCAGCATCACAGCACATCGTCGGCCTGGCACTGATGACATCACACTTGCGTTGCAGCAGAGCACTATGGCATTGATATCATCCTAGCGTCAGCGCACCATCGGCCCAGCGCAGCACCGGGGGACTCACAGCCCCCCAGCTACATCCTCGCTGACGCGGTAATGAGCGTGTCCACCGTGCAGTGCTGCGTGCCGTGATTTTACTGGCCTAAGCAGCAACCTAATCCTGTGTCAGTAATAATTAGAGCTGGTGGTCAGTTCCTGGGGGCACCAAACGACAGTGCAGCTGCCCGCTGCCATGGGCTGGTGCATCTGTTTGGCAGAGTGGGGCTGGCCCTGGCCTGACACCAATGACCATGTCCAGGACCTAGCTCACCCGAGGGAACAGCGATGGAGGTGGCAAGCGGCTAGGCTGGAGGGGCCTTGACCATCCCATGCCTTTGGGAATGGGGGCCTGGGCCGAACAAGACCAGGACTCCTGGGTCCTGTGCCCAGCCTGGCTCCCCACACCCTGCCAGGATCCATCTTTGGGGTTCCTGCATGGGAGATACTGAGATGACCCCTCCCCTGGGACTTACAGTGCTTCTCCAACTCCACAATTTTGGGGGGGTCCCGGAGTCCTGTCTCCAGACCCTACAAGCATAGCCCCTGCTACTGGGGTCCCAGACGTGACCGCTGTTTGGGCAGCCCCTCAGCACCCGAGCCAGGTTTTCTGTTAGAGGGCACAGTGCTGAATGAGTTGGCCCCAACCAGCCCCTCCCTTGCAGCCACAGCTGGTGCCAGTCTGCCTTGCCCTGCCCCGCCCCAGCTGGGGGTTGCCATCTGTCTTACAGCCAGTCTGGAAAAATATCCACGTTTACTGCTGTCCATAACTTAAAGGAAAAATCTTTCCCTCCCTCAGCAGGCGGGAGACTGGCCTGCTGTAAACTGCAGCTCAGGGCAGGGAGACAAAGGGCCTGTGGGGGATTGAGCAGGGATGGGTCTGGTCCTGCCCCACCTCCAGGGGTCGCTGGAGGCAGTGCTCTGTCTGGGGTGGGGGCTTACTGGTCATGTGTGGGAAGCTGGATGTGCTGAGCCCCTCCAGTTCCCTCCCCCCGAGAAGAATTGTGGGGAGCTGTAGGCAGAGGCTGGGGAGAGCTCATATGGGGGGAAGCTGCAAGGGATCAGTGGGGGGTGTTCAGAGTGTGACCCCCCCCCTCTTTCTCTTGCAGGCTGCCTCCTCCACCTGCTGGTCCCCCACAGCCTCCCATGGCCCCACGGCTCTGCCCCCCTCGACGCACCCCTGTCTGGCTGCTGCGAGGGCTCCTGGCAGGACTGGGGGGTCTGGCACTGGTCAGTCTCCTGATTGGGGGTGCAGGGGAGGAGCTGCTGGCCTGGTCACTGGCCCTCTTCCTGGGAGGCGGGGGGGCATTCCTGCCTGCAGACCCCCTGCTGCCGAGCTCTAGCGCCTTCCTGCTGCCCAATGTGGATGCTTGCCAGCCCCGGGCCCCGTTCCTGCTGGTGCTGGTGGCCAGCGCTCCAGGACACACGGCCCAGCGCCAGGCCGTGCGTGCCAGCTGGGGGGGGCATCCACCGGGCTGCAGGCTACCCGGTGAGGACGCTTTTTGCCCTGGGGGCGCCAGGCTCGGGCGAAGAGCAGGCTCAGCTGGAGGAGGAAGCCCGGCGCCATGGAGACCTGGTTCAGGGCCGATTTGCCGACACCTATGCCAACCTCACCCTCAAGACCATGATGCTGCTGGGTTGGGCGGCTGTCCACTGCCCTGGCGCTGCCTTTGTGGCGAAGGTCGACGACGATGTCTTCCTCAATCTGCCCGCCCTTGCCCGCCACCTGGGGGCTCTGTCCAGCCCTCACCGGCTCTACCTGGGCCGGATCCACTGGCGGGTGTGGCCAAACCGCGACCCCAGCAGCCGGCACCATGTCCCCGCCTCCGCCTACGCAGCAGGGCCCTTCCCGCCGTACTGCAGCGGTACAGCCTACGTGCTCTCCGCCGACGCAGCCCTGTGGGTGCTGGGGGCCGCCCCCCACGTGGCCCCAGTGCCCCTGGAGGACGTCTACGTGGCACTGTGCACACGCTGGGCTGGCTTGGCCCCCACTCACACGGCCCGCATGGCTGGATCCACCCACTACCCCCTCGATCCCTGCTGCTATGGGGAGGTGCTATTCAGTGTGCATGAGGTGGGACCTCAGGCCATGGGGGCGGCCTGGGCCCTGCTGGAGGGGGAGGGAGGCGCCTGTACACTAATGCAGAGGGCGCTGGGGGTCCTGAGGTGCAATATCCTAGCGCTGCTGGAGGCTCTGTGAAGGGCTAGGAGCCAGGACTCCTGGGTTCTTTTCCCAGCTCTGGATGGGGTGTGGGGTCTTGTGCCATGAGACTCCCTGGGGGCCTGCACCCACCATGGGCACCTGCAGGGCGGCCCACTCGCCTACAGCAAATGTGTCTAAATTCACGAACAGGGAGGGGGGGCCTAGGCCAACCCCTAGACAATGACGCTCGAGCTGGGACGCCGGCCACTTTCAATCAGCGACAGAAAGGAGTGAAAAAGGAATGTGGTGGGTGTGAACCGGGCAAAGACGACAGCGAACACCCCGCGTTTAAGGCAAAGTGGACAGTGCCAATTTGATTTTTGTCGCAAGCCTTCGTGTTTCCTGTGCCCAAACTCTGCCCAGCTGTAAGGCTGCCACCGGGAAACACCACTTGGACCCAAAGGAGAGTAATTTCCATGGGGCCGGTCCTAGCCCCCAAGGTGTGAACAATGACAATCAGAACTCTTCGCATCACACTTCAAATGTCTCACAGCATCATGAATGTTCTCACATCAGCAACAGCTGCTTCACGTTCTGCTGCGAACATGGGTAAGAGTTAAAAGTAAAAGCTTTCCTAGCTGAAGAAGTGCGCCTTGGAAATGCGAGAGGAGCTTTTTGCCAGTTGCTGGTTGAGTCTCTGTATTTTAAAGTCTTTAAATCATGATTTGAAGACTTTAATAACTCAGTCCTAGGTGAGAGGTTCAGTACAGGACGGGGTGGGTGAGGTTTTGTGGCCTGCATTGTGTGGGAATCAGACTAGATGATCAGACTGGTCCCTTCTGACCACAGTCTATGAGCTAAAAACAAAGCTGACGTGAGCCGTCTGAAGCACGTTCCCCCCGGCTGATTCCACGACAGTGCAATGGCTGGAGCGAGTTTAAGATGCCTGTCTGTCGGCACTGCTTTCCCATTTCAAACATACCGAATCCATGTCTTTTGCGGTGGACAAATAAAGAGATTTAAGTGACACTAGCTAGGGCCGTTTCCGAGATATTTATGTTGGTGACTTACTAACTACACTTGATGCCATGAGAAACCTGCCCCCAGGAGAGCTTGTTTTTGCAAAGGTAATGGCTATTTTGGGGAAAAAAAAGTGTTGCTGGGGTGAAAGTAAACGTGCTTGTCACAGGTGGCTGTTCCTCCACAGCAGTGCCCTACCCGTCAGTAAATTGCACCAGCCGCCTGTCTGGTAAATTACCTTTGGTCCTGAAGAAACAAGGGCTGGTGTGCGGAGAGCAGTCACCAGCAGGCACTCAGCTTCCTGCTTGCAGCAGCGTCTTTTCAAAGCTCCTCAGCCAGACATTTCAGCCGAACACAGGGAGCGGCTGGGCACGTGGGGGCACATGGGAGACGTCTGTACACTTCAAAGAGAAACTCTAGAAGTGCTGTCAAACACGAGACCAAGAGCCTGGCAGTTCTGAATGATACCGTCCCCTCTGGCTCACAGGTAGATTTTTCTGTGCAACGTTGTCAGTCCCTTGAACTCCCTCAACATGCAGCTCCAAGGCCATGTGAGCAGTGCCAGGGAAACCCTTGTGCCTTTCGGCCCACTGTAACAGGACGACATTGCACTGTCCCACGTGGCGTGTGGTTGCTGTAGGTGAACCCTCGCTGAAACCAATGAAGAATTTCTAAACAAGCTGATTGGAAAAGTTACGCTGCGATTTGAGAATTTGACAGTTCCGGAGACTTGACTTTTTATTTGGTTGCAATCCGTTCGTTGTGGACTGGGCCATCTGAAGGAAAGAACGGTCGACTGAGTTGATGAAGGCGCCTTTCAAGTAGACGTCGTCAGGCTCCCCTGCGCAGATGTTTGGAAGGCAACATTCAGCGCAATGGGACATTGTGATTTCTGGGTGCAACGTGCTGACCACCTTCAGCCCAGCTAGATGGGAGAAAGAGCAAAATGTCCGGCTGGGAGATTTAAAATGCACCCGCTGCAATAAAGCTTCCAGGCAAACTTCCCACCGCTGTTACTGCCGGCATCGAAATAGCTCCCACATAACTTTCATGGCCAGACTTTTTCCTGACTCTTATTCCAAGAACAGACGGACTTTGTTCGATCCTGCAGCCCCAAAATTCCCATTAAAACCCGAGTCATCTCATTTTAGTTTTCAGTTGTGGGCATAATCATTCTGTATCTGATTTTTAGAAATAAACGCATGTTATAGTCATAAAATTGTATTGAATTCGGTTTCCTGAATCACTTTCACAGGAATGCGCGGCACGCAGCTATTGTGAACATTGCAGCCATATATACTGGCTTTTTCGAGGGAGATTTTATCAGATGTTCTGCATGAAGTACTGAATACCTTTAGGTGCTCCCCAGTCCACTAAAGGTTGAGAAACACTGCTCGACGCCGTGTTCAGACATCTAATAAACCCTCCTGGTTTACACTGCTGGCTCAGTCGCTCCCGATCAAGGGAACAGGGGGCGTCCCCTTGGGTGTCCAGTCCAGGGGGATGTGCCGCATACGGCTCCCAGTGTCACCCAGGGGTGCTGGAGGGTTGGTCCCAGGAGCCCAGTGCGAGTCTGACACCAGGGACTGTTCCCAAGCCGCGCGAGAGCATTGGGACTGTGGCCCCACCTCGGTACGGACGACTGGGGTCATTGCCAGGACACACAGCCCCAGCCGCCTCTTGCTGCCAGGAAGGGACCGAGCATTCGACATTCAGCCGCCCTCGGCTGCCACGTTAGACCAGCGCCCATTCGTATGACCCTCGGAGAAACAGCCGTGGGGGCCTGGGCGTTGCCGCGGCCCCTGAGATCAAGTCACACGAAGTCTTTGCTCTGCGGCGTCTCATGGCCGCTCGCTGACTCTCGGCTCTGGTGTTACCCAGCTCCTCGTGCCAAGCGCTGCTCCAGGGCAGACACCCGGTGCCCCAGGACCTGCAGGGTCCCTAATTCCTGAGTGCTCGGTGTCCAAAGGGCTGGCACCAAGAACCGGGGCTCAGCATGCACCTCTGGCTACCTGTGAGAGAGCCAGGCAGGCACAGGCAGGTGATCGGTTCAGGGGGCTGCGGCCGTGTCCTTCCTGCCAGGGCAGGTGCGTCCCGACCTGGAGCATCCCAGGCATTCCCATCCGCTACCTGAGCAGTGCATCGGACATTTCTGTCCTGCCTTTCGGTGCTGTGGCCCCTCTCTGCCTGGGTGGAACTGGGGCAGGATGGCGCTGGGGGAGGTGGGTTTCTCTCCTGTGCACTGGGGCCAAGGAGGCCACTGTACAGCAAGACAATGTCTCCTGGAGGAAGAAGAGCACCCAGGCGTGGGGGGCAGCCTCTCCCCCTGCCGCCCCTCACACTGTGAGCACCCCCTACACCAGAGCCAGGGCAGGCAAAGCCAGTAACAACTTTAATAGAAAAATAGTGGGGCGACAGTGCGTTCAATCCCCAGTCTGCCCCACTCCCACCCCCAAGGAAGCTGATTCCCCCACCTGCCCCAGAGAGGATAGGTAATGCTCACGGCCTCTTTCGCCCCCATGGGGGGCAATTCCCTCTGCCCCGCGTCACCCGTAGGCTCTTGCCCAGCAGCTATTTCTTGAACCGATCCAGCACCGATCTCTGCCCCTGGGGTGCCGCCTTCGGCTCTCGCGCCCCCATCTGCGGCTGCTCCAGGCTCTTCCGGATCTTGATCTGGAGAGAAGGGGCAAGGAGGGGAGAGCTGGGAATGCGCCCCAGAAATGGTCCAATGCAGGTCAGCCTGGGGATTCACCCCACACACACACACACACACACACACACACACGCCAGCCCCACTTCACAGTGAATCAGAGCTGTGGACATGGAGGGAGACGCCCCTACCACATCACCAGCCCAGCGGGATGGGAGCAGGGAAGAGTGCCCAGAGGTCCCTGTTTGAGACAGGAAGTGGAGCGCTTGCTCTCTTCGGGCAGTGGGACGGGGGAACGGAGCCTAATGGGTAAGGGCTCACCCAAGGGGCTTGGCAGCAGACAGGACAGATGGCCAGACCGTAAGGACGGACGTACCCGCTGCTCCTCGTTCGCCACCTTCTTCTTGCGCCGCAGGACGCTGCCAGCTGAACTGCGCCCCTTCAGCCTCCGGCGCGGCTGGAACGCTGGCTTGGCCTGGGGGTCGAAACCCTGATGGGGGTGGAAAGGTGGGAAAGAATGAGGGGACGGCCCTCCTGTATACCACAATGCAACCTGATGCCACCCGTACCTTCCCCACATGGCACAACCACCGTGGCACTGCCTGGCCGACACCTGCGGTACTCCAGCGAGCCGACCCCACATCCCTCCCTGCCCCACGGCAGCGCCCCCACTGTCGCTCACCAGCCGTTCCACTCGCTCCTGGCGTTTCTGCTCCAGGGTGATGGCGTCCACCTGGCCCAGCTGCCCCGGGTCCAGCGTGATCAGCTCTGACGGGATCTGACAGGAGAAAGCTGTTAGGGGGGGCCAGACCTCCCAGCCCCTCAACTGTGTCCCCTTCCCTGACAGCACACCCCAGCCTCCCTGACACGTGTCCCCCACGGAACCCTCTCCCCATCCCCAACTCCTGAGCACCAGCCCCTTCGGTCCCAGAAATCCATTGGCTCCCTCCATCGGGGGCTGCACAGGACGGGAGGCAGGACAGGGCTGGGGAACACGTTACCTTCTCCAGCAGGGCCTTGACCTCCCACTCCTGCCGCTGCTTCCGGCTTCGGAATGGGTTGTTCTCCAGGGCGTCGAAATTTGCCTCCCCAGCGCCTGGGATGCGGGGGTGGGAGAAAGAGCAGGTTAGTGGGTGGAGGGGTGGCTGGCCCAGCTTCCCCCCTGCACACCTGGGCACCCTCGCAGTAGGGCCAGCCCCACCCACCACGGAAACAGCCCCACAACTACAGAGGCTGGCTTGACACAGGCATCATCAGTGATCTGGCACGAGGGGTCCCAGCCGGCTGGTGAAGCCACAGGGGACGGGGAGGCAGTCCTGGGGCAGTGGGGGAGTCCGTACCTGGCACCAGCCGGCTGGTGAAGCCACAGGGGACGGGGAGGGAGTCCTGGGGCAGTGGGGGAGTCCGTACCTGGCACCAGCCAGCTGGTGAAGCCACGGGGGACGGGGAGGGAGTCCTGGGGCAGTGGGGGAGTCTGTACCTGGCACCAGCCGGCTGGTGAAGCCACGGGGGACGGGGAGGGAGTCCTGGGGCAGTGGGGGAGTCTGTACCTGGCACCAGCAGGCTGGTGAAGCCATGGCCATGCCCTACACCCAGCACATCCTCGAAGGGGCAGAAGCGCAGACCGTGGGCTGCCCGGGGCAGAGTGTGTGACAGGTAGGGCTTGTGAGGCGGTTGCACGGCCACGTCTCGGTACACCTGGGGGGGGAGGCCAGAAATGGGGGGTTAGTGTTGGTGGGGGCAGCTCAGAGGCCCCCCGGGGCAGGACCTGGCTCCTGGGGGTGTCACACCGCACAGGGCAGTTAGTGCTTTTTGCAGGGCAGTGCCCAGTTTGGAGCGGGGGTGAGGGTGGGCAATTGGATGCAAGTTTGAGTAACATCCAGCCTGGGGGGAGGGATCCTGGTGGACAGGGACCCTGCTGAATCCAGTAAGGGTGGGCAGGGCACTGGAGTGTAAGGGCCCCTTCTCTACCTGCCCCATGTCCCGCAGACGGCCCCGCATGCTGAGGGCCAGGTGCTGGGGTGTGGGGAGGAAGGGTCTGGGGTGAAGGAAAGTGGCAGGGGTGGGGCTGGCATCTGCCCCATGTCCCGCAGACGGCCCCGCAGGCTGACAGCCAGGTGCTGGGGTGTGGAGGGATGTAGCGTGGGAGCTTTCACCTGCACCACGTTCCCGCAGGCAGCCCCCAGCAGCCCCCGCTGGCTGAAGGCCAGGTGTCCAGCGCCCACGGGCAGGACCAATGAGTGCAGAGGCCGATATGTCCGCAGATCATAGACACGCAGCTTCCGGTCCAGCCCCGACGTCGCCATGTGCCTGGGGGACGAGGAGAGACGGACTCGGATCAGCCCTTGTCAAACTTTTTTTCTCAGGCCCCCACTTAAAAAAAAATGATGTCTGCGACCCAAGAACTCCACCTTGGGGCCATGCATTCGTCTTTCCGTGCTGGCAGCAGGGGCGCGACCCAGAACCTGGGGGTCCGCGACCCATTACTGGGTCCTGAGCTACGGGTAAAAGCCACTGCCAGGGGGTGCCCTCCGGTGGAAAGAAGGGGTACTGCGCCCGGCTGAGGGGTGCTTGCCAAATAGTGCCCTCCGGTGGA
Source organism: Pelusios castaneus (assembly GCA_007922175.1). Taxonomy (NCBI): domain Eukaryota; kingdom Metazoa; phylum Chordata; order Testudines; family Pelomedusidae; genus Pelusios; species Pelusios castaneus. The sequence continues at coordinate 176,652 of ML685920.1, forward strand.
AAGAAGGGGTACTGCACCCAGCTGAGGCACAACTGCCAGGGGGTGCCCTCCAGTGGAAAGAAGGGGTACTGCGCCCGGCTGAGGCACAACTGCCAGAGAGTGCCCTCTGGTGGAAAGAAGGGGTACTGCGCCCGGCTGAGGCACCGCTGCCAGAGGGTGCCCTCTGGTGGAAAGAAGGGGTACTGCACCTGGCTAGGGGCGCTTGCCAACAGGCAGTGGTTTACAAACTTTTTTCCCCTCGGGACGCAGTTTTAACAAATTATTAATGTCTGCGACCCCACAACTACGTCTTTGAGCAATGCATTCTAGTCTTGTGGTTGGAGCAGCAGGGGGTGCCTCGACCCAGTACTGGGTCCCAACCCACACTGACCTAGAGTGTGATGGCCCCTCCATCGCCCCCCACAGACACCTCACCCCAGGCCTGACGTTGCCATGTCCCTGGGGGAGGAGATGGGGGAGACCCTACATGTGTCCCCACAGCCCCCTTTCCCTCTTCACCCCCCACTAAGGCCTCCTGCCCCTCCCCATGCCCCCAAGGCAGGACAGCCCTATGAGACCAGTCACTCACGTTCCCGAGCTGTCCACGGCCACGGCACGGACCCCGCCATGGTGGCAGAGCATTCGCACCAGGGGCTCCTTCACATTGGGGCTCCACAGGGTCACTGTGCCTGGGGAGAGGGACAGACCACAAGGGGTTCACCAGCCGTCAACCCCACACACAGGGCACAAGGGGTCAGCAGGGATACCTCCTGCAGGGCAGAAGGGATTAAGGGAGCCCCCAACCTCACTCCAGTGACCGTAGAGGGATGGACATGGCTAAGTCCCTTGCGGGGGGGGTGGGGTGTAGCAGGCACTAAGGGGCAGTGGGCCCCGCTAACCAGGCTGTGCTGTGCAGGGAGATGGGGCCATGCTGGGGGTCAGGGTTACAAGAGATCATGGGGAGAAAGAGACAGGGCTATAGGGCACGGGGAGGTCTCACCATTGCTGTGCCCCAGGTGGACGATGGCATTGGCCGGGTTCTGCCCCATTACGCCCAGACGTCCTCCTCGGGTGCAGATAGCAGCCACCTCCTTCCCCACTGAGATGTCCAGGTACTGCAGGAACCCTGTCTCACTCTGCATGGGAGACAAGGGGTCAGTGGGGCATGGGCCCCCCAAAACTGCTGTGGCCAGCAGGAGACCCCCATCCTCCCCACTCTCCAGTGGCCTGCAGGACCCCCAGCCTCTCACCGCGGTGGCCAGCAGGAAGTGGTAGGGCAGGAACTCCATGCGCAGGACACCGTTGAAGCGCTTGAGGCAATTCAGCTCCACACCCTGGTTGTCGTAGACGAAGAGCCAGTGGCGCTGGGCCACCGCGAACATGGTCTCTGTGTGCAGCCACCTGAGCGGGGGGGAGACAGGGCGGGTGGGAACCAACCCTTGTGCACACCCAAGACACATCCCATTGCGAGGCTCAGTCCACGTGCAACGTGGGAAACGCTGCTTGGGCAACACACCCCTCGTACAGCCCAGCCAGCCCCCCGGCCATGAGCAGACAGGGATGTGCACACCCAACTGCATGTGTCTCCAGTGTAACACCTGCACACAAGGGGGGCACACTCTGCTAATGCCCTGTTACAACTGCAGGGAAGAGGAGGCCCCCCAGGAGGTGCAGGCCATCTATACTGGACACCCCAACCAGCTGCCACGCTCCCATCTGTTTGCACATTCCTCCCCCGCCTTGCACGCTCACGTGAGGTCTGTGACAGTTTCCATGACGTTGATCTCGCACAGCAGTGACTTTGTTTGCCAGTCCAGAGCTGCCACATGGCCCCGCCGGCCCCCCAGCAGCAGATGCCTGTGGAGGGAAACAGGAGGGGTGAGGGGAGCAGCTGGGGACCCCCCTTGCCAGCCATGCTCTGGGGTCTCGGCCTGAAGAGACTCTTCCCCTAATACACACTCCCATCCAGCCCACTGTTCTTGTGACCTGTCCCTCTTCACCAGAACGGGATCCCCTGAGCTGGGCCACATGGGACTGAGAGGGACAGCAGGGGTCCTTGACAGACCCTCCCCCACCCAGGAGAACCCAGCTGGGCCCTGCCCCCATGAGAGCTGCCACGTAAATACAGCCAGCCAACCACCCCCTCCGCCTGCTCCCCACTCACCGGCCAGGACGGGTGTAATCCACACGGTAGGGGCCAAACTGGCTCAGCGTCAGCTCAAAGTGCTACGGGGGAGAGACCTGGTGAGACGCAGCACAGGGACCTGCCCACTGAGACCCTCCACCGGGACCACTCCCGCTGGTACTCCCCCGATGGGCACCACTGAGACGCTCCGTGGCACCACTCCCGCTGGTACTCCCCCGATGGGCACCACTGAGACGCTCCCTGGCACCACTCCCGCTGGTACTCCCCCGATGGCCACCACTGAGACGCTCCCTGGGACCACTCCCGCTGGTACTCCCCCGATGGGCACCACTGAGACCCTCCCCCACTGGTACCCAAGAATCCCTCCCTCCCGCGGGGGGAGTGGCAGCACAGAGCTCACCTTGGCAGCGCTGGCGATGTCCACGGCCTCGGCAATGTCGGCCTGCGGAATGGTGCAGGTGTCCTCGTCGGAATCCCCCTCCAGGAAGCTGTGGGGGAGGAGAGCCGGCAATGGACGCAGCACGGGGGGCGCAGAGCCGGCAGGGATCGGGGCTGTGTGAGCGGTTAGCGGCAGGACGGGGGCATCCCCCATCCCACACGGTTGGGGGGGCAGTGATGGGGGAATGGCCCATACTCTGGGTTCAAGTGGCCACCCCGGGCAAAGGGCGAAAGGGGGGGGGGGGACATTGGCGGGCAGGGCCCTCACCCTGGCTCCTCAGGCAGCATCAGCTCCATCCGCGCCGCCTGCTGCGCCGCCAGCTCCACCTTCTGCTCCAGTGACACCAAACGCTCCCGCAGCCGCCGGCTCGACGCCTCAGCCTGGCGGATGGGGGCAGATTGCGTGAGAGAGAGACGTGGCCCCATCCCCCACCCCTGAGGAGACCCCTCCTCAAAGGAAAAGGGTCTTGGAGACTCTTGCCCCAGAACCCGTGCAGGAACCCAGCTCCCCACCCTCATTTCCACCGCGTCCCTCTACGCACCGGCTGTGATTTCTGGCCACGCTGGAATTTCTTCACCTTGTGGCAGGGGATGGGGGCAGCCCCAGGAAATGGGTCCTTCTTCTAAGGTCAGAAAAAGAGCAAGACAGAGAGCTCAGAATCCCTGCCCCTCATCCACCCAGAGCACCCACCAGCATTCCCCCCTATCCCGTGCACCCCCTTGGCCCCAAGACCTCAGCCTCCCCCCATGGCCAGCCGGCCTGCATTCCCAGCCTTACCCCAGAGATCCATCCTTTGGCCCCTGACACCTGCTTCCTCCTCCTGGCCCCCAGGCTCCCCTTTGCCCCAGCTCCTGGCTTGGTCTTCTCATTGCGACGTTTCTTGGCCCTGGGGGGAGCAGCTGCGGCTGTATCCAGCTGGGAGGCCCCATCCCAATAACGCTGCAGCTTCTCCTTTTTCTTCTTCTTCTTCTGGAGGGAATCCTGGGGAGAGACAGAGATGGTGGGGGAGAACTGGGGGAGAGATGAGTCATGGTGGGGGGTCAGTTCCCCACCTAGAGATGCAGGGAATGGCCCACACAGACACACCCCCCCAATACCAAATGGAGGCAAGTTTCATCACTCTGCCCACCCCAAAGGTGCCTGAACCAACCAGTGTGGATTGCTGAACAAGGAGAGGAACTAACCCCAATTTGTGGGGAGATGCCTACCCCACAGGGTAAAATAACCAGCCCCTCCCCCTGTCCCGATGGGAGGTACCCCCACTCCAGAACGCCAGAATCACCATTCACAATACACAGTCGGGGGGGGGGGAGGGGGCTGCCCTCCAGCCCTCCCACCAGGGGAAGAATTGGCCCCCCTACCCCAGGCATACTCCCCCCAGGGACAGGGCTGCAGATTACAGGCCGGCCTGCCCCCCAAATCTCCCCTGGGAGAAAATCGACAACCACAAACACAAGCCGTACCCTGCCCCATAGCTAGTGGAGGACCCACAGATGTCCCCCATCCCAGAGAAATGGGGCCATAAACTTCCCCGCCATAGACACATGGGAAGGAACTGTCCTCAGCGCCCCATGGGCGATCACTGCCCCATAGACACAGAAGAGGAAACTCCGCCCCCCAGTCCCCCTAGGGAATCTTGGCCCCATAGACACAGGGGGACGGGCCCCATTCACGGTTCCCCAGGAGGAGGGGTCACTACTCCGGCGCTAACCTTCTTGCTGCCCCCGGCCGGCCCCCCCTGCGCCCCACCGCCGGCCACCGCCTCCATCCTCAGCCTCAGCGCCGGGAGCCACGTGTGCCCACCAGCAGGCAGCCTCTTCCGCTCCCGGTCGCCGAACCCAATCACCGTGCGAGGCGGCTAAGCCCGTGGCCAATCAACGGTGCGGAAACCTTTCCTGAAGTGAAGCCGTGCAGCTGACATCATGGGTAAGGGCAACGCCCCGGCCGCGGAGGCGGGCCGTGGGGAACGGCGAAGTCAAGAAACTGCCATTTTGGATAAGGGCACAGGCCTAGGCCATCCCATAGCCCATTGAGAGGGGGAAGGAGGTGGGGCTGGACGAATCCACTAGTAATTCCCCACCGCCCGCGTGGTACAGCCCCACAGGGAACGGGGCGCAGCCGCCTCTGGGGAGGAGCACACGGTTCAGATGCCAAAGCCTGAAGGAACCCTGCTAACTATGGAGTCTGGTGCCCTGAGCAGGGCAGGCCAGGAACCTGCCCTGCTCAATTCCCATGGCCGTGTCAGTCTCATACCCAGCATGTGGCACATAAATCTAACAGATTTATTTATCATATGAGCTCCCGGGGGAGAAAATCCCACCTCCAGCACCAGGGCTACCCCTTCGGAACATGTCCATGTAGTTCACCCAAACAAGGAGTCCCAGAGCACAGCCCAGACCTTAGTGCCGGGCTTGTTTCCCATACACTCAGCCCCCAACCCTTGCCCCATAGCCAAAGAGCCCCGAAGCAAACATTCAATCTTCCTCTAGGCATCTACAGACTGCAACTGGTCCCCCCGCCTTGCCTCTGGTTAACCCAGTGACCTGCTGGAGTCCATCCCGAGAAAACTCATTTTTCATTCCTCTCCCTTTCCACGGCTTGAGCAGCCACAGCCCTCTAACTGCACCCAGCGGAACTGGACCCCAGGCGGCTGTGGCCAAAAATCTGCCCCAGCTAAGCTAACTCTGTTCAGGACTCCCCTTTCAACGCCCCACGACCACCCTGCAATCTCAGGCTCAGCTGGTTACCCACCTGCACCCCCAGATTCTCTGCTCACTGGGGCAGATTGTTGGGGTGCAAGCCTGGTCTAGGCACTTTGCTGCAGGCTCTTCGTGTTTGGATCTGGCCCCATTAAATCAGGTGCTAGCCTCCCTGGCTTGTGGTAAATAATGGAGTCACTGATCTAGCACTCCCTAGGTGCTGGTGGGGGCTCCCTCACCCCCAACTGAGGGGCAGTGCCCTGCCGGGGCTGCCTGGTCAGGGATGGTCCGTGTGTCACAGCCCCAGACACTGCCCAGGCAACGAAGGACTGAACCCCATGCGCCTGCCCCAAGACCCCGGCAGCCCAAACCCTACCCTGCTTGAGTCAGAGGGGCCCTGCCCCCCACCAGCCCCACCCCACAGAGGGTTGAGGGCCCAGGGCAGAATGACCCTGCTTTACATTCCTCCCTGCCCTTCCAGTAAGGAAATGGCAAACCCCCACTCCCCCCCCCGGGGGTCAGGTCCATGTTGTGCAGACCCCCTCTGCTGGCGCCCCACACAGCGAGTGGAGGCAGCTTTGACAATAGCACTTTATTGCAGACCCATGGCAGACACTACTTCTTCTTGGAGACACCGACGGTTCTGCCCCGGCGCCCGGTCGTCTTGGTGTGCTGGCCCCGCACACGCAGCCTGGGGGAAAAGGGGAGATACAGGATTAGACCCCAGCCTGGCCTGCCACCATCCACTGCCCACCCCCCCTGCCAGGTTCCAGGCCTGCACCCCTAGGCTCTGAATCCATCCCTCTCAGCCCTGCACGTCCCAGTAACCAACAGCTACACCCACTTACCGCCTTATCCAAAGCAGTGACCCCCTTTATCCTCACCCTCTTGTCCCACCCTGCGGCAAAGGGGAAGGGAACTGCTCACCATCTCCCAGGAAGAAGGCAAAGGGACGCCATTTACCAGGCCCCTGCTTTGCCCAACCCACACAGATCTCACCCCTCCCGTACCCCCAGAAGTGGCGCAAGCCCCGATGCGCCCGGATTTTCTTTAGCCGCTCCAGGTCCTCACGGAGTTTGTTGTCCAGCCCGTTGGCCAGAACCTGAGGATGAGAGACGGGGAAGGAGGTCAGGGATAGCTGGAGTGGATCGTCTGCACAGTGCCCAGCGCTGGCTAGATCAGCGTGAGGGACAGAGCCAGACGTGGAACAATCTGCCCCACAGTAGGGCGCCTCCTGGTCTGGATTGTCGGAGACTCTGCAGGTGAGGTGTGAGATCCCCGCCCACTGTCAACACAAACCAACCCAGCCTTGGGGAATCCCGTGAGCCTCGGAAATGGCCAGTGCCTTTGTGACCCTGGCTCAGATCTTGGCCTCAGCAACAGCGCTTGGCAGTGAACCCCCAGACTGTTTACATGGCGTGTGAGTCGTACCTTGGACCACATTTGAACTTGCCCCCCTTCAACTCCATTGTGTGTCCCCTAGCCTTGGGCTGGGGAGAATCAGAAGCCCCCCAAGTCCCCTCTTGCCATACTCAAGTGCAAAGGGAATGCGTGCTGGGACTTGAGAGTGCCCTCGCACACCCAAGGGCTGGTTTCCTGACACAGAAGTGACTCAAAAGTTCCCCACAGGATCCCAGAGCAGCTTCTGTAGGGGAGAGATAACCCCTGCCCCACACTACTCCGGAACCCCAGAGGATTCCCTCACCCCCAAACACCCCACCCTCCTCACCTGGCTGTATTTGCCATCTTTGACGTCCTTCTGCCTGTTGAGGAACCAGTCGGGGATTTTGTACTGACGGGGGTTCTGCATGATGGTGATGACACGCTCAACCTGCGGGGACAGAGATGGGGTCAGCCAGGGGGCACCTGTCACCCAGCGAGAACCTCCTTCCCCTGAGACACCACCCCACGATATTCCCCGTTTAACCTCATTCCCACCCAGATTTCCAAAAAATCCATCCCCACCCCAGAGACCGCTCTGCTTGCTCCCAGCCTCAGCCCTCTACAGACCCCAGCTTCCTCAAGCCCTCCACCTGAAACAAATGGCACTGCCCATGGCCTAAGAGAGACCACCCCACCAACCTCATCCTCCGTCAGCTCCCCAGCCCTCTTAGTCAGGTCAATGTCGGCTTTCCTCAGCACCACGTGGGCATAGCGCCGACCCACACCCTGGAAAAGCGAGGGGAGAAAGAGAGCCATTAACACAGCCACAGGCGGAGACCCAACACCCCATACCACCCCTGGCAAGCTGGGTCTGAGCCCAGAGGAGCAGGACCCCCATGGGGATAGGACAGCCTGCCTCCAGAGGCACCTACAGCACCGACCCGCTTTAATGTCCCCCCACCCCACAACTCCACACACACACACCCTCGCAGGCACCCCATTCAGTGACACCATGTGTCAGGGAATTCCCATGGCTAGCTACACACAGTGAGAATCACACACTGCTTTTGGCCCCGTCCTGACCCTTCTCCATCCCAGCTAGGCAGCATCAGCCCTGGCCCCAAGCACATCTCTGCTAGAGATGGGGCACCCCCAGCAACACCCCCAACTACACCCCGTGGAGAAGATGCCCCACGGCCCCCACCTTGATGGCGGTGATGGCAAAGGCGATTTTCCGTCGCCCATCGATGTTGGTGTTGAGCACTCGCAGAATGTGCTGGAATTTCTCAGGGATCACCAGAGACTGCGGGGAAAAGGGGGGATGTCAGCCCAAGAGACCTGTGCCCCCCAGCTGTTCCCGCTGACACTCCCTTAAGGTGGCCCGCTCTCTGGAGGAGAGGGGGGGGCTTGTCCACAAGCCAGGAGTCAGGCCCAAATGCGCCCAGACACCCAGAACCACAAACAGGAACTCCCAGCCCCATCTCTCACCCCAGCCCCATTCCCCTGCAAGGCCAGACCCGGCCCCACCCCCGGGCCCCGCTCCTGCCCCAGTCGGGGACGGACCCAGATCCACAGCCACCCCCTGAAACTAACGGGGCCCCAACCTGAGCCCACTTCCTGGCCCTCCACGGGTCCCCCGGCAGTAAATGGGGGGCTCCCCAGGGAGCCCCGACTCCCGTCTTTCCCACGAGCCCCCGCCGGCCCCGCGGCCCCCCTTCCCAAGCCGGATGACCCCCGATTCCCTCCGTCCCCCGCCACTCTCACCATGGCTACTCCTGCGCGCTCTAGTCTCGCCCCGGCCGGAAGAGAGCGAGGAAGTGACGTATGTCCTCTTATAGGACCTCACACTAGAGGCAGACACGTTTCCGGTCAGGGCAGATCACCTTCCGGCAAAGCAGAATGACTTCCGGCCCCCTCCAGTGTTTCCGGCTGTTTATTTAGTATCCGAATAGGTACACCGCTTCCGGGTTGAGCAACAATATTTCTGGCCCGGGCATGACCCCTTCCCCCAGACAAAAGGTTCCGATGGGATTCAATTCCCTTATTTGACAGGAAGACCCGGGGTGCACTTTCAGGAGCACTCACCCGCTCCCACGCTCTAAAGGGCCTTTCTTACTTCATTTCCGGAATTGAGTTCCCTCCCCCGGGTGCATCATGGGAGTTGTAGTTTTTATAGGTTCGCGGCCGGAAGTGATCTCTTGGAGGCCCGGATGCGGCGGCAAGGAAAGGAGAAGGGAGGAAGGGGACGCTATGGCGGAGCTGGTGCCCGACGAGGCGCTGAGGCTGCGGGCTACTGAGATGGAAGAAGAAGAGGGCACGGTAAGGTTCCGCCCGATCAACTTCCGGTCCCCCAGGCACCCCACTTCCGGTCCCTTTCAAAATAGGCCCGGGGGGGCGACCTCCCACTGGTGTCCAAGTTGCTCCCCGCTTTCCGTGTTTCTTCCCCGCCCCACGGTGGGCGGGGCCGGGGGTTCTGGGTCCGATCAGGCTTCGCCTTTCTTCTTTAAGAGCTGTGTCACGTGGGAGCCTAAAGGTTCTGTGATCTTTGACCCTGACCCCAGTGACCCCAGGAACTCCCAAACCTTGCTTGCACCCGTGGACCTGTGAACCCAACATGACCCCCCCCACACAGACACTGACACCCCTGTGCCTGGCCCTATTGATACGCAAAGTGTTTACCTCTGACCCTTACTCTGCCCCTCCATCCATGACCTCTGACCCCTACCTCCCTCTCTGGCCCCAGTTATAAGGGGTGACCCTTATTTAAATACCGCGTCCATCCAATCTGCCCCTGCACAGCTCGGCGCCCACCCAGCATCTCAGCCTGGCCTCACCTCCGTCATGCTAGTCACGCCATGTCCTGTGTTTCCGAACCCCATGAGTCGTGAGCAACTCTGGCTGGGCGCTGGGCGCTGACCTCGCCTGTGCTATGTAGCTCCTGGCTCCATGTGTTACCCACGCCCCCCAACCTCTGATCCCCCATCCCTTCATCCTGCTCTCATCTCTCACCTTTGACTCCACTTGGACCCCTGCCCCATTCGCGTTATTCTGCTCTCACTCCCTCTATTTACACGACCAATGATTTTAGACCCCTTTCCTTGCTTCTGAGCCTGGTTCCTGCTCTATGCCCCTAACTCCCCATAACCTCTGGCTTCCTTCCTGTCCCATAACTCATAAGTGCAGCCTATAGTCACTGTGCCCCATGACCCTGAGACCTTGTTAGAACCCCACTGATCCCTCTTTGTTCCCCACCCCAAAGCTTCCAACTCCCATTCCATTTTGTCATCTTTGACTTCTACAGCATAGCCTGCATTCTGTGCTCCCTCCTTGACCTCCATTTGTTCCTCTGTTCATAGCTTACCCCCCTTAATTCTGAGCTCTGTTCCCTGAATCCCTATCTAAGTTACACCCTCCAGCCTCAGGCCTGCCTAGCCTGCTCTCTGGGTGTGCCTCCAAGCCCCTTCCGCAGAGCCTGCCAGAGCTCACTGCTCCCCCATAACAGCTGATCTGCACCCTCTAGGGGCGTGGAGAGGAGCAGTCACTGCAGCTGAACTTGGAGGACCTGGATCTCACCTCAGATGAGTTCATCCTGGATGAAGTGGACAGTAAGTGGGAAGGGAATTTATCCTTGCACAGAAACCTGTGCGGGGAGGACTTGAGTTGAAGGAATCCTGGAGTGGGTGCATGGGGGGGGGGGGTCAGGAGAGGTTGGGGGAGAACTGTGGGGTGGGGGGTAATGCAGGGAGGTAGGAATACTGTGGGGTTGACTGCTATGTGAAGGGTGGGTTTGGGGGAACACTGTTCTAGGTACTGACCTGGTCTTTTCTTCAGTTCACATCCAAGCCAACCTGGAGGACGCCCTGGTTCAGGAGGCGCTGAAGACAGTAAGTCACCGGTGTCCTGCACCCACCATGGCAGGGGCCTGTCTGAGCACCCCCTGGCCCTTATGACTCTCTCCCTCTCTCCCAGGGCGTGGATCTGCGGCAGTACTCCAAGCAGGTGGAACTGGAGCTGCAGCACATCGAACATGCCTCCATCAGGGACTGTATCCTCCTTGCGGAGTCCCCCTAGACGCCACTCTCCAGGCACAGGGTACTCAGGGGGAGGGGCAGGAAGAGGAAGGGGAGGAGGTCTCAACATCTGTGGGTCCTTGCATCCCGCAGAAAACAAGACCTGGTCTGCACATAAGAATGATGTCAGTCTGGGTCAGGGGTATGACAAGCCCTTACACGCAGAGCTCTGTGGGCCAACCCCCGTGTGCACACAGCCAGCTCAGAACAAGGCATCTGTGGCCAGGGCGAGCACTGAGCGGGGAGGGCCTGCCCCCACCCTGGTGATAAACCCTTCCTGGCAGAGCTGTATCCATACTGGGGTTGGCTGGTGGAGCCCCACCACTCTGTGCTCTATAGTGCAGACACATCCTGGGGTGTCTTCCCCACGCTGGCAGACAGAGGTGTCAAGGAGCAGCCCCCTCCCCAAGAGAAAGAGGAGAATGCCCCCCCAAGGCCTCTCACATGCACATCCCTGACACCTGGCTGGCCTCGCCACCCTTGCGTTCATTTCCTTAGCAGTCTGGGTGCCCTGCAGACATCAAGGAGAGCAAGAATATCACGTCCCTGCATAATCAAATCACCGCCTGTGACGCCATCCTGGAGGTGAGACCTGGAAACCCCCCAACCACCTGTTGCCCTGAGACTCTCCCTGCCTCCCCCCACACCCAGATCTGTGCCTGCAATCTTGGTCTCCAGCCCCAGCTTGGTGGGGGGTTGTCCATCTCTCTGACTGCCCCCTGTCCCTGTCCCCCAGCGCATGGAGCAGATGCTGAGCTCCTTCCAGTGTGACCTGAGCAGCATCAGCTGCGAGATCCAGACGCTGCAAGAGCAGTCGGTCGCCATGAACCTGCGGCTGAAGAACCGCCAGGCCGTGCGCAGTCAGCTGAGCCAGCTGGTGGATGAGCTAGTAGTGCCGGCCCTCATGATCAGGTGGGCAGGCGGGGCCGGGGAGATGGGAGGTGTGGGGAAGGCACCGTGGGTTGCAGCTGCAGAAGGATGGGATGGTGCCGTGGGTAGGGAGTCTGGGAGGCCTGTAGGGAGGTGTCTCCTGGGCTGGGTGCACAGGCTATGAGGTGTGACCCTGGGACTCCTTTCTCCACTGGCTGGGGCGTGTGACCCCCACCCTGCTCTGCCCCCAGCACCATCCTGGAGGCCCCGGTGACCGAGCAGGAGTTCCTGGAGCAGCTGCACGAACTCAACAACAAGATCAACTATGTGAAGGAGCAGGCGTTCCGCGAGACCATGGCCTGCGCTGACGTGCAGCACGTGCTGGACCGGCTGAAGATCAAAGTGAGTCTGACCAAGGGAGACCAGGCTCTGCAGAGGTTAAAGGTCAGGGGTCAGGCTCCCAGGGTGCATCACCCCTCACGGTGACCTCAGCACATGGGGTGGGGGTCTTTACTCTCTGGTCCTCCTGGTCAGACGGGTGTGGCAGGAAGGGACGATGGGGAGGCGCTGGGAAAGGGGAGGGTGTCGCATGGGCTCTGGCGCCACGTGGTCCATGATCCCCTTTCTGCTCACCTCCACCCACTGCAGGCTGTGACCAAGATCCGGGAGTTCATCCTGCAGAAGATCTACTCTTTCCGCAAACCCATGACCAACTACCAGATCCCGCAGAATGCCCTGCTCAAGTACAGGTCAGCAGTGGGAATCTCCCAGCATGCCCTGCTCCAGTGCAGGGGATCCGTGGGAGGGTCAGGGATCTCTCAGCATGCCCGCAGCACTATCCATTAGCAGGTGGAGATCTCCCAGAATGCCCTGCACTGTGAGCGGGCAGCCCCCCAAGCTGACATTTCTCTGCAGGTTCTTCTACCAGTTCCTGCTCGGGAATGAGCGGTCCGTGGCGCAGGAGCTGCGGGAACAATACGTGGAGACCATGAGCAAAATCTACCTGTCCTACTTCAAATCTTACACCAGTCGCCTGATGAAGATCCAGGTGAGGGGAGGCCAGTGGGGCAGGTGTGGGGGGGCTGGAGGTTCCCACACAGGCTGCATTGGTTCCCCCAGTGATGGGAGGTGGAGGATCCTGTGCTGATACCCCCCGTCTGTCCAGCACTGTTGTGGGGGGAAGGGCTGGGAGACCCCACACTGATCTCCCCTTGTCTGTCCAATAGTACGAGGAGGTGGCAGAGAAGGACGACCTGATGGGAGTGGAGGACACCGCCAAGAAAGATATCCTGGTCCTGGACAGCCTCATTCCCAGGCACCATGGGGAGGGTGTGGGGGGACTGGCTGGGGGGACGACACAGTATCCCCCTGCTATTTCCCTTGACAACCCCCCACGCTTTTTCTCAAAGCCGTCGCTGAAGAACCGGAACACCATCTTCACGCTGGGGAACCGGGGCAGTGTGATTGGGGGGGCCGAGCTAGAGGGGTCCATCATTGTGCCCCACGCTGCCCAGAAGAGCGACGTCCGCGTGAGCAGGGGACTGGGTAGAGACCCTGTCGGGAGAGGGGAGGAGATGGGGGCACAGGTGGCTTGGCCTGGCTAGGGGGAGGTACTGGAAGCTGGGCCCGCTTATGGCCAATGGTCCCCTTCGCCCAGGGCCCTGTCTGCCAACCATGGCCAGTGCCAGGGGCTTCCGAGGGAAGGGCGAGCCCAGGCAAGTGAGTGATCCATCCCGTCGTCTGGCCGTGCCCAGCCTCTGGCTAACGGGGATCCCTGCCCGTCCCGGCTAACCGCAGTGAGGGGCTGCTGCCGTGAACTTGGCTGGCGCTTTTTTCACCGTTATACTCTTGGCCGTCACAACAGCCCCCGGCAGCCTGTTCCCCGGGTGACTGCGCTGGGGGAAGAAACAACCCCCTGCCTAGCTGCTGCCGCGAGTGAGCCCCGGTTCCGGTGCCACGGGGAGGGTAAACAGCACATCCCTGGTCACGTTCTCCACCTGTCACATTACTCACCCACCAGAGTAGGGAAGGTGGGCAGGATGTGTCCCCTGACACTGTCCATTAGGGTCACTGCTCTTCAGCTAGAGGGGCCAAGGGGGGCCAGCTGGGTGTGCACCCCCCAGCTAACCCCCATCCCGGCAGTACCCCTTCGAGGCACTCTTCCGCAGCCAGCACTATGCCCTGCTGGACAACAGCTGCCGCGAGTACCTCTTCATCTGCGATTTCTTCATGGTGACGGGGCCCAGCGCCCAGGAGCTGTTCAACACCATCATGGGCAAGACCCTCGCCATGTTCCTGGTGAGCCTGGGGCAGCGGGCTCTGGTGCTGAGCTGGTGGGGGGCTAGGAGCTCTCACACCCCCTGATCCCGTGTCTGCCTCCCAGAAACACATGGACACCTACGTGTGCGACTGTTACGACAGCATCGCCATCTTCCTCTGCATCCACGTCACGCTGCGCTTCCGCACCATCACAGCCAAGCGCAACATCCCTGCCATCGACAAGTGAGTGATGGGGACCCGGCCCTGCTCTGACCCACTGGGCGCGACCCTCTTCCAGCACGGGGACAGAACCCAGGCGTCCTGGCTCCCGCCCCCGCTGCTCTGACCCACTATCTCCCCCTCAGTGGGGACAGAACCCAGGCGTCCTGGCTCCCGGCCCCCGCTGCTCTGACCTACTCCTTTCTCGCCCCAGGTACTGGGACACACTGCTGGAGATCCTGTGGCCACGGTTTGAGTACATCCTGGAGCTGAACATCCAGAGTATTCAGAACACAGACCCCCAGAAACTGGGCTTCCTGGACACACGCCCCCATTATGTAAGGGGATGGGCCCTGCAGGGGGAGGGGGTGCTGTGGGGGCTCACCCTGGGGCCGGGGCGTAGCGTTGGTGGGAGGGAGTGGGTGTGTCTGGGGGGTCTTTTTCAGGGTGTGGGGAGTTAGTGGAGGCTGATGGGGTGAGGGGGGCTAGGGCTGTCTGGGGAAGTGGGGGACTCACCGGGGCAGTGAGTTGTTTTTGAGGATTCAGGGTGTCAGGCAGAAGTCAGGGAACACTGTGGGGGTGGGGGGGGGTCCCCCTCGGGGTCAGGAGTATCCAGGCGTCCCTGGGAACCCTGCTGTGCCCTCACCCCACCCCCACCCCCCCGTCCCCTCCCCAGATCACACGGCGCTACGCAGAGTTCTCATCAGCCATCGTCAGCATCAACCAGACCTTCCCCAACGAGAGAACCAACACGCTGCTGGGGCAGCTACAGGTGGGGGCTGCAAAATATGGGGGCTATGGAAATTGGGGGGCCCTGTGCTCCTGGAGGGCTCTGGGTACTAGGGGAGGCGGCATATCACACACAACCCAGGAATCCTGTAGTTACTGGCCCCCTACTGATTTGAGGGGGACCCTACAGCACTGGGGCCAGCCATGGGGGAACTTACACCAGCCCAGTGGCCTGAGGGGTCCTGGGGTCCCTCAGGCACTGAGGCAGACCCACTTCGGGACCCAGGAGTCCTAGAGCCCCTTGGGCACTGGGGGTGGGCTACACCCGGGGGGCCCAGACATCCTGCGGCCGGGGTGGGCTGCACCCGGGGGGCCCAGACATCCTGCGGCCGGGGTGGGCTGCACCCGGGGGGGGCCCAGACATCCTGCGGCCGGGGTGGGCTGCACCCGGGGGGCCCAGACATCCTGCGGCCGGGGTGGGCTGCACCCGGGGGGCCCAGACATCCTGCGGCCGGGGTGGGCTGCACCCGGGGGGCCCAGACATCCTGCGGCCGGGGGGCCGTGTGTGACAGGCTCTCTGCCCCAGGTGGAGGTGGAGAACTTCGTGTTGCGGGTGGCAGCCGAATTCTCATCGCGCAAGGAGCAGCTCATCTTCCTCATCAACAACTATGACATGATGCTGGGCGTCCTCATGGTAACTAACTCGGCTCCCCCTGCTCCCCGCATGCGCCCCCCTCTCCCTCCCCCTGAGGCTGCATCAGGGCCAGTACCCCTAAGTGCATGAGGCCTGTGTCCCATTCCCAGCTGCCCCAGCCAGCCAGACCCGACCCTGGGGCTGGATCGGAGCGGGCGCCCCTTAGAGGGGAAACGCCTGGGTCCCATTCCCCTGCCCTGGACCAGATGGGAGCAGACAGCCCCTGGAGGGGAGAGGTAGCTCCCTGTCCCTTTCCCAGCCAGCCACGCTGGAGGGGAGAGGCCCCATGACAGGCTTGGGCTGACCCGTCGTGTTCCCTGTCCCGTTGCCTCCTCAGGAGCGGGCGGTGGAGGAGAGCAAGGAGGTGGAGGGGTTCCAGCAGCTGCTGTCAGCCAGGTCCCAGGTGAGTTCCCCTGCACAGAGAGCGTGGGCCGTAGGTCCGGGCTGGGGGCACCATCCTGAGGGGCAGGGACTCGGGACAGAGGTGGGCTGGGGGGGTCAGCTAATCCCAAGCTCTATTTTGGGTCAATATTGTCCCTTCTGGCTGGCCGTAGGACTGAAGAATGGGGGGGGGGGAGAGGGGGCTGCACTGTGAGGCCTTCGCCCAGGAGTTCAAGGGGAGAAGGATGGGGTCACTGCTGGGGGGGGCTGACTCTTCCCTCCCCCAGGAGTTCAAGGGGAGAAGGATGGGGTCAGTGCTGGGGGGGGGGCCAGGACGGGGCTGACTCTTTCCCCCCCAGGAGTTCATCGAGGAGATCCTGTCGCCCCCATTCGGGGGGATGATCGCCTTCGTCAAGGAGTCTGAGTCGCTCATTGAGAAGGGCCAGCTCGACCGGCTGCGTGGAGAGGAAGGTGAGGTGTGGGGACCCCGACCCCTTCACACGATGTGGGCGACAGGCAGGGCCCCCGTTCCCACAAGGAGGGGAGCTGCAAGGACCCCCTTCAGCCCCCCCAGATGGGGGGTGGTTCCGGGCTCCCCCTGGCAGCACGGGAGATGGGGTCACAGACACTGACCTTCGCCGTCTCTGCCCAGCCCGGGTGACGCAGCTGGTGCGGGGTTTCTCCACCACCTGGAAGGCCTCGGTGGAATCACTGAGCCGAGATGTCATGAGATCCTTCAGCAACTTCAAAACCGGGACCAGCATCATCCAGGTGAGCGGGGGCAGCGAGTCACGGACACGGGGCTCAGAGGGACCTCGGGGGTCCCCAGGACCAGCCAAGCGGACCCAGAGCGAACCTGGTCTGTAAACCCTCCAGGGACGGGGTCCTGCAGCTCCTTGGAGCCTGGTTCTGCGCGCTGAGCCCCTGAGAGTTTGGGAGCTTTTCCTCACGTCCACCTAAACCTCCCTGGCTGCGGGTTACGCCCAGTACAGACAGTGGGGGGAGCGGCCCCCTGCACACCCGTCCTCTCTGCTGACACTATTCCATAGCCCCGCGCTCAGCCTGACCCCCACAGGACCCTGGGAGAGCTGCCCTCCCAGTCTGACGGCAAACCATTGACAATCTGAATACGGGGTCGGGTGGTGCTCCCCCCCCCCAGTCGTTTCATCTAGCCCCATTTCCTATCAGACTGGGTCAAAGGCCTGATGGACCTCATGAGATATCCCCGCTACAGCTTCCCTCGAGCCGCCAGGCCAGTGCCCCGGCAGAGGAGGAAATTCATTCTTGATTTGTTCTCAGCAGCTCCTGGCTGGATGTTCCTGAGACCCTGCTCTGTGCCAGGACTCACCCAGGGGCAGGGAGCCAGCGTCAGCCCGGGGGCAGTGGGGCCTGGCAGGGTGGGGGGAGAGGTGGCACCATCCAGCTCAGAGAGCCCTGGGGGGGGACGGGCCCCAGGGTACGGTGGGGGGCTCTGACTCCCCTTCTCTCCCCAGGGGGCACTGACGCAGCTGATCCAGTACTACCACCGCTTCCACAAGGTGCTGTCGCAGCCCCCCCTGCGCGCCTTGCCGGCCCGCGCCGACCTCATCAACATCCACCACCTCATGGTGGAGCTGAAGAAACACAAACCCAACTTCTAGGCTGGGGAGGGGCCCTCACCCCCCCCCGCCCCGTGCTGTGTCTTCCCCCTCACCCCTCCTGTGCCGGGGGCTCCCAGCCGCCCCCAAGGTGGGACCAGTCAACCCCCAGCCCCCCTCCACTCTGCTTGGGGGGGGTTCCCAACTGCAGCCAGCACCCCTCCTCCTCCATGTCGGCACCACTCCTGTTTCCCTGGGCAGGTGGGAGACCCCTCCTGGAGTGCGGGGGGCTGATGGGTATATTTGGCTTTGTACAGTGGTAATAAACTCCCTGCTGCTCACCAGTTTGTGTCTGGGGCCCCTGGCATTGGGGGGAGGGAGAGCAGGGAGACACCCCCTCCCCCCAGCACAGGGAGCCTGTGCCTAGGGCCCGGCTCAAACACAAGAGCTCAGGCAGGCCAGAGTCCGGCAGATCAGAGCAGGGCAACCCCGTGGGTCAGCCAATACCTCGCACCCCACTGCAGCCTGTCACCTGCCCCCGCCCTGGGAAAGTGGGGAGCCAGGACCCCTGGCTTCTCTCTCCTGCTAGTGGTTAGAGCAGCAGGGTGCTGGCCCCACGATTCCTCCCTTCCAACCCCAGCAGTTCTGTGAAGATGGGGGCCAGGCTGTTCCGCCAGGAGCCCTCCCACGCAGGCGCACACAAGCTCAGGAGACTGAGTCTGAAGCATCAAAGAGACCAAAATTCCTTAATGAGCGAACAGCTGAATCACTTGTAAAAGCCCCCCCAGCAAACCCCCCGGGAGGGAAGCAGCAGGCATCACTCCCGTGTGTGGGCGGGGAAGCAGGACACGGGGAGCCCAGCACAGCCCCTTTGGGGCAGGAGTCTGTCCAGGGGGCAGCACACCCTTTTGGGGGAGATCTTTACCGCTCATGGGGCCCTGCCCCATCCCTGCTGGCTCCAGCGGCCACACTCGGGGGCAGCAGCAGAGGAGCTCTGGGCTGAGGTCCATGGGGGGACGGGTCTGACCTCTCGCAGTCCTGGTCAGAGGGGCCCCGCCCCCTACTTCTGCTCCTTGGTGGGGGCGTAGTACAGCTCCAGGGGCTTGCTGACCTTCCAGAACTTCTCGTTGACCAGCTCCAGCGTGAGGGAGCCGTTCAGGGTCTGGGGGGAGAGACGGCGTTAGGGGTGGGGGGAGCGTCCCTGTGGCCCGTCGCTGCACAGCCCCCCAGTAATGAGTCCCAGTCCCCATACTGTACCGTGAACGGCCCCCCCGAAGTGGTGATGTAGATTGTGTACTGCTTCTCGCTCACGTCCTCCAGGCCGGGGGCCTCGGGGCCGGGGGTCGGCGCCTCCTCCAAGGCGATGCGGAGGGCCAGGTACTTGGAGAGGTGATCCACCGTGGCGTTGGCAGTCGTCTTCACGTATCTGTGGGGCACCGGGGACGGGTTATGAGCACTGGGGTGGGGTGGGGAGGGGGTCCCGGTCAGGACGGCACTGCGGAGGCTGGGGTTGGGAGAGGTGAATCGGGATGGGGGGGACACATGCCGATAAGGTGCTGGGCTCTCACCTCTGCCCCAGCAGCTCAGGTGAGGGAGAGGCCTGGGGCTGCAGGAGGTGCTGGGGGGTTCTGGGAATGCAGGGACTGGGGGCACCGACCCTCACCTGGTCTGGGAGTACTCCCCCTTCTCCACCAGCACGGGGTGGGGTCGGAAAACGAGTTCAATCTCACTGCTGCCTGGCTCGGCGCCCGGCTCTGGGGTGCCTCGACCCCCCCCGTCGTGCGAGGTCTCGGGGTCGGGCTCCGGCCCAGAGTCGTCGGAGGCGCGCGAACGCTTGCGGCTGGGGCCGGCCTCAGGGTGGCTGGGGGCCGAGGCATTGCTCAGGTGAGAGCGGCTGTCGCAGTTGTCTTCCCCGCCGCTGAACGTTGTGTTGTCGGATTCCTGGTGCAGCTTCCGCACACGCTGCGCCCTGGGGGAGCAGAGGGAGGGTAACGGGGCAGGCAGAGCCGGACGCCCCAGGGGAATGGCCACGGGGGAATAGGAGGAAAACCCCTGCAGAGCCCATGTTAAACGCTGAGCTGAGCCGCAAGAGGCAGCGCTCCCTCTGCCCCGGAGAAGGGTGTAAAGGGCACAATTTAGGGTGTGATTTGGGGAGAAACCCGAGGGGTGGATGCCCAGGGCCACTGCTATGTTGGAGGCAGCAGACACGGCGGTTTTTGTGTCCGAAATACTGGGGGAAACCCAGGCAATTCACTGCAAACCCGTTAGACGCAGCCGGGGGACAGAGCCGAGACCCCGGGGCTGCCCCAGTCCAGCCCCCAGTGCCCCCACCTGTGCATGGCTTGCATCTTGAGCCCCTCCTCGATGCTGCTGCTGAGCGCCTGCTGGTTGTGCAGGCGGCTGAGCTTGGCGAGGACGCGGTCCTGGTGCGCCTCGTATTCGTCCCGGCTGGGGTAGATCTTGGAGATGAGGGCGTCGAAGTTGGGGTCCGGGCGGAGCGAGCGCTTCGAGACCAGCTTCTTCCGGCAGGTGGGGCACTCCTTGTTCCTGCATACAGGGAACGCTCCTGGATGTGGGCCCCTTCCACAGCTCCCCCCAGAGCCTGCTGTGCCCTGCAGCGACCCCCAACCCAAGCCCTTCCTCGGCCGCCCCACACAACCGGCTGTGCCCTCCAGCGACCCCCAACCCAAGCCCTTCCTCGGCCGCC
>ML685920.1:207553-227647 GCA_007922175.1 Pelusios castaneus
GCTCTGGCCGGGCAGTGGGGGTCAGTGGTTAGAGCAGGACAGGCTGGGAGTAGGGGCACGGGAGGTGGAGCCCGGACTCCTGGGTCCTATCCTAGCTCTGGCAGGGCAGTGGAGGTCAGTGGTTAGAGTAGGAGGGGCTGGGGGCCAGTACGCCACCCCATACCATCCCGACTCCAATGAAGCAGGTGGAGGGGTCACTTAGTGGCCCCCCCCCCCAGGGGCATTGCAGGCCCCTCCCTCCAGCACACATGGACCCTGCACCACCAGCTTCTCCCGTCACCGTTTAATTCAGGAATGAATGACACAATTCTGGCTACAGTCCCCACAACACAACCCGCCCGGCCCCACAGAAAGTAAAATCACGTACAAAACTATACCCCCTTATAAAACCTTCCCTGCCCCACCAGGAGTAATCAACACCCTTCCCCCCCAGGACATAACAGTCAACAGTGACACAATTGTGCTGGCCCTTGGGAGTCACCTGGGGCTGCATGCCACCACCCCCCCGGCCCCATGATTAGGTCTGTTTATCCTTTCCATCAACAGATCCCTGCACCCCAGAATTACCCCAGCTCCTCCAAAATAACCTGCTCTGGGGAACACAGCTGCCCCAGGGGTAACTGTCCCCTGGCAGTGACTGATTAATCCCAGCCCCTTAAGCCCCCGAGGGTGGTTGGAGGGCAGCCCCCACCCCTCACATGGAACTAGCCTGGATAACTGATCTGGTTTGGGGATCACAAAGGCTGGATTGTGGAGCTAGCATTTTGGATGGGGGCATGTTTGGAAGTCCTCTCCCCAGCTGGTCCAAGAAGCAAAGGATTCTGGGTAGCCTTCCATGTAGCACACCCCCATGTGTCCAGAAGGTGCAAGACCCTACCCCTGTGAGCCAGCAGACTGGCAATCCGGTTCCATTATCTCCCTGCTTATATGGGGGTGAGGGGGACCCTCGGCCCCACATCCTGGACCCTCCCAGAAAACGAGTAAAGCAGCAGTCACATTACCCCCTCCACCAGCCCTCTGTTCTGCTGGCTGTCATGTGATGCCCCGCATATCAGGGCCCCTGAGATTCCCCCCATCCTGGTCTCTGGGCCACCTTTGTCCCTGCACACTGGGGCTGGTGCGGGGGCAGATGGTGGAGTCCACATGGCACCCCACATCCCTGGAGTCAATGTGGCCAGGGTCTGAGCTGGTCCCAGTAGCTGACATTGAGGCAATCCAGAGCGACTTTTCATGGACCCTGGCTCCCAGAGTCTGTACCACACCCCCAGAGCACACACTGCACCCTCCCTGCCCCCCAAACACCAGGTCAGCATTAGCCCCGGCCCCCGGGGCTCACCCAGCACCCCCGCACTGGGCATAGCTGTGTGAACCTAGACACCTGGGATAGGCACCACATCCCAGATGCCTGGGTCCACACAGAGCAGGCCCCCATTACCCTCCCTCCGGCCTGGATACCAGAGTCACCATGTCCCTGCCCCAGAGTCCACATGGAGTCCCATCCCAGACGCCTGGGTCCATGGAGAGCCGTCCCCCAGGCGCCCCCGCTGGGGTGGCTACTCGTACTGAGCGATCATCACCATCATGGCCACTCCGCAGACCAGCCCCAGCACCTCGAGCAGGGACTGCAGGGGCGCCGAGTCCCGCAGCAGCTCTGGGATGACCGACACGGTGCCCACATAGATGAACCCGCCCGCTGTGAACGGCAGTATCCAGGCCGTGGCCGCCTCCCCGATGCCCTCTGCCAGCAATGAGCAGGCCGTGCCTGCCAGGGCACCCAGTGCCGTCAGCAGCTGCAGCTTCATCGCCTGTGAGGAGAGAGAGAGAGAGAGTCACGGGGGGCAGAGGTCCTGCTTCCCAGCACCCCCAGCTGCCGCGACATCCCTGTGGGCATCAGAGCGGGGGGCTGCAGCAGGTTCCAGGGAGGATGGGGACAAGGGGGGCAGAGGTGGATGGACATGCAGCAGGGAGTGAGAGCAGGCTGCCCTGGGGATACAGGTGGGGTCAGTGGGGGTCAAGGGTCGCACCTTGCGCTTGCTGCAGCCTGATTGGACAAGGATGGCGAAGTCGCCGACCTCGTGGGGCACCTCGTGCAGCAGCACCGTGAGGGTGGTGACGACGCCCACCCCGGCCCCCGCCAGGAACGATGCCCCGATGGCCAGCCCGTCCGTGAAGTTGTGCGTCAGGTCGGCTGCCAGGTTCAGGTACCCCGAGACCTTCATCGCTGGGAGGAGAAGAGGATGAGGGCGAAGACCCCGAGTCCAGTCCCCCACTGGCCCATGGACCGCCACACACCGCCTCCCCAGGTACCCAAGAACTTCGCTGTTCAAATCACCCAGCTTGATATCTCCTCTCCACCCACCCTCACCCCTCCCCAGATCTGCTGTTTGCCATGTCCCCCCCAAGAGACCCAGCTCCCTTCCTCCCCCCACCCCCAATACCTTACCCGACTCCTGAGCCTGCTCCTCTGATTCCTGACCCCTCTTGCTAAGGGCTGCCTTGTTAGGAGTCCCCACTTTGCCAGCCTTCCTCTCCCGGGGCCCATCGTCTCGGGGCCCGTTGTCCTCCTCACCAGAGCTGCTCTTTGCCTTGGGAGCTGTGGGTGGATGGGGGGCGGTCAGAGCTGATGGCTCCCAGTCCCTCCCACAGGCCCCAGCCAGGGACAGGAGCTCGTACACTGTGGGTATGGAACCCACACCATTCCTCCCTCACCCCTAGTTTCACCACAGACCTCCAGCAGGGCCCTCGTAGGGACCCTGTATGGACTCCCCCTTCGCGAGCCCACTCTAACGTATGGATTTCGGCCTCCAGCTTTGGGTGCTGTTACCGTCCTCTGCCATAGGGTTCCCTCTGATGCACACAATTGCTGCTGCACCCGGCTGGGGCGTGCTTGCCATAGCTCAGGGGTTTTCAAACTTTTTTCTTGGGACCCCGTTGAAAAAAGTCATTTATGTCTGTGACCCACCGCTATCTCTCTCAGCCACACATTTCTGTCTTTTGGCAGCAGCAGCAGGAGTGCTGCGACACGGTACCTGAGGGTCTGCGACTTAGTGCTGGGTCCCGACCCGTGGTTTGTAAACCACTAGGGAAAGTCTGTGATAGCAGATCCCCTTAACCTGCTCCGTGCTACGCTGGATGGGCTGATCCGTGGAGTCGATCCCTACAAGGCAGCTCTTCCAACCTCCTCGTGGCTCTTCTCTGAGCCCTCTCCAGTTTATCACCATCCTTCTGGCATTGTGGGTCCAGCGCTAGCCACAGCAGGGCCAAACCCAGAAGGAAAATAGCCGCTCTGTTCTTCCTTGAGACGCCCATTTAAACGCCCCAGGATGGCACTAGCTCTTTGGGCCACAGGGGTCATCGGGAGCTTGTGCCACGCTGGTTATCCACCCATGAGCCCAGATCTTTTCGTGTCACCGCTTCCCAGGAGCAAACCAGCCCCGCACTGAGAGCCCTGTGTCCCCACCAGTGACAGAGGCCTATAGGGACTCCCCCATCACCCTACAGACGCCTCCGTAGAGGCCTCAGTACAAATCTTATAAGGCTCTGCCCTTGGGAAGTTGCCTTGAGCTGGGTGTCCCAGCTGGCGTGTCCCATGGTTCAGAGATCTGTGTGTGGTGTGACACTGGGAAGCAGGGGGAGGGGGTTCTGAGTGGTATGTACCATGGTTCTGTCTGCAGCTAGAGAGGTCCTGGGTGGTACGTACCGTGGCTGTGCCCACCGTGGCTGTGACCGTGGCCGTGTCCCCCCTTCACATGTCTCACAAACTTCTCCACCACCAGGAAGGCTACGATGCCGGCCAGCACCCAGAGCCCCACAGCCATCATCCGCTGGTGATCCTGTCCTGGGGGGGCACAGATGATGTGGGGCAGACTGCCAGTTCCCCTGAACCCACTCCGAGAGCCAGAGCCCCACAGCCATCACTTGCTGGTGATGCTTCCCTATGAGGGAGGGAGATTGCTGACCCCATTAACCTGCCCTCCACTACACCTCCCCCGGCCCTCCAACCCAGCCCCAACAGAGACAGGAGCCTCTCCATCACCAAAGATCCACTGGCTCTGCTCGCCCCCCTTCACACTGCCCCACACAAAACTCCAATCACAATCCCCCCACTTCCCCTGACCTCACCTTGGTGGGAGTGACCATGGCCAGGCGACACGGGGTGGGAGTGAGAATGGGCATGGCCGCCCTCCGTGTGGTGGGAATGGGGCACTGGGGAGGGAAAGGGACAGAGATAAGTGACAGCACATAGTAGAGGGGAAAGGTCCCAGGGCCAAATGGTCTCCTGCCCAGGAGCTGGGCCACAGGCACCTCCTAGAGAGAAAAGCCCCATATCCCATTCCCCACCCCGAGCCAGACAGTCCCTCTGGCACCCTCTAGAGGGGAGAGGGGCCTGTCCCATTTCCTGTGCATGGGGGGTGCTCACCCAGCGCATGAGGGATGAGGTGCAGGAAAGCGTCCCCCAGGAGTCCCCCCGAGGCAAAGCTGAGCAGCAGTCTGAGCAGCGCCTGGTGCTGGGAAGTGTTGGACTCCACGGGGATGAGGAAGAGGATGAAGTAGGGGGCAGCGCTGATCAGCAAGGTGGCTCCAATTGCCTGCAGGGGTTGGGGAAAGGGGGGAGGAGAGAGACCATCACGGGGTTACACCGATGCAAGGATGTGCAAGGCAGCGCCTCCACCTTCGACACAGGAACTCACGTGCATCCATAACGTGACCATGTCCTGCCTCTCCTTCCCAGGCAACTGTCGGTGGCTCGGGGAGCCCTCAGCTGCGTGCTGAACATGCAGTTCCTCAGGCTGGTGGCTAAAGTCGGCCTGGCTGGGACCGTGGAAGTCCTCATGTGAATGCCCGTGGCCATGGAAGTCCCCGTGCGAGTGGCTGTGCCCATGGTGCAAATCGTCGTGGCTGTGCCCGTGATACAGATCCTCATGGTTGTGTGCATGGTGCAAATGCTCATGGCTGTGCCCGTGGTGCATATCCTCATGGCTGTGCCCATGCCCAGCATGACTGTGCCCATGGTGAAAATCTTCGTGGCCATGCCCAGCATGACTGTGCCCATGGTGAAAATCTTCGTGGCCATGCCCAGCGTGACTGTGCCCATGGTGAAAATCTTCGTGGCCATGCCCAGCGTGGCTGTGCCCGGGATGCAAATCCTCATGCGAAGAAACAATCTGTATCAACGCAGCACAGACCATCATGGCAGCGACTGGGCGGCAGAGTCCAGCTCTGCCCTGCATCTGTCCTGGCAGCACCATCCTGCTGTCACAGCTGGAAAGCAGGAGTGCGAGCACAATCATCCCTGGCACACTCACATGACCCCCCTAGTCCCCATTCCCCCAGCACAAGGAGCAGGGCCACAGAACGTGGAAGCCATTGTGAAGAGGCCAGTATAAAATCAGAGAGTTGCGGCAGAGCCTAGAAAGTGCCCTGCACGGCCACAAGTAACCAGGACAGTTGTTACACGGATCACGAGAAGCATGTCTAGAACAGTGTTTCTCGACAACCACTCCCACACTGTGGACCAGTGCTGGTTCCCGCGATCTCACAGATACTGCTCAGGAAGGCAGCCAGCCGCGGTATCTAAAAGGCTGAGAACTGCTGCTCTAGAAGAACCCCTGCGAGATCCTTCTTGCTGTCACTATGACTCATGTACCACAGTCGCTAGAGTGTCTTCTCCATCCCTCGGACCCTTGTCACCAGTGCTGGGACCCTGCAGTGGCCTGTCTCTGCTCTGCCACCCCCGGATTGATAGCCCGGGGCTTCCTGCAGCCCTAGGGAGATGCTGCCTTCCCCAGCTCCCTAGGGGTTTGGTGGCACTTCAGGCTCCCCCTTCTCTAGTGTCTCTGTGGTCACTATTCAGCCACGGAACCCCATGGGCATTATAACACCTTGGGACCCTGTGGGCACGACACGGCCCTGTGGGCACTACACAGCCCTGGGGTCATTATACGGCCATGGGACCCTGTGGATATTATAAGACCATCGGGCCTGGGGGTCATTATATGGCCCTATACGGCCCTAGGGGTCATTAAATGGCCATGGGGCCCTGGGGGCACTATACGGCCCTGGGGGTCATTAAATGGCCATGGGGCCCTGGGGGCACCATATGGCCCTGGGGGCATTATACGGCCATGGGACCCTGTGGATATTATAAGACCACCGGGCCCGGGGGTCATTATATGGCCCTGGGGGCACTATACAGCCCTGGGGGTCATTATATGGCCATTGGACCCTGTGGATATTATAAGACCATCGGGCCCGGGGGTCATTATATGGCCCTATACGGCCCTAGGGGCCATTAAATGGCCATGGGGCCCTGTGGGCCCTATACGGCCCTGGGGGTCATTATATGGCCATGGGACCCTATGGGCACTATATGGCTCTGGGGGTCATTATATGGCCATGGGGCCTTGCTCGAGCCTAAGAGGCCCTTCTCCCCACCCCTTCGATGCCTGCCCTAGTCTCTATGACCCCAGGGACCCCCGAGTCACCCCAATTCTTTGGGCGTTCTAGTTGCCAAGACCTTCTTCTCTATGGCCGAGGGGGCCCTATATGGTTCTCCCCTCTCCCTCTGCAGCCCCGAGGACCATGCGGCCCCTCTAGCCCCCCTTCCCCGTCTCTATGGCCGAAGGCGCCCTCGCTCTCCCACTAGCGCTAGGTGGCCCATCTAGCCCCCCGCCCCCCTCTCTATGCCCCCCGGGGGTCTCACCGTCACTGGGATCCGTTAGCTCCGGCTCAGACCCGACGTGGCACCCAGGCTCCGCCCCCTCCAAAGCCTCGCGGGCACAGTCCCGGACCCGTGCGCGGTCCGGCAGTGCCACTCACAAAGATGGCGGCCACCATCGACCTCCCTTTTGCCCCTCTCAAAGATGGAGGCCGCAATGCCCTCTATTGGCCCCTCACAAAGATGGCGACGCGCCGGACAATTACCGTGGGGGCGCCATCTTTGTGCGGGGCGCCCGGAATACTGGCTTTGTTTAGGGCGGAGCGCTTCCCCCCCCCTTTTGTAGAGCCCAAACGGGACAGTCTGGAATCGGCTCCCATCTCTATTGTAAGGGGGGGAAGCCGGGGACACCAGATAGAGCGGCGAGAGAGGCCGTTTGGGACAAATCCCCTCTCAATGGTTCAGAGCATTGCATGCTGGGAAGGCGGGGGCGGGTTCTCCAGATTTATGCCCTGAAGACTCCCCCGCGCGGAGTATAGTGGGCCCGGCCGCGATGCATTATGGGCTGAGTGAGCCCCCGCGCGGGGCATGCTGGGCTGGGAAGGGTCCCGCGTGGAGCATGCTGGGCCAGCTGGGCCCGGCCGCGGTGCATTGTGGGTCCGAGGAGGCGGTGGCGGAGCCCGGAGCAGGCCGGAGTCCGGGGGGGTCTGAGGCCCGGATCCCCCCGGCACGGAGCGGCGGCCCCCGGGATGGGAGACCGCGGCCGCGGTGAGGGGGGCGGGGGATGAGGCGGGACGAGGGGCCCGCGGGGGGGCAGGTTACAGAGCAGGGGGCCGGACTGGCGGGGCCGACCTTTGGGGCGCGGGGAGCTGGGTGGGGCCCGGGCCTGCCCCCTTCCCTGCGCTCTGCTCCACCCCCAGGTTCCTGAGTCCCAGCGACCCCTGGGGGCGGGATCTCTGTGGGATCCCCCAGGATCTGCCCCCCGTAGTGGGAGGCTGAGATCCGCACAGAGCTGCAGGCAGAAGGGGAATAAAATGGGTCATGGGGGGATGGGGCAGGGGTGCCTCATTTGCGGGGGGCGGGGCCCATTTGGGGGGTTCCCCTTCCTACCACAACGTGCCTGGGGCGTTGCCAGGGTGACCGGGGGCGGGTGTCATGTGCTCACTGGGCTCTTGTGAAACAGCTGGGGGAAGTGTGGCCATCTGGGCGACGCTGCCCTGCAGTAACCCCCGAGTGAGGCACTGTGCTCCCTGCCCTTGGTGCCCCGTCTGCTCAGTTGGGTGCTGGGGGTGCCACGCCACGGGGGAAGGGGTCTCAGCCATGCCCCATCTCGCTGGGGGGAGTTAACCCCTGTCTTTTCCTCCTAGACTGCAGGAGCCCTGACAGTTCATCTCTGAGCTCCTCCCCACCGCCAGAGCTGACGGCTCCACTCCATCCCTCCATGATCAGCTCGGCCATGACCTCCTCCATCAACTCGCCTGTCAGCAGCCTGGGCTCCCCCTTCCCCGTCATCAGCTCTTCCATGGGCTCCCCGGGGCTCCCTGCCACGCCCTCTGTGGGGTATGGTCCTGTCAGCAGCCCCCAGGTAAGAGGGAATGGAGAGGGTTGGGAGTTGGGGGGATGGTCCCCTAGGAGATGGGGAGCTAGGATCCAGCTAGGCAAGTGGATAAGATAGGAAAGGTTCCTCCAAGGGGAGGGATGGGGGTTCACAGATGTGATGGGGCTGGGTGTGCACCGGGAGGGAAGGGCTGAGGGTGTGCTGCTCTGGGGGAGTGCAGAGGAGCCCATGCGCATAAGGGGATGGGAGCTGGGGGAGGACTCGCTGGGAAGAAGCAGGGGAGTTTTTGGGGAATGGGAGAACTGAGATCTGCCAGGTTCTTGACACATCGGGCCTGTTCAGCCCTCTCAGCCACCCCCGCCCCTAGAGTACTGTGGGGTAGCCAGGTCAGTGTCCATCTCTCTCCCTCAGATTAACTCCACTGTGAACCTGTCGGGCGTGCACTCTGTCAGCAGCTCGGAGGACGTCAAGCCCCCCTTGGGCGTGCGGGCTCTTCCCTGCCACCCGCATGGGGGCATGATGCCGGGGAAGCGCCTCTGTGCCATCTGTGGGGACAGATCATCAGGTACCGGGGCCAGGATGCCTGGGTTCTGTTTCTGGTTGGGGGAGGAGAATGGGGTCTAATGCGTCAGAGCAGGGGGGCTGGAAGCCAGAACTTCTGGATTCTCTCCTTGGCTGTGGGAGGAGAGTGGGTTGTGGGGGCTGGGAGCCTGGAGGCCAGGCACCCTGACTCTGCTCTGCCCCCAGGGAAGCACTATGGGGTGTACAGCTGCGAGGGCTGCAAAGGTTTCTTCAAGCGCACGATCCGCAAGGACCTGACCTACACGTGCCGGGACAACAAGGACTGCATCGTGGACAAGCGCCAGCGCAACCGCTGCCAATACTGCCGGTACCAGAAATGCCTGGCCACCGGCATGAAGAGGGAAGGTAGGGCTGGGGGGGGCTGCTACAAATACCTTGCCACCTGGATGAAGAGGGAAGGCAGGCCCCGCGCCCGCTGCTACAAATACCTGGCCACCGGCATGAAACTGGAACGTCTTTCCGCTTTGGGCGAGGCCAATGGTGATGTGCTTTCTGGGGGTGCATTGAGGAGGGGGGATCATAGGGTCATCTCCTGCCCACCCACAGGAGTCCAGGAAGAGTGGCAGTAAGGAATGGGGAGGGTGTTGATAGGGCGGTGCCGTGTCTGACCCATTCCCCCCGCCCAGCCGTGCAGAAGAGCAGCAGTGGGGGGTAGGGAGGGTGTTGTCAGGCGGTGCCATGTCTGATCCATTGCCCTCCCCAGGAATGGAGGAGGATTGGCAGTGGGGGGTGAGGAGGGTGTTGACCCATTCTCTCCCCCCCAGCGGTGCAGGAGGAGCGGCAGCGGGGGAAGGAGAAGGATGGTGAAGGGGATTATGTGGGCGGTGCTAACGAGGAGATGCCGGTGGAGAAGATCCTGGAGGCGGAGCTGGCCGTGGAGCAGAAATCGGACCAAAGCGTGGATGGATCTGGCACAGGGAGCAGCTCGGTGAGGGGAGCTGCGAGGGCTGGGAGGTCTGGTGGTGGGAGGTGGAGTGGGGCTCTCTGGTAAGGGGGGGTTCCAGGGGAGGGTGGGGGCTCCAGGGGGCTGGAAGCTCTGAGAAGGGGAAAGGTCCTCTGGGCATGGGGAGGTCTGAGTTTTGAGGAAGGGATGCCTGCCGATGGGGAGCAGGAAGCTCTGGGGAAGTGGGGGGTTTCTTGGGTGGGGGTCACTCAGTTCTGGAAAGGGGGCTGGGACATGTGTGGTCCAGTATGGAGGGGGGGGCAGGGGCAGCAGGGGGTCTCAGCACCAGGAGGAAAGCTGTTACTTCTTGGAGGCTGGGGTCAGAAGGGAGGGTGGAAGCTTGGGGGGAGAGGCAGGAGACAGTCTGTGTACCCCCCACCCAGTGGTCTCATCCCTTGGGGTCTGATCCCATCCAACCCCCCAGCCGAACGACCCAGTGACCAACATCTGCCAGGCAGCTGACAAGCAGCTCTTCACGCTGGTGGAATGGGCCAAGCGCATCCCCCACTTCTCCGAGCTCCCCCTGGACGACCAGGTCATCCTGCTGCGGGCGGGTGAGTGACTTGGGGGGCAGGACATCTTGCTGTGGGCGGGTGAGTGATGGGGGGGTGGGACATCCTGTTGCAGGCGGGTGAGTGATGGGGAGGGATAGGATGTCTTGCTGTGGAGGGTGCTGAGTACAGGCCGTTGGTGCAGACACTTTCAGGCTGGACCATGAAGGAGGAGGAGCCCCGAACTGTGCCCTCTGGTCTGTGGCTCCCCTGAGTTGGGGGGACAGCTTTACTCCTCAATACTGTGGTGGGCGGGGCAGGTTCCCCACAAGCCTCACAAAGGTGCCGGCCTGGGGCTGGCTGTGGGGAGGGGAGGGGACTTGGGCCCTGCTGCCCGGCTCTGAGCGACTCTCCCTGTGTCCCAGGCTGGAACGAGCTGCTCATCGCCTCCTTCTCTCACCGCTCCATCTCGGTGAAGGATGGGATCCTGCTGGCCACGGGGCTGCACGTGCATCGGAACAGCGCCCACAGCGCCGGCGTGGGGGCCATCTTCGACAGGTGGGGGCAGGGTCCCGTGGGGCGCAGAGCTGGCGTGGGGGCCATCTTCGACAGGTGGAGGCGGGGTCTCCAGGGCGTGGGGCGTGGCCTGCGTGCGGGTGTTCCTCTCCTGGGTACCGGCTGACAGTGTCCCCCTGCAGGGTGCTGACTGAGCTGGTCTCCAAGATGCGGGACATGCGGATGGACAAGACAGAGCTTGGCTGCCTTCGAGCCATCATCCTCTTCAACCCAGGTAAGGGACACTCTGCCCCCCTCCCTCCCCAGAGCTCTCTGCACCCTGTCACCCTCTTCAGCTCTGGTAAGGGACCCGGAGGGGGGAGGGGGTGTTGGGATCTGCAACCCTCATCATTCTCTTCAACTTGGGTAAGGGATTCCCCCACCTCTTGGCTGTCTGCACCCCATCACCCTCTTCAGCCTGGGTAAGGGACCCCTCTTGCCCCCGGGTCCGTGTGCAGCCAGTCATTCTCTGCACGCTCTCCTCTTCGCCTTGGGAGCTGTATCCCATACTGACCTTGCAGACCCCCCTGCTGGGAGCCCTGGGGTGGGGGGAAGGCTACATGTGTGCTCACCTAGGGAGGGGTCTGTGCGCTGCCCCCCACAGATGCCAAGGGGCTGTCGAACCCTGGGGAGGTGGAGTTGCTGCGGGAGAAGGTCTACGCCTCGCTGGAGTCTTACTGCAAGCAGAAATACCCGGAGCAGCAGGGCAGGTATGGGCCTGGGGCACAGAAACAGTGGGGCAGCTAGCAGGTGGGGGAGCGGTTAGGGAACCATTCAGGGCAGGATAGTCTGGGGGCAGGAGGCGCTCTCCCCATTGCCCGGGTGTCTGTGATGGCGCTTGCTGAGGCCATTTCTGCTCCTTGAGCTGCAGATGCAGCAGGTGGCCACTGGGGGGCAGCATCCCACTGCTCCTGACCCCTGGCTTGTCTGGCATGGGGGGCGAATGGGGGTGGGGGGATTCCAGGGGGAGTGCTGATGGCTGGGGAGCAGTGGGGGGTGTGTGTGATGGGCATAGGGCTGGGGGACTTTGGGGGTAGTGGGGGGTGTTGTGTGATGGGCATAGGGCTGGGGGCAGTGGGGCATGCAGTGTAACAGGTGTAGGGCTGGGGGATTGTGGGGCCCCAGGGGTCTCCCCGTTCCTGTCTCCCAGTAACCCCCTGCCCCGCCCGCCAGGTTCGCCAAGCTGCTGCTGCGTCTGCCGGCCCTGCGCTCCATCGGCCTGAAGTGCCTGGAGCACCTCTTCTTCTTCAAGCTCATCGGGGACACCCCCATCGACACCTTCCTCATGGAGATGCTGGAGGCGCCCCACCAGCTGTCCTGAGCACCCGCCGGCCACGCTGAGCGCCTGGGCTCCCCGCAGAGATGCAGCCCCCAGCGGCTCCCCACCACACACCACTGGACTTGGGGACCGTGGACTTTGGGGGGCTGCCAGGATAAGGCACAGGTGCTGTGCATTGGGGTTGCCTGGGGTCCCCTCTTCCCTGGTTCGGGAGCCCTCTTGAGTGCACCCCATGTGCTCCCTGGAGCTGGGGTGGCCCCAGACCACGCCCCAGGGGTGGGCCATAGGACGTTGCTCATATTTCCCCGGCTGCTGGCCTCCCCAGAGGGCCCCCATGGAGGGCCCCCAGGCTGACCGTGCCCCTCAGTGGTCTGTCATGACCCCCGGTGTTGGTGGGCTGGGCAAGCAGCAACCTTTGAGGCTCCAGGTAGGGGGGTGAGATTGAGGGGCTGCCCACTGTAAGACAAGCCCCATGTCCCCTTCTTTCTGTGGGGCTGTGGGACCCCCCAGAGCCTGGGAAATGGCGAGGGGCACCCTGGCGTCACCCCGCGTGCTCTTGGCAAGGCCTCCCTTCCCTTGCCTGGGGGGTTCTGGTGCAATGGCCCCATGTGCTCCCAGCACAGATGCCCATGAGGAATCAGGATGGGGGGAGACTCCCTTGCTGGGGGTCCTCTGTGTCAGGGTGACCCTGTGGGTGCTGTTACCTGCCTTGGAGCAGGGAGAGAGGGAAGGAGTCACATGGATGGGGCCACTTCACATCTGTCATTAGTTATTAGTTCTCAGCACCCCCCAGCCTCCCGTCGTGCTGCCTGGGGGAGGGGGCAGGCGCTGGAGCCCCAGCCTGGGGGGGGCTGTTCACGTTGAAATCGAAATAGTGATTTTTGCCCTGCACTGGGCCCCCTCCGCCCCCATTTCTCAGGCAACCGGTTAGCACTTTGAATCGCCACCCTGCACCCCTCACCCCCAAACTATGCAGCAGGTACCAGGCGCTGTGGGGTGCAAAGGGGTTGCCTCCTGTCCCCGGGGTCCAGACTGCAGCCTCCTTCCACACTAACTGAGAGCTGTCCCCCATTGTTGTGGGGTGTTGTTTACTGTAGGTCCTACAGCCTCAGGGGAGAGGTCCTGTGACTGTGAGCCAGAGCTCTGAATCAGGAGGCCCCTGGGGGCTTGCGGGAGTGGGGGGCACCCTGCCTCGACAGTTGGTTTGAGTTGCTGTGGGGGGAGGGATATGTGGGATGGGGGCTCTTAGCAGTGACCCTCACTGCACTCTGCCCTCTCCCTGCATGCCCCCCATGCCTTTTATTTCGGCTTTTATTATTATTACCCCCCCCCCATTGCTTTGGAGTTACAGTGATTAAAGCTGCTGCTTCTTAACCATGGCCAGCGCCTCCCCCTGGCAGTGATCCACCAGCACCTCCCCCTGGCAGGGGGTGTTCCTCAGAGAGGGGACTGGGGGGGGCAGGGACCAGGACGGGGAAGGAGGAACCGTGGGTCCATCCCTGGAGTTGAGGGTGAGCAGAGGCGAAGGGTGGAGGGAACAATCTGATTTTGGCCCTCGCAGGGATGGAGCCTGTGGGGAGGAGGAGGAAGGAGAAAACTTTCATGGGGGGCGGGCTGGGGAATAGACTGCGGTTTTGTTGGGTGGAGGAGACCCAAGGGGGGGTTCAAACTCACCAAACTTTCTGGAGTGTGCTGTGGTCCCTCAGCTGTGGGGGGATGGACAGTCCTGGGGTGATCCACCCTGCTGGTGGGGTGGGGTGGGTGGGAGAGTCCTCCAGGGTGTGAGTCCCCAGCCAGCAGGCATGTGGGGGGGCAAGGATGGGTCTGCCCCCCCCCCCAGTCCCCCTAGGCTGCCTGGACTGTGGGTCCCCTCCCAGCTGGAGCCTCCACTATGATGTGCCAAGCCCACAGCAACCCCCCCCCCCCACTTCAGGGGCACCTGCCCCCGTCCCTTGCTCAGCCTCTATGATCCTGAGTCCCCACTGCCCTCACCTGGGGGTCACTCCCCAGTTCACCTCATAGCAAGAGCAGATCCCTGCTGGCTTGTGCCGCTGGGGGTCCCTTTCCTCCCCTCTGCCAGACCCCTGCCTTCCCCATGGCCTGAGGTGACCCCAGCTGGGCTCTGTGCTGAGTGGATGGGGCAGACAAGGGGGGCTTTGTTCAGTCTGGCCAGGCCCCCCCCCCTCCAGCCACTGTGTGCTGGGAGCTGAGCTCACCTGCTGGGCCAGGGCCACCGGGCAGGCCTGGCTCTGGGGGGCAGGATCAGGCCGTTCTGGGCTGTAATCCTCCCCCCTCCCAGCCCTGCGAGTAGCCGGGGCCAGGATTGGGCTCCTCTGGTGTTTTCTGGCTTCAGCCCTAAGCGCAGCCTGTGGGGTGAGGCAGGATGGGGGGGACCGAGACTCCCCCTCCCCCCATGGGGGTGCACAGAGCAAGTTGGGGTACAAGGCTAAGGGAGCTGGGGGTGGGGCTGGGCCCCAGCCAGGCTAATGTGGCAGCCCCCAGCTGAGAGGCAGGGCCCCCCCCGTACTCCAGGCTGGGAGCTGGCAGGGCGGGGCTGAGGCCCCTTTGAAGCTGGGCAGCGTCCCCGGGCCGTGTTTATTCACGGGGCGGACAGAGGCCACTCTGTGCGGGGCATGAAGGGCCGAGCTGTCTGGCTGCCGGGCCGGAACCCAGCCACCGACCACAGCCCGCGGCCGGGGGAGCGGGGCCAGCAGCCTTGACCCTGGGAGAAGAGGAGCTAGCCGGCCCCTGCCTCACCCTGGGATCCCCTGGGATCCACCCTCGGCATT
Source organism: Pelusios castaneus (assembly GCA_007922175.1). Lineage (NCBI taxonomy): Eukaryota > Metazoa > Chordata > Testudines > Pelomedusidae > Pelusios > Pelusios castaneus. The sequence continues at coordinate 222,409 of ML685920.1, forward strand.
CCCCGCATGCCCACTCTCCATGCACCATCCCCCGGCCAGTCTAGGGCTGGGCCCTGTGGGCCCTGCCCCCCTGATTCCAGGGTATTTATAGCCTAGGCGGATGTGGGTGGCTCTGGGAACCTCCCTGGGCAGGCCGGGCCAGGCTGCAATTACTGGGGAACCTGTCATTGTGGGCGCTGAGGTGGGGCCAGCCCCAGAGACAGACCTGGCCCTAGGCCACCGATGGGGCTCCCCTGTCTCCCCAGCTGGCCTCTGCCCCCTTTCAACTGGTCTCCCCTGCCCTCCCAACTGGCCCCTTCTCCCACCTGCCCTGCCAACCTGTCATCCTTCCCTCCTGTACTCTCCTCCCAACCTGCTTGTTCCTCCTCTTTCTGCTCCCCCCAACCTTCCCCTCCCTCTGGCATTGTCCCCCCCAGCCTGCCCCATCTATTTTCATTCAGCCCCACGCCCAGGCCCGGGCCTGGTTCCTAGAGGAAATGCTGGCTAATTACAGAGCCTTGATACAGCTGGGGCCGACTATACCCGGGGCTGGGCATGGTGGCTTTCCTGTCCCCCACGCTCAGGAGCACGGGGCTGGGATTGGGGCTGGGCCCTGCCTGTCCTGCAGGCTCCTGGGTCTCTGTAGGGGTTCAAGTCTCAAGCACTGCTGGGGCCCTGGGGTGTCTGGTGCTGCTGTCCGGCCTGCGAGCTGCGCATGGTGGGTGTTATGTAGTCCCTTGGACCCTGCTCGCGGCCCTGCCCCTGTGGCACCAGGGGCTCCCCAGACACACACCAAAGCAGTGGGTCACAGGCTACGGCTCAGCCGAGACACCAGCTGCAGACAGACAGACGGTGCCCCCAGGACGCGCGGCAATCTCAGCAGGACACCAGCCGCGAGAGCCTGAGGTCAACCGTGCTGGGTCGGCCGGATGGATCGGCCCAGCTCTTGCCAGGGGCTGCAGTGGGCTGAGCAGAGCCAGGCGCTTGCTGAGGGTCTGGGGCAGCCTGGAGCAGACCCGACGGGGCTGGGGGGAGGCGGTGCGAAGTGGGCGTGCAGGGCGGGGTGGGCGTGAGCTGAGTGGGAGTGTGGAGGTGGGTGAGATCTGGCCACAGGGTGGGGATGAGCCTGGGAAGACGTGGGCTTTCCTGTGGGTGCGCTTGCTCACACGTAGCCACACTCACACGTGTGCCTAGATTCAGACACACGTACCTGCAACGTGCACACACTTGCACACTCGGGAGGTTAAACACATATGACCCTGGTCACAAGGCCCCGTCCATCTCTGCACGTGGCCTGGCTGGGGAGAGGAGATAGGACCCTCCTGCCCCCCAACAAAGACCAGGCGGGGGCCCCAGCATAGCAGGGGGATACTGAGGCCCAGAGGGGAGAGCTGGGGATCAAACCTGCCAGGCCACGGGTGTGTGCTCCAGTCTGTCCCCTCTGTTCCCAGGTGCACATTGACACGTGTGCACAATGACATGCACGACTCCCTCCGGCATGCTCACGCACACTTGCACTATAACCCGGCCTTGTTCCCACTAACACACACACACTGCTGTCTGCACACATGGCTACACGTGTACATGCCTGGTCACCCATGCACAATTATCTGTGCTTGTGCACATTTCCCAGCCCCCCCCCCCCCCCACGGGCCCCGGGCAGGGATGCGGGGAGCCCCCAGCCGGGGGAAGCTGTGGGTGGCGGGGGGGGGGGGTGAGGGCACGGGCAGGTGGGGGCTGGCTGGTGGCTTTGGAGCAGATTGGGGTTCCCTCGCACACCCCGACCCGGCCAGGAGGCAGCACCGGAGCTGACCGAGGGGATGTGCTGGGGGGATGAAGTCTGACCCCCCACCCCCTGGGGCTGGATGGGACCAGAGTCGAGTTCCAGAGGAGTCGTGTTAGTCTATTGCAGAAAATCAGCAGAGTCCTGGGGCCCTTGTAAAGAGCAACACATTTATTTATCGCAGGAGCTTTCGTGGGAGAAAATCCCACCGGTGTCCCATTTCCTGCCCCCACCCCGAGGCGGTGTGTGTGGCAGGGGGCAGCCCTGGGCTGGGGGGGGAACATCCACATTAGCGGGGACGGGAGATGGGACGGGGTCTCACAGGGGGAGGGGTCAGGCCAGGCAGTGGGGCGGGGTGGGGCGGTGTTAGGGGCAGGTCGAGGTGAGCCGGGAGCGGTAGAGGGAAGGTCTCCAGCTGGGGGGGGCTGCAGGGCGTGGGGCTGAGATCGCAGGGGGGCCGGGCCGCGAGGGGAGGGGCAGAGGGCCGGTTCTCCCTGCTGGAGGGTAGAGGGCCTGGGGGGCGGGTCTCCGGCCCGAGGGGGCCGGGGAGACCCGGGGGGGCTGGACCGAGCTGGGCTGTCCGGGGAGGGGCCGGCCCGGGGGGGGAGCCTGCAGGGCTGGGACAGCGCGGGGAGCCGGGCGCTCGCAGACGGCATCGGGGCTGGACACGGGGCAGCCGGGAGCTACAGAGCAGCCGGGACCCCCCAGCCTGTCGGTGCATCGACCCCGGGCCGCTTCCTCCACCCCTGCCGGGCTCCGGAGAGCCCCCCTCGGCCATGGACCGCCCCGGGGCCGCTGGGCTGCTCCTGCCTCTACTCCTGCTGCTCCCGGCTCTCTGCGCCCGGGCAGGTACTCGGGACCGGCTGAGGGTCGGGGTCTGGGCACACGGGTGGGAGGAGCCTGGGGGGTTCAGGGTGTGCTGTGGGGCCCGGAGGGGTGCAGGGCTCTGTATCTGGACACATGGGTCAATGTCTGGGCATAAGAGGGGCGCTGAGGGTCAATGTCTGGGCACAAGGGGGGCGCTGAGGGTCAATGTCTGGGCACAAGGGGGGCGCTGAGGGGTCGGGGTCTGGGCATAAGGGGGGCGCTGAGGGTCAATGTCTGGGCATAAGAGGGGCGCTGAGGATCTCGGGGCTTGGAACCTGTAGGTCCAGGACAGCGGGTGACCCCTCTGGGTGCTGGGGGGTGGGACTCAGGGACACAGAGACATGGGGGGGATCCAGGCGGGGGGGGAGGCAGGGACTGGGGTAGGAGGTCTGTGCCCATTGCAGGAGTGATGGGGGGCAAGCAGTCGGGCAGCGACTCTGTGGCCCTCGCAGTGGCTCCTGGAGCCTAGGCTCTAGGGCTCAGGTGGGCCCTGGCTCTGGGTGTGCGGGGGTGCCCTGGGTCTGGGGGGCAATGGGCCGAGAGGGATGTGGGGTTTGGTGTCTGAGGAAGGCAGGGCCCAGCTGAGTTCCTGGGGGTCCCTGCCTGTTTCCCTCCCATTGCGTGTTGGGGGACCTCCAGCAGGTGGGCAGGGCGGATGCCGGAGGGAGGATGCCAGGGTGATGTGGCACAGACACTCTTCGCTGGGCCGCGGCTGGTTCTAGGGACACGCACTGGGGTGCTGGGAGGTGCTAGTGGGTAAAGGCGTTAACTGTGTAGGAAGGTTAGAAATTTGGGGATCTGAAATCAGGGGCCAGAATTTGGGGGTTTAGACTGCTGAAATATGGGGTAACAAGCAGCTCTGGGATTCTTTTTATTAGCTCCCCAGCTTCAGTCCGCCCCATGTTCTTGTGGGGGAGACACTCCAGCCTTGTGGGGTGTTGGCTCTGGGGCAGCAGGGGCTGGGGGGTTCCTCTGGCACTGAGGATACAGTGGAGGCAGGATTCATAGCCTGGGTCATGGGAGGGGATCTAGTCTGAGCCCCCAAGATAAACCCCCTGTTTATTTAGCAATCCCTTCCTCAGGACTGGCTTGGATTGGAACAGGGGGCCCGTCCTCTCGCCCTGTCTGGGTTTCTCCCCACGGTGGTGTGTGCCCCCCAAATACCCCCATTAACCATATGGCCTGCTCCCCCCCATTGCTCATGTGGTTTGCACCCCCAGGGCCCTATGTGCACAGAAGCTCTTTGTGCTACGAACAGGGAGCGAGTGTGCACGGGGTGGGGGTGGGGGGGTCGGGTGCGGGGTTTATTTATCTTTGGGCTGCGGCCTGGCCTGGGCGGCGCTTAGCCAGAGCCGCCTCTCCTGGGGGGTTTATAACCCTGGGGCAGTGCGGGCCCCCTTCGCCCTCGTGTCCCTCTGCCCTGCTACGCCTCGTTCACCAGTTCATCTCGCCATGTCTCCTACCCCCTTGCACCCCCATCACCTTGTGTGGGGTGACCCAGGGCTGGTCCGGGAGGCTGAGGGGGGGTTGCACTGTCATGTCTCGCAGTGGGGTGTGGAGTCAGCTGGCCCCCCCACTGCAGGATGTGTAGGGTGTGGACAGTTGTGTGTCTGTGGCTCCCCCGTTGTCTCCCGCGCCCCCTCCCACACCCATGGAGTACAGCTCCTGCCCACGCCATCTTCACCCAACCCAGGTCACTGGTGGCTGAGGGCTCTGGGTCCCGGACGTCCCCCCTATCGCTGGGACATAGCTGCTGGGATGAGAGGTGGGGATCCCTGGGATGGGTGGGTGGGGTTCACATGGGACAGACGGGAGGGGCAGGAATTCCTCTGGGACAGTGCTATGGCGGAGGGCAAGAAGGGACCTGGTGGGAGGAGACACTGGGGATGGTTGGGGGGAGGACAGACATGGGGACGCTATAGGAGTGGGATATTTCCACAGTCTTGGGGGGGGGGCTGTAAAGGGGGAGCTCCTCCCACACAGGCCTGAACTTTCCCTCTCTGAAACATTTTTTCCTTCAGTGGTTCCCCCACCCCATCTCTCCTACCCAACAGAGGGGTTTTCCATATGTGGGGAGCTGGGGAGGCCTCAGGCCAGCGGGGTGTGGAGAGAGGTGCAGCAGTTGGAAAGGGAGGTAGAATGTCCTGATGCCACCCCCAGCCCTTGGGGTCTGGGCCCCCCTCTCCCTCCTTGAATTCACTTGTGTGTTCTTGCCTCCTTCCTTCTTTGGAGAATTTCTTCCTCCCACCCTGGGGTCTGGGCACCAGCCCTAATTATTGCCTGGCTTTCCAGCCCAGCCCAGAAGAGATGCTGCCGCTCAAGGCCTCCAGACCTGTTGGGGCAGCTCCAGGGGGGAGCCACAGGGGGTCCTGCAGGGTTAGAGATGAAGCTGGATACAGAAGTGGCCCCTTCATCTCTCCCTGCCACCCCAGCTCTCCCGTGGCCTCCCCGTGTCTCCACCCATCTCCCCTCTTGCCCCTGCGCCCCATCCACTTCTGTTGGTTAACACCATAGAGCGGTCAGAGGCCTGCAACTCATGGGAATGGGTATCCATCCATCCCTCTGCCCTCAGCTGTCCATCCATCCACCCCTCTGTCCCCAGCTCCCCAT
>ML685920.1:237284-256795 GCA_007922175.1 Pelusios castaneus
TGAGCTGGGGGAGAATATGGGGCTGGAGGGGCCTGTGGGGCTGAGCTGGGGGATGTCAGATGAATCGAAGTGCATGCTGCAGCATTCTGTGCACCCGATGCCAGACCTTGCCCCCCATCCCTGGCTGTGGCTCTGCTCCCGGTGCAGCTTGCTCCAAGCTAGCATTGACCCATCCAGGGTCCCCCCAAATCAGCCGGCGATCCGCCCTTCGCTGCTTTTCAACTCTGGTGCAAAAGGAAAATAACCCGACCTCTCCACACTGAAAAAATACTGCTGGGTTTATCTTGGGGCTCCACTCATCCCCAGGGACCCCCTCTTCCCCACACGCTCCCGGAATCACTCCCATTTCACACTACATGCCCCCACCTTTCTGCCCCGGCGCACCCAGAGCCCCTGCACCAAAAAGCAGAGATTTCCCCATCCTGCTAGTTCCCCCATTCCTATTTGTTTTCCAGTCCACCGCCGGGGGTTTGTCCTGAGGGGCAGGGGCGGGATGGGGGTAATTCTCCAAGACGCAGGGGAAGGGGCATATTGGCTGCCTCAGTTTCCCCCCTCTGATTCCTCTCCCCCGTACACCACTGCTCTGGGGCTGCTGCCCCTCATAGCCCTCCCCCGCCTGGGGCAGCCTGGGAAGCGCAGTCCCGGTAAGTCTGGGGCAGGAGTGACCCCCAAAGGGCCAGGACTACATGCAGGAGCAGCCCAGAGGTTGCTCTGAGTTGTGCCCCCCCACCCATCCATTCCCCAAGTCGGGGAGCTGGGAGTCAGGCCCAGGGAGAGGGTGGGCCAGGGAGGAGTTGGGGAAGAACTGTGGCTGGGGGGGAGCAGACAGATCCCTGCCCCGACCCTCGGGTCTCCACTGAGGGTTTCTCTTATGGTTATTTTACTCTCCTCCTTTTCCGCCTTCCCACCCCCACCCCCAGTACTTGGAGCTGGATGTGGGGTACTATGGGTACCCCAAGTCTTATGGGAACAAAGAGGACGGGAATGTTCCCCGCCCCACATCTCCAGGGGGTGCAGGGGAGCAGGTAACCACAGGGAGGAAGGAGGCAGGCTCTGCTCCCCTCCACGTCTGTCTGTCCCAGCTCCCCTCATGTCTGTCTCATCCTCTCATGGCAGTCTGTCCGTCCATCCTTCCTTTCATCCATCCATCCTTCATCGCATCCCCTGAGCAGGAGCGTGAGCGGCAGAGGATGGTGGGGGGTCAGGGAAGGGGGATACCACAGAGGGGCCAGCAGTGCCCCCTAACAAGTGACCTGCTGGTGGGGGCTCTGGGGGGAGGGACAGAAGGGAGTGAATCCTGGGGTGACCTCTGGGAATGCGGGGTGCTCCATGCACATGGGGGTCCCTAGAGACTCAATATGTACCATTTCCAGAGGGGAGCCGTGTTAGTCTGTGTACAGCGCGTCCTGGGGCACCTTAGAGACGAACAGATTTTCTTCGGCATTAGCTCTCGTGGGCTGTATCCCACTTCCTCAGATGCATGAAGGAAATCACAGGGGAGAGGTCTCTCTACGCCTGCCAGGATGGAGGAGGGTTACAGCCCACGAAAGCTCATGCCGAAGAAAATCTGACATTCTCTAAGGTGCCCCAGGACTGGCGCTGTTTTTAATATGTACCATGTGTGTCTGGGTACCAGGGGCAGAGAGGTTTGGGGGCAACCCAGCGGGATGTGGGGTGCTCTGCCGCAGTCCCTGCCTCCTGCTCAGATGCCCCTCGATCTCATGCCGTGTGTCTTGTTTTCTTTCTGTGCCCGGTTCCCGGTGTGTGTGTGTGTCACTGCCGCTACCATCCTCGCCGCCGTGGTGCCAGAAACCCACCGGGTCGGGCCGCAAGGCGCCCACCAAGCCCGCACCCAAACCACCGAAACAGCAGCCGCTGATGCGCACGGCCCCAGCCTATGGCAAATCCACCAGCGGTGGGAAATCCCCCAACAGCACCAAGTCCGCCGGCAACCGCAAAGCCAAGGTGGCACCTGGGGGGAAAAACCCGGCCGTGAAAAATGCCCCGGGCAAGGCCCAGCCGGGGGACAGGGCCTACGCTGGCACCGGAGTGCCCAGGAAACATGGCAACAGCTACCAGCAGGTAGAGCAAGAGGAAGGCATCCAGATCGGTGCTGGGAATCCCCCCAGGGGGCAGGGAGGGCACGATCTGAGATCCAAGGGGGAGCAGGCTCCCCCCCGTCTGGGCCTGTCACTTGTCTCTGTCTGCCTGTGACGGGCCATTCGGGAAACATCTTGGCAACAGAAATTAAACTGGCAGATGGGGAACGTGGGAAAGGCCCTGATCCTGTTCCCCACCACCAGAGGGGAAAGGCCCCAGGTTCCATTTCTTCACGGTTCCTCCTGCGTTTATTTACCTTGCCTCTTCTTTCCTGTGAATGGACCCCCGGCAAGGGGCAGGGGTGCGGCCGGGCGGTGCGATTCCATCAGTGATCGGTTTGTTTCTGTGTCATGGAAAACGATCCGGGATGAATCTGGTTCCCCCATTATGCTCCCTTCCCGGATAGGAGGGGAGAACGTGAATAACCTCCTAACGCTTCTGTCCTCTTTCTCTCCTCTAATCTGTCTGTCCCTGTGCATATCTGTCTGTCCATCCGTCTCCATGCACATCTATTCATCCATTGCATCCATCTACCCGCCTGTCCCCGTGCACATCTCCCTGTCTGTATCCATCCATCCGCGTATCTGCCTGTATGTCCATCCTCATGAATGTTTATCCATCCATCCATCTCCATGCACATCTATTCATCCATTGCATCTGTCTACCCACCTGTCCCTGGGCATGTCTCTCTGTCCGTCTCCATCCATTCATCCATCTGCATATCTGCCTGTCTATCCTTTCTCGTGCATGTTTACCCATCCATTGCATGCATCTAACATCATGCATCTCCATCCTTCCATCCATTCCTGTGTATATCTCCCTGCCCATCCATCCATCCATCCATCCATCCATCCATCCATCCATCCATCCGCCTGTCCATCCATCCATCCATCTGCCTGTCTATCCATCCTCATGAATGTTTATTTATTCATCCATCCATCTCCCACTGCCCCCATGGCTGCTGTTTCCCTGGGCCCTGGTGCCCGCCCATACCCCTCCCCCCCAGGTGGGTTTGTCCCCTACAGAGGAGCCCTGGGGGGCTGGCGAGTACCTGGATTACACCCTACCCCCTGACCAGGACCCCGCCCGTGCCTACTGGGAGGAGACGAGAGGGCTGGAGGCAACTCCCTCCTCCCCTTCGGAGCCCTGGGCTGAGGTAACTGCCCTGGGGGTGGCTGGGGAGGTGGCTAAGTGGCTAGATGGGGAGGGGCAGGGGCTGATTTGGCTCCAGGGCAAGGCCTGGCTGCTCCCTACTTCCCCACAGCTCCCCCTCTGTCTCCGTGGGGTGGGACTTACAGCCTTCCCCACATAATTCAGGGCTGGTTCTGTGCAGATCCCATGAGGAAAGAGACGGAGCTCCTGTGGCGAGGTTCCATGGGGCAGATATAGGGGTCTGTGGGGCAAGGACTGAGGAGTCAGGATTGGGGTCGCGATCCCTGGCTCTGGGGGGTCTAGTGGCTCGGGTGTGGGGTGTCGAGGGGCTCTAGTGGATCCTGGATTCTGTCCCCCAGTGGGTGCTGGGTGCTGCATTAATGCAATATTGGCTTTCTTCTCATCCTCCCCTTCCCTGCTCCACTTCTCCCCCCTCCCGTGGGGCAGGCAGCTCCCAGCTCGCCCCCTGCCACTGCGGGGGTGGACGAGGTGCTCGTGACGGGGCAGGACTATGAGTACGTCTATAAGGACTATGCTGAGGGAGCCGAGGCGTCGGAGCTGGGGCCCGTGCTCTCCGCAGAGACCCTTCCGAACGGAGGTGTAAGTGGGGCACGGGGACGGTCCTTGGGGCCATCCTCCTGCGGCTGCATTGCTTGGTCCTAGGGCTGTCTTGGTGTCACTTCCTGGTTTTGTGCTGTCACTTCCTGTTTGTTGTGATGTCACTTACAATTCATGGCTCTGTGTTGTTGTCATGGTATGTCACTTCCTGTTTGGTGGTATTACTTTGTGATGTGGGAATTCCTGTTTCTTGATGTCACGTCCGTGGTGTTACTTTGTGATGTGTGAATTCCTGTTTGTTGATGTCACGTCCTGTTTGCCGTGGTATTACTTTGTGATGTGTGAATTCCTGTTTGTTGATGTCACTTCCTGTTTGCCATGGTATTACTTTGTGATGTGTGAATTCCTGTTTGTTGATGTCACATCCTGTTTGCCGTGGTGTTACTTTGTGATGTGTGAATTCCTGTTTGTTGATGTCACTTCCTGTTTTTCATAGTGTTGCTGCTGTTTGCCACGTCTGCATCACTTTCATAGTGTTGCTGTTTGCCAGTTTGTCACTTCCTGCGTCATGTCATTTTGTTTGTGGCACCCCCGCCTCTTTGTCAGCATTTGCTGTTGTGTCACAGTCGTTTCTTGTTTTTCGTTACATCACTTCCTCCATGTTGGCTTAGCACTTCTTGTTTGTCATGGGGCTGTGATTGTCCAGTGTGGCATCACTTCCTGTTTGTTGCCATCACTTCCTGTCCAGTGTGTTGGTCACTTCCTGTCTTTGCCAGTCCTTGCCTGCTTCTCACTGACCTTTGTGTCACTTTCCCTCCACCATTCCTTCCTCTTGTGATGTGCTTCCTCTCTTATGAAGTCACTTCCTGCTGTGAGTGACATCATCACCCTCTCCCCACTCGCCCTCTCCCAACTTGTATGTTCCGAGATGGGCCTGTTGTGCCCTGATGGCATCACACCGGATGCTGTAACCATGACATCCTCTGCTTGGCAATTGCGCCAGCTCTCATGTGGGTCCCCCCAATGATGTCATTTTACACTTGTGATGTCAACTCCATGTACGGCCATCTCTGCTACACACCCGCTCCCGAGTATTGTCAGCGCTGGTGTCAATTACCGATTTGGGGGGGATGGCTCCCAAAGAGAACATGGTAATTCCCCTGCTCCCACGCTGCCAACTCAAGGGGGCTGGGATTTCGGGCCCAGGGCATCTCCTTCCAGGAAGATGTGGGCCTTTACGTCTCTCCTCCCATGTCCTGCTCCCCTGGGGTGTGTTTAACCTAGTGACGTAACCTGCCCTCAGTTTCCCTTCAGAGGCGCTGTGCCTTGAGATACGTCGATTAGCTCAGCGCTAACAGAGTACCCTAACTACAGGCCCAGATGTGCAGAGGGGCTACTTGGGGCGAAGGGGAATGAGATGGGGCGAGTCCAATGAGAAATGTCAGTCTTACCTGTCTGAGTAGCAGCAGGAAAATAGGCTAATGGTGATAACTGAAGGGTTGGGACAAAATTCTGAGAACCTTACATGGTGCCTGCGCCAGGTTTACTCCATCTTTACTCAGACTTTACTCCACATTCACTTAGACTCTATTGCACTGAAATGCAGACCTTACTCCAGTTTCACTCAAACTGTACTCCACATTTATGCAGATACTGCTCCGTGTTTACTTCACCTTTACTCAACATTTATTCAGACCCCGCTCCACTTAAATGCAGCTATTTGCTCCATTTTTATGCAGACTTTACTCCACATTTACATATATCCTGCTCCACATTCAAAGCTTTCTCCAGTTTTACTCCAACTTTACTCCTACTTTACTCAGACCTTAGTGAGACAAGCTCTACTTTTACTTTCACATCACTTGGCCCCTGCCCGGCTCCCTTTGCACTTAGACCGTACACCAGTTTTGACTCAGGCTTTGACTCCACTTTTACTCAGCCCATGGTGCTATGAACGCCACAGCTTATTGGCACCTTGCCCACATGGCCCTCGTTTTACACCAGTTTTTCCTGCTGCACTTTCACTCGGTCTCAGTTCCCCTTATCTCCAGGTTTACCCAGCTGACCTCTGGTGGGAGTTTTGCCCAAACCTGTCAGGCACCGGCACTAGATTGTGACCCACGCTGGGAGGTAGTGGGAGACAGGAGCCTTGGATAACAGTTCCTTGGGTGGCACATCCCTACTGCCCTCACCGGGGGAGCTGGGATTTCCAGGGCTGGGAGGGTGCTGGACTGGACCTTGGGTGCATTATATTGACTGGGCCCGTCTTTGTGGTTATATGTGTGTTACCCCCAGGCTGTGCGCGGAGCCAGAGGCTACAAAGGAGAGAAGGGGGAGCCAGCCGTCATCGAACCAGTAGGTCCCTGCGTCAGCTGGGGTTGGGGGAGAACAGCTGCTCTGAGCAGCCCCTCCACTGTCTGCGTGGGCTCTGGAGCATGTGCCCCCCCCCCCCCCCAGCCCTCCTGCAACCCTAGAGCACGCTGTGCAGGGGCAGAACATCCTGCTGTGCATGGAAAAGTGGCCCCCCCACCGCCACACAGCGAGTCCTGGTCTGTCTCAACCCTGTCCTATTCAGAGCTCAGCGTGTCCTGCTCCCCCCACCCCAGGCTGTGAGTGTGTGATGCGAGGCCAGGCTCAGATGTGTATTTGGGTGCAGGGTGCATGTGGCAGGATGGGTCACTTGTGTGTCTGTACATATGTGTCTGAACAAGCATATATGTATTGTCACACCTGCATGTGCAAAAAATCAGTGTGCATGTGTTGCCCATGCTCCTGTTAGTGTGCACACTCGTGTGTGTGAAGGCAGGTGTATTTGCAAGTGCCAGTGTGTTCACATCTAGTTTGCATGTGAGTGTTAGTTCTATGTGCATGCAGCTGCTACCGTGTACTACAGTGTGTGTCTGTGTGTATATGCACACCCTGGTGCATGTGTGCTACTCTATTGGCATGTTTGTCTACGTATGAGTCTATGTGGGAGTCAGCTGGGAGCTCTCCGACCACCCAGCACAGCTCTGCCCCTTGCCCCATCTGGGCCGGTCACTAGGTAACCCTGCTCTCTGCTTTTTGTTCTGCAGGGAATGCTGGTGGAGGGGTCTCCTGGCCCGGAAGGACCTGCGGTAAGAGCCTGTCTGTCTGGGAGGTACTGGGGGCACAGACCCTTTGTCTGGGAGGTACTGGGGGCACACCCACTGTGGGGGGCATTAACCTCATTGAGTTTCTCTTTTGTGTTTCCTCAGGGCATGATGGGGCCACCCGGCACACAGGGGCCCCCAGGACCCTCAGGAGATCCTGGTGAAAGGGTGAGTGTGAGCTGGAACCCCTATGGCAGGGGCTTTCAGTAGAGATCATCTCTAGGGAAGACCATGGACCCCCTGCAGAGGGAGGCGAGAGGATCTGTGTGTGTGAATTTGCTGGGAGAATGTGAGGAGGGGTGCTGTTGGAGAGGAAGATTGGAGCACCCTTGGAGGGGCTGTGGGTGCTAAGAAGGGCAGGGGCAGCAGGAGCACTGTCTGAGGGAAGATCACAACCCCCATTCCCCACTTGGCCTCTCTTTCCAACAGGGTCCTCCTGGCCGTTCAGGTCTGCCTGGCTCGGATGGGATGCCTGGACCCCCTGGCACATCTCTGATGCTCCCGGTGAGTTACAAGGTGTTGGAAAGCTGTGGGTTAATTATTGGTGCTGCAGTCTCGAATGAAAAGGGCTAACATAGGTTTGTTGGGGTCTAGAACAGCAGGGGAAGCTGCTGATAGTGTGTCCTAGAACTGGGGTGGATCTGTGTGATCTAGAAGGAAACTAGAAGAAAATTGTATGAGCTGGAACAAGGAATGCATGGGGGGTGAGGTCTCTGAGGTCTAGAATAAAAGAGAGAGAGAGCTCATTGTGTGATATAGAACCAGAAAGGAGAATGTGGGCTCATGTATCTTGAATACATCAAGGAAGGCTCCCATTGTGTTACCTAGAACCAGGTACAATATAATGTGTCTACAAGGACTCATTGTGCTACCCAGAACTGGTAGGTGATAGAATGGGTCTAGGGATCATTAGAACTGAGATAGTCTAAAACTATAGACTATACGGTGGGTCTGTAAGGTCTAAAGTAAAAAAAGAGGTGTGGCTTAAAATCAGAGAGGATAGATAGACCTGCAAGGATCTAACAGTAAAGGGAGAACAGAGATAGTTACCTAGGATAGAGTGGCTCAGTTGGAGTCTAAAACAGAAAGAAGAATTCTACAATTTCCAGTTCTAGATCATAATACTAGAGTGGGTCTGTGGGTATCTAAGCTGTGGAAGAGAGGAGGCTGGCTCTCTTAGCTAGAACTGGTTAGTAGGCAGTGGGGCTGTTTGAATCTAGACCCCCTGAGAATATCTCCTAAAACAGAGATATCTAGGAGTATAAATCTGTAACAAACCAGATGGATTCTACAAGTGTTACCTAAACCAGAGAGGATGTCTGGATCTAGGTCAGAAGAAAAACCTTGGATGTGATCTAGAACTGGAGATTGCACAGGGGTGGCTCTGTGTGGAATCTAGAACAGGACAGGAAAACTCTGGTACTATTGTCTAGAAATGCAGAGAATATAGTAAAGATATGGGAATTTAGGATAGAGAGAGCTCTCATAGTGTGATTTAGAACTTGAGAGCACAGTGAGATGAGACCAGAAAGATTAGCATTGAAAACACCTAGAACCAGAGCAGATGCAGTGAGTCTGGAGAAGTCTAGAACAGAAACAGCAAACCCTGATAGCCAGAGGTGGCCTTTGGCTATTGGGGGCCTTTGGCTATTGGGGGCCCTAGGCGAAGGCCCATTGTGGGGCCCCTATAGGCCTGCAGGGGCCCCCCCCCTGCCACCGGCTTCAGTCCCAGGGGCCAGCTCCTCCTCTTGCTGCTGACAGAGACAGACACTGCTTTTGGGGTAGGTGAAGCAGGAAACGGGGCCCCTTCCTGCTCGGGGCCCTAGGCGTGCGCCTGCTTCGCCTACCCCAAAAGCTGCCTCTGCTGATAGCATGGAACCTGGAACCAGCCAGGATACAATGGGTTTATGTGAGTATACAATGGACACTTTAGTAGCATTACCTAGAACCATAGAGCATGTAGTGGATATGTATAAGTAAACCAGAAGGGAAAATACAGAGAATGCAGCCTGGAACTGGATAAGTTACAGCAAATATCTGGGAATCTAGAACAGGCCAGGGGAGCTCTGGCAATATGATCTGGGCCCATTGTGAGTTGGGAAGGATAGTGCAGGACTTGAGCCCTAGGGGTTCTTGGGAGGGCTCTGGGTTGAGTTCCAGAATGACAATGCAGTTTCTACATCTGAAGGTTTGTCTTTCATCCCCCAGTTCCGGTTTGGGAGCAGTGGTGGAGACAAGGGGCCTGTGGTGTCAGCACAAGAGGCCCAGGCCCAGGCCATTTTACAGCAAGCTCGGGTAAGTCTAGATAGAGACAGGTCTGAGAAAGCTGGGCTGGGAGAGGGTGTCCAAGGATCCTGGAAAAAATCCTGCCTTATTTTCCTTCTCTGTAGCCCTCATAAATCAAGAATCCAGATACAACTCGGTGGTTACCTTTCTGGAACCTTTGTGGGATCAGAGTTTATTACCTTTCTAGAACCATGTTAAGATCACAGTTTTGCTGCTCTTTAAGATTCTGTACCATCAGGGGTTATTGCCCTTCCTAAAGGTCACAATTTACTGCCACTCTAGAACCACGGGATAATGGTTTGCCAGCTTTCTAGACCCTCGGCAGAACAACTACCTTTCTAGAACATCAACACCATGATTGTCTATCCTTCTAGAACACCCAGTAAGACTGTGGCTTATTGTCCTTCTAGCATCCAGAGTGGTAGCACAATGTGTTTACCCCCCTTGAACTGCAACTGGTGATGGCTTATTGTAGCTCTAGAACCCTGCTAAAAACCAGTCTCTTGCCCTTCTAGAACTGCACTAAGGTAACCAATATGTTGATTTTCTAGAACCCCAATAAGATAATTATTATCCTTCTAGAACCAAGTGAAGATTCCAGTTGATATCCTTCTAAAACTGTGATCCCAGGCAGTTTGTGGCCTTCTTTTATGACATTATGGTTAAATAGCTCTTCAGCAAAATCTCCGTGTACTGCCCTTCTAGAATAAGTATGCAGTTACAATCTTGTTCTCCAGAACCATGGAGTTACACTCTATACCATTCTAGAACCCTTAAAAATGTAATAAAACACATCTGATCGCATTTCTAGAACCCCAGTGAGATCATGGCTCAATGCCATAAGACTAATTTGATTTCCCTTCAAAGAACCATGTAAACGGCAAACCATATTAACCCCAAGAGTGCTGATAAAAGCATAGCTTCCTCTGTTCTAAATTTCCAACGAAACCACGTGTTGTCACCCTTCTAGAGCCAACCAAACATTCTAGGACCACGTTTTCCCCTTCTAGAGCCCTGGTGACATCACAAAACCCCCCCCCCCCCCCAAGTCTGCGGCTTCATTTCTAGAAGACTGAGTGTTGCTGTTTCCCCTCCAGTCTATCCAAGCAGATGAATTCATTTTTTACCCCCTCTTAGAACCCATGTTGGGGCCCATTCTTAACCCCCCTCCCACGATCCCTATGTTTCCTGTTTAGCCTTGTTCTAGTCTCTCCCCTTGTTCACTGCGTCGTTCCATATTTGGCTGGGGTCCCTGCTAGCTTAACTGCAGTCTAAATCTCTCTCTCTTTCCTCCCAGCTGGCCCTGCGTGGCCCCCCAGGACCCATGGGATACACTGGTCGCCCTGGGCCCCTGGTAGGTACCTGCTATGTGCTAGGGTAGGGAACTGGCATTGCTCGGTGGCTGGGGCTTTGGGGATGGGTGTCAGGGCTTAGGGACACATCGGCCTGGTTCTGTGGGTCCCAGTGTCCTGGGTGTGTGGGGTTGGATGTAGGGCTGATGTTGCTGAGATCTCCTGACCCAGGTTCTGTGGGTCCCAGCGCTCTGGGGGTGTGGGGCAGGACATGGGTCTGGCGTCATTGGAATTTCACGTTCCCAGGTTCTGTGGGTCCCAGTGCCATGGGGCAATTGTGGGGAGGATTGCAGCCCTGAGCCCACGTGCTGTCCCCATGTAACCCCCCTGCTCTGCTGTCTCGTTCCAGGGGCAGCCAGGGGGCTCCGGGCTGAAGGGGGAAGCAGGAGATTTCGGACCCCAGGTAACAGACTTGGCCTTGGAGAAGAGCCCTGACCGCTCGCTCCAATCCTGGATGTGACCCCAGTCACTGACCTCTGACCTCTCACTTCAACCCATGGCCCTGGGCTCAGAACTGACTCCCAATCATTGGGACCGACCCAAGTGCATGACCCCTGACCCCCCACCTCTGCCCTGTGACCTTGACTCATGATTAGCAGCCCCTGACTGTGAGTTCTGACCCTTGGCCCTGGCATGCAACCTCTGACCCCTGGTTCAATGCTGGATTTATCCTGGGCTGTTTGTATCCCATCCTCTTGTGACCTTTAACCCTGACCCAGGGCTGGGGTCATGCCCCCATCCCCCATTTGCCCTTTGTCACGTCCCATGGCCAGCTGGGGAATAGCTACCCCTGCCTACCCTAACCCTGACCTGACCCCATTGACTCCCCGGCTGCTGGGTCGTGACCCCTTAGCCCCCTGGACCCTGAAGAGCTCCCACCCCCTTTCCTCCCCACTGCTGTGGGGCAAGGTCTTTTAACCCTTTCCCATCCTCTCTGCAGGGACCCCGAGGGCCGCAGGGCCTGTCTGGCCCCCCGGGGAAGACTGGAAGGAGAGTAAGTGTGTGGGTCCTGGAGGGGGGCAGCTCTGGCCGGGGAGTCTCCTCTCACCCTGTCTCCGTCTCTCTCGCAGGGTCGTGCTGGAGCCGATGGCGCTCGTGGGATGCCTGGAGAGCCAGGCATTAAGGTAACGGATTGTGGCTTCTGAGGACAAGGCGGTGGGTGGGAGCTGGCCTGGGGGACCACTCGGGGACTGGCCTCCTTGGACTGGTGATCCACTGGGTCACTGCTTGTGATCAACTGGTGATCCAGTAGGTCACCGCTCTGGGAACTCCCAGTCTTTAAAAGTGCCACAGGACTCCTTGTTTCTTTTGTTGATCCACTGGGTTACGTTGCTGGGAATCCAGTAGGTTATTGCCCCTGGGAATCCACTAGTGTTCACAAAAGAGGCACCACAGCTCACTAGATCACCTGAGCTGGCTATCCAGTCACGGTGTGGGTGAATCCTATGGTGATCCAGTCTTCTAACTCTCTCCCTCGTCACGATGGCCCAGGGGGAACCTGGCGAGCCATTCCGTGTTTGTGTGTGGATCTACGGCAGGGGCATTGCTGGATAGCAAAAAGATCCAGAGCTGTGGCCCCCCAGCCCACTCCCTGCTAGCCCCCCACCCCAGCTAGGCCCCACCCCCAGACCCCTCCCCCAGCTAGGCCCTACCCCCTGGCCAAACCACTGAGCCCCTCGCCCAGTTCACAATCCCGCACACGCACACGCACACTCACCTCTCCATGCTGGGTTGCAATACAGCTCCTTCATACTCATCTGTACTAAGAACTATAACAGAAGCAATCTTTCTTCAAAAGTCAGACTATAAAATGTGTCTCCCTGTCTGACAAGGCGCAACATTCCCCATCCCCTCCAGGTTCCCGTGGCTGAATATCAGGAGCCAGGGACCTCAGCAAACAGGAGTGGGAAGGAGGGTGGTGGAGCAGGAGAGTGGGGAGAAGGGGAAGGGTGGCAGGGAGCAGTGCAGCTGGATGGTGGGTCCCAGGAAAGGCAGCACAGCAGCTGTATTTTCCCAGGCTGTTCCAGCCCTGGGACACACGCCTGAGCAGGACATTGAAAAAGGCTCTGGCCGGGTCCCAGCTTTCAGGTGCACACAAACCAGGGGGAGGAAGTTGGGGAATTCACAAGGCAAGCAGGGAGACTGCCTGGGGTGTGGTGCCATGAGCGGTGTCCCACCAAACTAGCAGACCCAGCCAGCCAGGCTGCCGGCCTGTGCCTCCCCTGCAAATAGCCAAAGAAAAGACAACAGAGTGAACTGGAGAAAAGGCAGAGAAGGCTGCTGCACTGTCCCTACTCTCACCCCACAGCTCCTGCCAGGCTCCCAATCCCTCTCCTGGGGACACAAAGCAGAAAGGACAACGGCCCAAACTGAGTAAGCTCTTATAGGAAAGGCAGAGTCCAAACTAAAAACACAGCATTATTGGACCAACAGTAATGGGGACAGAACTGAGGGGGCAGGGTTTATTACTGGGCAAGGGTGAGGGGGCAGATCCTGCACCAGGGGCCAAAATCACCTTTTCCAGTACCTGTGGGAGAGAGGACAACCCTAAATTGTCACATACTCACACCCTAGGATGGGCAGGGGGAACTCAAACATCAACTTCATTTCCTCCAGTCACCCTCCACCTCCTGCTTAATTACAAACAAACAAGAAAACCAAATTTCAAAGCACAGAATAAATTTTAGGGGCACAATATGGTGCTGGTCTGCAGATTTATCTTTGTAAATAAGGCCAGCATTGGCACTCCCAGCTGGGGGGTGATCCCTGGGCCACTCATCCCCCAACTGACCTCACTGCATGGGGAGGAGGGGCAATGTCCAGCTGGACTGATGGACCCAGGCCCAGAGGGGGTCCCTGGCTAGGGGGGGGAACTCCACCTCACACTTGCCACGTGGGCCAGAGGAGAGTGCAGAAGGGCTGTGACCCCCAGCCCGCCTGTCATATGATGCACAGTGGGGTGTGATCTGTATAACTTTGCTGTCACTCCTGCCAGGTAATTGTGTGGTGGTTTGATGCAAAATGTGCCATGCAAGGTTCCTTTCTGAATGCTCAGAAACATGCTCTGCATTATTATGGGATCATGTTTCCTGCAGCATCACATGTATGTGTGTATAGATCAATAGATCTGAAACAGCCCAGGTATTTCATACGGCTCTGGGTGGAGTGTCTCTCTCACAGCATGAAAGCTGATGAGATTGGATACATGACAAAAGATAATGTAAGTAACAAGGAGAATCACCTAACAACAAGGAGAAGGGAACAAAGAACCTCAGAGAGTCACACCTGGAAAAGGGAGGGGATGGAAAGTTTGATAACAAGACACTTGGAAGTGTGAAAGAGCCTTTTTCTGGGGTACCCTTAAAAATCTGGTCCAAGAAGTGTCATTAAAATCATGGGTGTTACAGCCTCTTATACCAGGGTTGACTTTTGCTTAAGGCAATTGGTATCTGCAGTTGCAAAATGCTTACAGGAGCTGGTCTTTGCATTTGAAACTTTTACTTTAAGGCTGCATAAATAACAAGCATTAGTCCACTGTGGCTTTTTCAACACAGGCCAAAACTGAAGCACATAAAATAACACGATTTCTAGCAGGTAAAAATAAGCTTCACTCATGATCTCCCAATAGAAGTCTCAAATCTTAGGATTTTTTCCCCAGGCCCTGGCGTTTGCTCCCCTGCCAGCCTGGGAAGTGGGAGAGAGGGGACTCCGTTTGAAACCCATCTCCCCTCAGACTTGGGGAGGGTGAAGATCCCTAAGAGGATCAAAGCTGAGGAGGGGGGAGCTGTACTGTGGCTTCAGGGTGGGGGGCAGCTGATGGAGGTTGGGGGACTGAACTGATCCCTGAATTAAAGGGGTTTGGTTGGGGACAGAACTGAGGGGATAGGGTTAATTACTGGGCGGGGGATGAGGGGGGCAGAGGTGGGGGGGACAGGTCCTGCACCAGGGGCCAAAATCACCTTCCAGTACCTGTGGGAGAGAGGGCAACCCTAAATTGTTACACTCACACCCTGGGATGGGCAGGGGGAACTCAAACACAAGAAAGTAGTTTAAAAACACAACTCCATTTCCTCCAGTCACCCTCCACCCCCTGCTGAATTAACAACAAACAAACAAACCACATTTTAAAGCACAGAATAAATTTTAGTTGTACCTTATGGTCTGCAGAATTCATAACTAGGGTCATCATTGGCACTCCTGGCTGGGGGGTGATCCCCAGGACACCCACCCCTCAACTGACCTCACTGTACAGGTGGGGGGAAGTGACCAGTCCCCACCTGCCACCCTGGAGGGGGGGGAACGATCCCCAACCTACAACTTGCTGCTGCTCTGGCTGGTCACCAAGTCACCTACTCATGGGGCAGGGGCTGATCCCCAGCCTGCTCCCCAGACCCACCAGACTGACCTGGGGATTGATCCCCTGCTCCCAACACCCCTCCCCCCACCTTCAGGTTCCCCCTCCCCCCACACACTGTACTTACTGGTGCTGTGTAGAAGAAGCTGGTCCTAAATAAAACAGGGTGCAGAGGAATCAGCTGCGTGGCTGAGCCGATGCAGCCGGGGAGAGAGGATTTAAAGTTCCCTCTTCTCTCCCTGCTAGGTGAGTGAGCTACACCTGCAGCTGCTCGTTCCCAGCTTAGCTCCGCCTCCCCTGCAAACAGGCTGTCTGCTCATCTGCCTGCTGGGGAAATAGATCCCGGGCTCAGGCTATTCTACCCGGGGCCAACACTGTGAGCCCAGCCGCAACGACGCCTCTGATCTACGGTGATCCACTCACGCAGCAGGAGGCCCCATTAGCAATCTAGTCATTTACTGCACGAGTGATCTACTCAGCACATGCACGAATCTCCTGGTGATCCACTCCTGTGGTGCCCCAGCCCTGCAGCATGGTGACCCTTGTGCACTAGTGATCCGCACTAGCAGTTGGGTGACCCCGCCAACTCAACCAGCGACTCTCCCGCTCACTATGGGGTGTCACGGCCTCATTACAGGGAGCTGGAGGCACTCGCGTGTGACAGGCCCACCCTCGTTCCTTTGGGGGTGTGCGGCCCCTCCTGGAGATGGGGGGACCATGCATGGGTGTCTCCCCAGCTGGGGTCGCTGTTCTGTGCTTCGCTCCACAGGGCGACCGAGGCTTCGATGGGCTGCCGGGACTGCCGGGGGACAAAGGGCACAGGGTGAGTCGCGTTGGCTGGGCGTTCTGCTGCGGGGATGGGGGGTGTCAGACCTGAGGCCCCATTGGGACGACCCTGAGAGATGGGGCCACCACGTGGTCAGCATGGACCAGCCCTGTGTACGTAACACAAGTGTGCGCCACTCCAGAGCCCTGACACACATACACCGCAACGTCCTACTGTAAATACACAGCTGTGCACCACACAGGCAGTCAGGGCTCCCCCAGTCGCACGCAGCCCCACAACAGCACATCTGCAGGCCCAGCCCTATACACGGCCCGGGCTAGTTCCAGCAGGGCTTGTTCGGGGCAGACCCACGGTCAGACTCACAGACTGACACACAGACACCTCCAGTGCACGCACGCCCACAGCCACATCACCACAAACACACCACGCCGCACAGCAGACACACAACTACTCCCAAACGCTTTGTGCAGCCCAACCTGCGCCATCACGCCCACGTGCACAATCGTGCTCTCACAACACTGTGCGCACACAGACTGATACACAACAATGCACACATGCATTCACACACCAGCACATACACTAGACATAGCACACCTGCAGTTGTGCATGCACACACGGCACGGTTGCACACACAGTTCGTGTCGCTACAGATATACACGCAGCACACTTGCAGTGCACACAATATGTGCAAAGTGTTCACACAAACACCTCTGCAATTCCATAATCTGTCACATGCACCCCCCGCCACCACACACAGCCGCCCTCCCACGAGGCCCCTGCATGTTCCCCACGGTACGTACAGCCGCACTTCGCTCCCACCTACACATCCCCCGTGGTGCCCCCCACCCATCCTCCCAGCTGACCCAAGGCTCTGTTCCCACAGGGTGAGACGGGTTCCCAAGGAATCCCAGGCCCACCTGGTGAGGACGGAGAGCGGGTGAGTAACAGCCGAATGGGAGGGCGGGGGGCTGAGGGGAGCTGGGGTAGCCCCCGGGGGGGGGGTGGGGGGGGGGGGTTAAAGGGGTGAGGGGAGATCGAGGGGAATTGGGGTGGGAGGGAGCAGGAATGGTCAGGGGCAGCCGAGCTGGCCTCCCTTCCCCATTCTCTGCCTCACCCCCTTTTTCTTTTCTCCCAGGGAGATGATGGAGAGGTTGGACCCCGAGGGCTCCCTGGAGAGCCGGTACGTCCCCAACCTGCCAGGAAGGCAGCAGGAGCTGTGATGGTGTGAGGGGGGCAGCTCCCCATGCTAGTGCAGAGGGAAAATCAGGGCTCCATATACTACCCCGCCCCAGGATTCACCCTTCCAGGATGCTGACTCCTCTGGGCCTGCCTGAGTCTGCAGAGAGCCTGAAAGCCCTGCTCTGAGGGCAGGCAGCTGCCAATTGACCCCAGTGGAGCCTTGAGTCTCAACTCCATGATGCTCAGCCCGGCTTAACGTGTGATGAAAGAGGGGCCGGGGCTCAGGCACTTGTTTTACGTCCATGACGGAGGCGCCAGGCCCAGAGGTACCGGGGCTAAGCCTTGCCAAGCCCTGGCACAAATGAAACTCTGCCCTCAGGGCTGTGTTGTGTCCCAGGGTACCCTGGATTTCACCCAGCACCTGGCCCAGGCCATAAATTGTGGGGTAGGAGCAGGAGCAGGGTCTGCAGCACCCCCACAGGGTCCTCAGCACCACAGTGTCAGGGGCAATTGATCCCCCCCCCCCCCCATAGCCATTTTGGAGGACGCAGGCCCACCTCAGTAACTGCTCTCTCCCCTCCCTGCAGGGACCCAGAGGTTTGCTTGGACCCAAAGGCCCCCCAGGGATCCCTGGGCCTCTGGTAAGTTCTGTCCACTGGACCCCAATTTCCCCAGCCCCCATAGACCCCACAGTAACCTGTCTGTCTGTCTGTCTGTCTCCTCCACAGGGTGTGCGTGGTGTAGATGGTCCCATCGGGCCCAAGGGGAACCTGGTGAGTCAGCACGGCTGTCTGCCTGTCTGTCTGCGCTGCCCAGTCCTGCCCTGGGCTGGTCTGGAAATGCCTTGGCGGGGGCCCAACCGGCGACTCTGTAGCTGCGAGCTTCCCCTACGACGGTGCCCTCACCTGGGCGCTGCGGGCTTCCCCTATGGCGGTGCCCTCACCTGGGCACTGCGGGCTTCCCCTACAGCGGTGCCATCTCTGCTGATGGTTCTCGTTGTAACTCATTGTGTCTGTCTATCACAGGGACCACAAGGTGAGCCGGGCCCCCCAGGTCAGCAGGGAACCCCAGGCACCCAGGTAAGGAATCCCCCCTCCCTGGACCAGCCCAGCTCTGGACGGGAAGTGGGGTCTTGTGGTCAGAGCAGGGCTGGGGCGGCTGGGAGTCAGCACTCCTGGGCTCTGTCCCGGCTCTGGGTGGGGAATGTGGCAGGGCGCTAATCATGTGTCTGTTTCAGGGATTGCCTGGCCCACAAGGTGCTATGGGCCCCCCCGGAGAGAAGGTGAGTGCCCCGAATTCTGCTGCCTCCCCGGTGCTGTTTAGACCCCACCTCCCGCACAACCTGGGTCACAGAAGAGGGAATCTCTGCTGCCACCTCTGATCTCTGCTTCTCTCTCCCCGCAGGGTCCCAGAGGCAAACCTGGCCTCCCAGGCATGCCGGGGTCTGATGGGCCTCCTGTGAGTAACCTGCTCACCCCAGATCTTCCCCGCCTCCCCCCAGCCCTTTGGCTCCCAGAATCCCCTAGGAGGACGATATGGAGGCCATGTTTAACAGGAAGTGGGCTGGTGCCATTTCCTCTTTTCTCCTTGACGTGGGTGTGAGGACGGGACAGCCATGTTTAATAGGAAGTGAGCTAACACCATTTCCTGTTGGCCCCCACTTGTGCCCCCCAGTCCTGGGGCAGGGACTCTGGTGGCCATGTTTGCAGGAAGTGAGCTTGCACCGTTTCCTAGTGACTCCCAGACCCATGTGTCGGCCATGCTTAGCAGGAAGTGAACCAGTCCCACTTCCCATTGGTTCCCTGGATTTCCCTGCAGCCAGGCCTGGCCGGTTGACCCCACTGGACCCGGTGGTGGTGGTGGGATGTTGGGCGGCTCCTTAGGTGGGGGAACATGGCAACGCCCACGGGTAAATTGCTTTGGTGCCGGTCTCAACGATTCTTCCCCTGTTGTGTCCCTTCCCCACTGCCGCCCCTCAGGGTCACCCAGGGAAGGAAGGTCCATCGGGAACCAAAGGTAACCAGGTAAGGGTGTAATATCCACGTGCCCCAACTCCGTTACCCCTCCCCCCACAGACATGGGGTCGAACCCCATCCCCCTTTGGTCTCAGCCCCTAGCTGCTATCGGTGAGGTGCTAACACGTCTCCCCACATGCAGGGGTCAGAGCCCCAGTCAGTGGGGAGACGGCTCCCACCAGTGGGTCTAACCCCCAGCAGGCAGGGCCAGGAAAACGGGCACCAGCGGCCTCCCGTGATTGGTCTGATTTCTCTCCTTTGCAGGGTCCGTCCGGTCCCCAAGGTCCGATTGGCTACCCAGGCCCACGTGGTGTAAAGGTAAGCGCCTGATTGGTCCAAAGACTTGGCGTGACTCTCTGGGGCTGGGATGTTACCCACAATTCTTAGCAAGGATGTACCAAGGTCCACTGGCCATGAGGTCCCTGTCCCTAAATGGAAGAAGGGGAGGATTCTGGGGAGAGTGGAAAACAAGACAAGAGGATTGTAGCCCTTGGGAGCCAGGACTCCTGGGTTCTATCCCTGGCTCTGGAAGGGGAGGGGGCCAGAGAGAGGGCTGGGAGCCAGGACTCCTGGGTTCTGTCCCTGGCTCTGGAAGGG
>ML685920.1:260214-271463 GCA_007922175.1 Pelusios castaneus
AGAACAGGGCGCGTGTGCGTGCACAGGTGTGAACGTACACGTCTCTGCACGTGTCTGTGTGTTGGAATGGGCTGTGCTCCTGGTGGCCTCACATCTCTGTCCCCACAGGGCACCTCTGGTGGTGACGGCCCCCACGGCCCTCCGGGGGAAAGGGTGAGTGTGAGCAGGGCATGAGGGAGACCTGGGTGTGAGACACAAACACAGAGAGGGCACCTGGCCCCACCCTTTGCTGCACGAGCCGGCCTGGAACACCCTGTGGGGTCTTGTGTAGCCCACCCCGCTTTGTGCCCGTTCCTTTTCTCCCCTCTATGACCTATGTGACAACTGTGCCTGGCACAAGTCACTTTAGTGCAATGCTCGCACTAGGCCCCTGCTCACAACCACTGGGTCCCGTGAACCTGCCCTGTCTGAGTGTCACCAGCATGGTTCAGCCTCCCCAGGCCCCGGTTCCAGTCCTGCGTGATTCCCTGGTGCGAGGGACAGGTCACTGCAGTGTGACACTCGCACAGACCTAGCCATGGCCGGGCTTTGCACGGTGCACGGCCACTGCAGAGATTCCCCAGTGCGAGGGACGACACGACTGGCACCGTGCAGTTGGCCCCCCAGTATTAATATGCCCTGTGTTTGGTGCAGCTGGCCCTGGCCCTGCGGCCTGCCAGCCAGCGTTCCCAGGGCTGGGTATCTGTGAGGGTAGAGCCCAGCCAGGCGCTGTTCTTCCTCTCTCCCCCCAGCTCCCCCTAACCATCGCTCTGCTCTTTACAGGGACTCCCAGGTCCCCAAGGGCCGAACGGCTTCCCTGGACCCAAAGGACCACCGGTGAGTAACAAACTACCTGCTGGCTCCTCAGCCTGCCCCCAGCTTGTTCCCCAGCCCCCTCCCGCTGCAATCCCCCTGCCCCATTGACCTCTCCATTTTTCTCCCCACAGGGTCCCCCTGGCAAGGACGGGCTTCCTGGGCACCCGGGTCAGCGAGGAGAAGTCGTATGTATCTGTTACTGCACTGATGGGTTTCAGATACTCTTCTCTCACCCATGGGTTACTCTGTGGTTACTACTAGGTTACACTCTGGTTCCTCCTGTGTTACACCTAAGTTACCTACATGCTATCTCTTGCTGACTCCCATGTCACATTCTGGAAACCCCTTCGTTACTCGTCACATACTCCACTGTTATTTTCTGATTACTTCCTGTTACTCCATTCTAACTCTCCTGTTACTCTCTGATTACATTCAAATGACACTTTACATACTCCCTGGTTACTCCCACGTTACTCGCATTATTCTATGGATATTATTGATTACCTTTCACATATTCCTTTTATTATGCTTTGGATACTTCCATTACTACTGCATTGCATTTGAGTTGCTTACATATCGCTCTCTGGATACTCCTGCATTACTCCTCTCTCACTCCTGCGTTGCATGCTGGTTACTCCCACATTTGTCCTCTTTCCCACATTGCTCTGTTTCACCCCACTGTTATTCTTTGTTACTCTCTCCTTACTCCTATGTTACACTCTGGGTACTCCTATGTACTCCTTATATACTGATGTGATACACTTTGGATACTCCCGGGTTACTCCTGAAGTGCTCTAATGTTAGTCTCTGGGTACTTCCACATTACTTCTCATACACTCTCATGTGTTTGCAGTCTGGATACTCCATGGTAAGTCCTTACATACTCATGTGTTACTCTCTGTGTACTCCTGTGTTACTCTTCATATACTCACTTGTTACATTCTGGATGCTCCTGTCTTACTCCTCACATACGTGTTACACTCTGGATACTCCATTGTTACTCTCACAAGCTCCTGCATTGCTCCTCTCTCACTCCTGTGTGGCTGTCTATTTACACTCAGGGGTTGGGGCAGAGCCATCTGCCTGGACTCATGCTAACCCCCATCTCTCTGTTTTCCAGGGTTTCCAAGGCAAGACGGGCCCCTCTGGCCCCCCCGGAGTGGTGGGACCTCAGGTAAGGACCCGCTCCCCTGGGGCTACCAGAGTGAGCCGTGCCCGCCGCTGTAGTTAATTGACAGCTCCCCTGGGGGAGGAAGAGGCCGAGGTCGGTGGATCAGTGACGCCCATTCCCTGAAGGTCTCACGCTGTCTCTTGTCTCCGTCCATGCTAGGGTGCTCCTGGGGAGTCCGGTCCGATGGGGGAGAGAGGTCACCCGGGCCCCCCTGGGCCCCCAGGAGAGCAGGGCTTGCCAGGACCCTCTGGGAAAGAAGGAACCAAGGTAAGGCGCTGTCATACCCCAGTATGGCCCCGGAGCAGGGTGAGACACCCAGCTAATTCTCCTTCCCCTGCCACAGGGAGACCCCGGCCCCACAGGAGCCCCCGGGAAGGATGGCCCGGCTGGTCTGCGAGGTTTCCCTGGAGAGCGTGGGCTGCCTGGCACCCCGGTGAGTAGCAGTCCCCCCATGAGGCCCCTGTGTCCCCCACGGTGACGGCAGGCCCTGACCTTTGCCTTTTCCCTGCAGGGCGGCCCTGGGCTGAAAGGGAACGAGGGGCCAGCTGGACCCCCAGGACCTGCAGTGAGTATGGTCGAGGGACTCCCACACCAGCCTCTCCCCCAGACCATCACCATAGACCCCCTTCTTTCCCCTCCCTCACCCTCCATCAAACCTCTTCTCCCTCCCCCCTTCGTTCTCTGACCCACTGATCTCCCCCCAGCTGTGATTCTGGCCTCCCTCGCACATATGGCTGGAGGAGATGCTGCTGGGGGGCATCAAGTGACTCATCCTCTCTTCCCCCTCCCCAGGGTTCCCCTGGTGAACGAGGCGGCCCCGGGCAGGGTGGCCCCGTTGGACCCCCAGGCAGACCAGGCCCTCAAGGGCCACCGGGCCCTGCTGGAGAGAAAGGAGTTCCCGTGAGTATGGGGTGAAGAGGCCCTGGGGAGATCAGGGGCTAATTGGATGCAGGGGGGCTGGAAGCCAGGACTCCTGGGTTCTCTTCCAGCTCTGGGGGGAGTGGGGTCTGGGGATTAGAGTGGGGGGCTGGGAGCCAGGACTCGGGTTCTGTACACCTCACTTCTCTCTGTTTCTCCCTAGGGTGAGAAAGGTCCCATAGGCCCTGCTGGCCGCGATGGCGTCCAGGGTCCTGTTGGGTTGCCTGGCCCAGCGGGGCCCCCCGGGGGTGCTGGCGAGGACGGCGACAAGGTAGGGCCCCGGCGGGTCTGTGTGGCGCCCCCCACCCGCGTGGCGATGGTCTGAACCCTTCTCTTCTCTCCGCAGGGCGAGGTGGGCGAGCCGGGCCAGAAGGGAGGCAAAGGCAACAAGGGGGAGCATGTGAGTATGGGGGGGTTCCCC
The DNA here is from genome assembly GCA_007922175.1 of Pelusios castaneus. Classification (NCBI taxonomy): domain Eukaryota; kingdom Metazoa; phylum Chordata; order Testudines; family Pelomedusidae; genus Pelusios; species Pelusios castaneus. Next base: position 263,520 of record ML685920.1, read on the forward strand.
GACTCCAGCCACTGACCCCCACTTCCGGCCCTAGGTATCACTGACACTCATCTCCTTCCTTCCAGGGTCCCCCAGGCCCCCCAGGCCCCATGGGTCCAGTCGGACAGCCTGGAGCCGCCGTAAGTACCTTGCCCCCTCCGACACCCTCCTGCGGCTCAGGGTGAGAGGGGGCTTGTGGCTGGGGGCAGGGCAGGGCGATGGAGCTGGGTCGACTCTGCTCAGGGTGGGGGGATGAAGGTGAGGTGATGGAGCAGGTCAGCTCTGTGCTGGGTGGGGGGATGAAGGTGAGGTGATGGAGCCAGGTCAGTACTGTGCTGGGTGGGGGAATGGAGCCGAGGATGATGGAGCCAGGTCAGCTCTGTGCTGGGTGGTGGTGGGGGGTGAAGGTGAGGTGATGGAGCAGGTCAGCTCTGTGCTGGGTGGGGGAATGGAGCCGAGGATGGTGGAGCCAGGGGCGATGGAGCAGGCCAGTGTCGTGCAAGGCAGGGTGATGGAGCTGGGAGGGCTCCATGCAGGGCAGGTGTCCCTTTCCCCTGGCAGCGCAGCATCACTGCCCTGACCACAGGACAAGGTGCTCGATCGCTGGCAGCACAAAGGCCCCATGTGGCACTGTTGAGGAGGGATCTCGGGGGTCCCATCAATGGGGGATGGCCGGGGGAGGGGGCCCAGCTGCTCCCAGTGCCCTGGAACCCCCGCACCAGCTTACCAAGCCCCAGAATCACCCGGACCTGTCTCTGACTCTCTCGTGTCTGTGTGCAGGGAGCCGATGGGGAGCTGGGCGCTCGGGGGCCACAGGGGCACTTTGGGGCGAAGGGCGATGAAGGAACCCGTGGATTCAATGGGCCGCCCGGCCCGATCGGGCTGCAGGTGAGTGGTGCCCAAAGCTGGCTTTGCAGGGTCGCCTCCCCATGGAGCTACTCTGACCCCCTGCCCCACACCTGCCCCCGACCCGACTCCTGGTCCTGCCCCACACCTGCCCCCGACCCGACTCCTGGTCCTGCCCCCACTCCTGGTCCTGCCCCACACCCTCCCCCACTCCTGGTCCTGCCCCACACCCGCCCCTGCCCCCACTCCTGGTCCTGCCCCACACCCAACCCCGCCCCCATTCCTGGCTCCGCCTCCAAGCACTACCCATTCTGCTAGTCTCCGCCCCTGCCCCAGACCCGGCTGGAGTTCCCCTACTGAGCTGTGGCCCTGACCCAACCTCCCAGCCTGACCTCCCTACATGACCCTGCCCTGCGATGCAGTTCCAGCTGGGGACAGGATCCCCTTCACTTCCTGTCCCAAACTGCTGGGCAGGGGACAGTGCGATCCGCGGCCACTTGTTGCTCTATCCTGCCCCAGAGCCAGCTGTCCTGTGTGCCCTCCTCACCTTGGTCCAGATGTGCCCCTCCGGCTGGTCCCTTCTCCCCTTCCCCAGTCCAGATGTGCCTCTCCATCTCTGCCCCTCCATCCCCCAGATGAGTCCTAGCTCTGGGCCCCTCCTCATCCCAGATCCAGATGTGTCCTGCTACCTGCTTCTCCCACTTTCCTGGATCCAGATGTTCTCCTTGAGCTGCCCCTTCCCCCCAATCCAGATGTGCCCCCTTGACACACTTTCTGTCCTTAGGGTCTGCCGGGCCCAGCGGGGGAGAAGGGTGAGACAGGTGACGTGGGCCCCATGGTAAGTGTCCCTGGCTGCCGTCCATTTGCACCCTGTCCTCCACAGGTGGGCATGTCCAGAACCCCCCTCACCTTTGCTTTCTCCCCACAGGGCCCCCCAGGCCCCCCAGGCCCACGTGGGCCAGCCGGACCCTCTGGAGCTGATGTAAGTGCCCCTGACCCCCTCCCCCCCAACCAGCCCCACTCAGGGCATCCACAGGGGTAACCAGCTCTGCTCTCCCTCCCTGCAGGGACCCCAAGGCGGCCCGGGAGGCATCGGCAACTTGGGACCCCCTGGAGAAAAGGTAGGTGGAGCCAGGACTCCTGGGTTCTCTTCTAGCTCTGCGTGGGGGAATGGGGTCAAGAGGACACAGTAGCTGCCGGGTGCTGCTGTACTACGTCCCTGGCTGTCTCTGGGCCATAGCCCCCGGGGATCGGCTGGAGTGCGAGCACTGATGTCTCTCTCATTTCAGGGTGAACCTGGCGAGTCGGGGGCCCCTGGCATCCCTGGAGAACCAGGAGTCAAGGTGAGTCCCTGGGCACCCCCTCCCCCTGCTCCCTCCTCCTCCCCACATAGCACACGGTCACTGACCCCGTGGGAACCTCCTAGACATTTGTCCCTCCAAGTTTGGAGTCCTCCCCTTCCCCCAGGTTGTGGACCCCACTATAGAGACAGTGGGGCCAGGACCCCCTAGAAAAATCTCTCTAGGGACACTGGGCCTGGGACCCACCCCAAGAGCTGAGCCCCCCACCCCTGGAGGATCCCCAGGTTTCCTCCCTCTTTCGGCCCCTGCTCCCACATCCTTCCCTGACCCTGGACCCCAAGCTGACCCCCCGATTCTCTGTCCACCCCAGGGCCCGCGAGGAGAGCGAGGGGAGAAAGGAGAAACTGGAGCCGCTGGTACAGCCGGACCCCCTGGAGGGAAGGGCCCCCCTGGAGACGATGGGCCCAAGGGCAATCCTGTGAGTGATGCAGCGCAGAGACTGGGTGCCTGGGTTTTTTCCCCGACTCTGGTGGGGGAGTGAGGTCTAGAGGGCTAGAGCGAGGATGCTGGTGGCCAGGACTCCCGGGTTCTGTGCCCGGCTGTAGGAGGGGAGTGCGGTTTAGTGGATCCATGCAGGGCGGGCTGGGGGCCAGGACTCCTGGGGTCTATCCCTGGCTCTAGGGGGGAGTGAGGTCTAGAGGGCTAGAGCGAGGATGCTGGGGGCCAGGATTCCTGGGTTCTGTGCCTGGCTCTGGGAGGGCCTCAGGCTAATCAATTCCTGTCTCTTCCAGGGCCCTGTTGGTTTCCCAGGGGATCCGGGACCCACAGGTGAAATGGGCCCCCGGGTAAGTATCTCCCCCAAGGCTGTGGGGCAAGGACCCTCCAGTCTGGGCCATGGGGAGGGGCTCTGAGGGGACCTGTCTGGGGTTTGGCGTCCCTGCTGCATGGGGCCTCTTGCTGACTCAGGCTTGTCCCCCCAGGGCCAGGACGGTGCGAAGGGCGAGCGTGGTGAGGACGGGGAGCCTGGGCAGCTGGTGAGTGATGGATCTCCCCTGACACTGGGGCTGGGCTCCACCTGAGTCCCCCCCAGCGTTCTGATCGGTCTCTGCGTGCCTCTGGTGTTCCAGATTGGATCCCCCCTCTCGATTCCTTTTTTCCTGAAACCCCTTTGATGTTCTGGATCCTCCGCTCTGAAGTTCTAGACTGTGCCTGTCCCTCACCTTCTCTGGGTCCACTCTCCTGGATGATCCGGGTCAGGGCCCCGATCTCAGGGTCCTCCTTTTCCTGACATTCCAGATTGGCTCCCCCCACCCCTCCCGGGTCCTCTCTCCCTGACGTTCCGGATTGGCTCCCCCCCCCCCTTCCAGGTTCCCCCTCCCTGACGTTCCGGATTGGCTCCCCCCACCTCGCCAGGTTCCCCTCTCCCTGACGTTCTGGTTAGATCCTTTCTCCTCATTCCAGCTCTCTTCTCTGTCTCCAGGGCTCACCAGGTCCAACAGGAGAGAACGGCCCCCCTGGGCCCCCAGGGAAGAGGGTAAGTGGTGGGTCTGTCTGCCCCCTAGGCTACCCCCCTCCTGCTGTCCCCTGGAGCTGGGCGGAAGCGTCTCAGTGCGCTGGGGGTGTCAGGGACGCACCTGCTATCCCAGCCTCTGTGTGCACCGGGGACTCTGACCGGCAGAACAGGCCAGAGTTTGGCCGCTAATGACGGGAACTGCTTACCCCAGGGACCCCTCCCGCCCCACACTAGAGGGGAACGGCCCGTGTCGCACCCCTTGTTCATCGTCTCGTCTCTCTGCAGGGTCCTGCGGGCTCCCCAGGCCCCGAGGGGCGTCAGGGCGAGAAGGGCGCTAAGGTGAGTGACTCAGGCTCCATTGGGCCATCCCCTGGGTGGCGTCTTCGCGGGGGACGTGTCCCCCGAATCCCCTGGGGTCAGACCCAGCTCAGAGGCTCAGCTGCAACCAGCCAGGCCGCGGCCCGGCCAAGCCAAGGGGTCCTCTCCCATAATGCACTGGGGTTGGCGTGATCATAGAATCATAGAATAATAGGGCTGGAAGGGACCTCACGAGGTCATCTAGTCCAACCCCCTGCTAAAAAGCAGGACCACTCCCCCCTAAATTATCCCAGCCAGAGTTTTGTCTAACCGAGCCTTAAATATCTCCAAAGATGGAGATTCTACCACCTCCCTAGATAGCCCATTCCAATGCTTCACCACCCTCCTAATGAGCAAGATTTTCCTAATATCCAACCTTGACCTCCCCAGTGGAGTCACTGAGGGGGCCCAGGGGCTGTCTGCCCCTGTCGGGGTGCGGTGACCCTGAGCTCACCCTGCCCCTTCATCCCCCAGGGTGAGCCTGGCGCGGTGGGTGCTCCCGGAAAGACTGGCCCCGTGGGGCCCCAGGGACCGGCCGGCAAGCAGGGGCCTGACGGGCTGAGAGGGATCCCTGGCTCAGTGGTGAGTGACGGCCAGTCTGCACGGCACCTGGACGCCTGGCTGTGGGCTGGCAGGCAGGGCTAGTGGTTAGAGTGGGTTTGGGGGGCAGGACAGCTGGGTGGGTGGGTGGGTGGGGATGTCTAGTGGTTAGAGCGGGTGCTTGGGGAACAGGCTCTGTCATGGCCTGGTTGGAGTGGGTCTGTCCCCAGCTCTACAATCCAGGCCTGTATTTTCCTCCCAGCTGGTCCCCGAGCCCCAGACACATGGGTTGGGTCTCAGCTACCCCCGCTGTAAATCCAGAACAGCCCTTCCCCAATGCCAGTGAGCTGAGAACCCTGCCCACGGCGGGCCTGTCCAGAGCGCTCAGCGTGTGGGACCCAGCCCCTCCAGGCAGGGGAGCCCAGAGCAGGTCGGGTGTGGGGCGTGGAGCTGTGGCTGGCTGCGGGGTCAAGCCCTGGTGGCTGCTGTGTGCCTTGATGTCCAGCAGAGGGAGCCAGCTGCGAGGACCCGCTATCTGTGGGCCCTGGGGGGCAGCCTGCGGGGGATATTTGGGACAGTGATTAGCTGTAATCTCTCCCCTCTGTCCTGCGCAGGGAGAACAAGGCAAGCCAGGTACGCCGGGCCAGACGGGCCCCCCGGGACCCGTGGTGAGTGTGATTCTGCCCTTCCCTGCCTCAGTGCCCCCAGCTGGGGAGCCCCCGCCCCTCCCCGGCTAACCAGTCTCCCTGTTTTCTCCCTGCAGGGGCCCCCAGGGCTGCCCGGCCTCAAAGGGGACTCAGGACCCAAAGGAGAGAAGGTGAGGGGGGGCACACGAGGGGCGTGAACACACGGGGTGGGGGTGATGCAGGGCCAGCGCCCCAGTGCACACAGAATGCAGGTGAATGCACAGAGAGGTGGGAACGCCCACATCATGGGTGTGGCACAAGCGATGCACAAGCGTGTGTGACCTAAACACGTCAGTGTAACAGCCCATGAGTGTTGCTGGCATGCGCAGCCCACCGCCTACACGTGGGGCACGAGGGGGTGTGAAAACAAGCCAGCCCCTGCCCTGGGCACTGACCCCACACGCCGACCCATCCCTGCAAACTCTGTACCGACACGCCCAGCACGCAGCCCTCGATGCCGTCCCCGTCTGTCTGTCCTGCACCGACCACTGTCTGTCTTTCCCCAGGGCCACCCTGGCCTGATCGGTCTGATCGGGCCCCCGGGCGAGCAGGGGGAGAAAGGAGACCGGGGTCTGCCTGGCCCACAGGGCTCCCTGGGGCCAAAAGGAGAAACTGTGAGTATGGGGGGGGGGCAGATTTCTCCGCCTCCAGACCCCCCACAAAGAGACTCTGCGGCGTGAGAGGAGCAGGAGCTAGTGGTTAGAGCGGGGCAGGGGGCTGGGAGTCAGGACTAATTGCGGCTCTAGGATGTCTCTGGGGCACGGTGCGCTGGGCGGCCTCAGAGGAGACCTTGTTGGACCCAGGGCGGATGGGGATGGGGAGAACATGGAAGCCCCTGGGAAGTTTGGGGTGTGAGGTGTTAATCGGAGATGCCCTGGCCTCGCTCTAATTCCCCTCTCTCTTCTCGCCCCTTCAGGGGATCCCTGGTGCTGCTGGCCCCATTGGCCCTGCCGGACCCCCAGGACTTCCTGTGAGTGACCTCTGACCTGTCCTGTGCCACCTCTGGCCTGCCCCCCTCCCCCCACCACATGGGTCTGGGCATCACCCCACCTCCTGCCTGAGTGTCCCCTGTAATCCACCCCTCTCCGACTGCGTCTGGGTGTGTCCCCCCGTCTGTGTCCGGTCACACCCCGTCGTGGGCTCCAACCACTTCCTCAGATGCGTCAGAACGTGGGTGTCTCCCTCAGTCCCCCGGGAAACGCATGTTCCACGTCCCGCGGAGCCAGATCCGTCCTGCTGGTCTTTGCTCCGTCCAGATCTGTTCCCCCCCGTCCATGCCATGGCCACGTGCGAGGTGCCAGCCTGGATGGCCCCTGGCTGCGGGTGCTCACCCGTCCTCTGTCTGTGACAAATAGCTTCTGCCCCTCCCCAGATGGGTCAGGTCAGCGCACGCCAGTCACAATTCCTGCCCGCGCCCAGAGCTGTACGTACGGTGCGGCCGCACGTCTGCCCGCCAGATCGCTGATCGACCCCTGACGGGTTTGCAGTTACCGCGCGGGTACCGACTGCTGCCCTGGGGCAAGGGGTGTGACTGCAGGGGTGTGCCCGGCACACTGCCCCCAGTGCCCCCCCACAGCTCCCCCTGACCACCCACCCCCACGTCTCTGATCGTCCTCTTCTTGCTTTGCAGGGCCCGGCCGGCCCCAAGGGTGCGAAGGGAGCCACGGTGAGTGCCGTCCAGGGTGCCCCCAGTGGGGGCCCTGCCCCCACCCCCAGGCCAGCCCAGCAGGCTGTTGACATCTTTCTCTTCCCCAGGGACAAGCCGGCCCCAAGGGTCAGCGCGGCGTCACCGGCCCCCCTGGACACCCGGTGAGTGACCCCCCCCACGCTGCTTCCCTTTGACCTGTGCCTGGCCCCATCCATGCCCTGCCTACCAGCTGCCCCCCCCTGACACCAGCCATCCCTCCTTTGGGGCGTCCCCCCTCCTCTCTTGGTTACCCCCCCACCCACCCCACTGATGCTGCCATCCCATGCAGGGCCCCCCCGGGGAGGCCATCCAGCCACTGCCCATCCAGCTGCCCAAGAAGAGCAAGCGGTCGATCGACGCCAGCCGGCTGGTGGAGGAGGAGGGCGAGGGGATGGTGTCGGACGGGGCGCCCCACGGTGGCCATGCGGGCGGTGTGGAGGAGATCCTGGGCTCCCTCCACTCCCTGAAGCAGGAGATCGAGCAGATGAGGCACCCGATGGGCACCCAGGACAACCCGGCCCGCACCTGCCAGGACCTGCGTCTCTGCCACCCCGACCTGCCGGACGGTGAGTGCGGGGAATGCGTGGGGCCAGGAGGACCCACGGGAGAGGGGGGCGTCGCTGCAGGGAGGGGCGGGGGCAGCTGGGAGGCGCTGCAGGGAGGGGCGGGGGCCGCCGGGAGGCGCTGTCCATGTGCAGTCAGGACTGGATCTATGGCCCTGCTTGTGGTGATGGGGGCTGCTGCTACCGGGACGGCTTGGGGTGGAAATTAGGGGCTGTCTTTGCGCACTGACCCCCTCCCCCCCAGGTGAGTACTGGATCGACCCCAATGAGGGCTGCTCCCGCGACTCCTTCAAGGTGCACTGCGACTTCACGGCCGGCGGAGAGACCTGCCTCTTCCCCACCAAAGAGACACAGCAGGTGAGTGGGATGGGAACAGTGGGAGCTGGCGGCCAGGACTCCTGGGTTCTCCCTGGCTCAGGGAGAGAGGGGGTCTGGTGGGGCAGAGCAGGGGGTCTGGGGGCCAGGACTCCTG
>ML685920.1:271473-283514 GCA_007922175.1 Pelusios castaneus
CTGGTGGGGCAGAGCAGGGGGTCTGGGGGCCAGGACTCCTGGGTTCTGTCCTGTTATAACAAGCCCAGGACGCTGCTCTCTGGTTTTGAAGCTAGAGCAGCTGAGATTGGCTGAAGGGGGAATTTAGCCCCAGCATGGCCCCCCATTCCCAGTCAGTGTCAGTGTGTGGGGTGCACCCCCTGCAGGGCCCCTCCTCAGCCCTGTCTCTCCGGGTCTCCCCTTCCAGGTCAAGATGTCGGCGTGGGAGGGGGAGACGCCCCAGAGCTGGTTCAGCGAGTTCCGGGAAGGCAGAAAGGTGAGAACCCGGCAGTCAGCCACGAGCGTTTCCTGGGCCTAGAGACACCTCCAGGGTCACCCCGATGCTGGGCTGGTCCCAGGGAACTGCCCCCCAATAATGCAGCTTCTGCCCCCCATGCACGGACCCAAACCACCTGAATGAGTCCCAGAGACAGGGCCCAGCCTGTGTGTCAGCAAATCCCTCCTGGTACCCACCGTCCGGCCCCCTGGTTCCAACGCTGGCCCCCCTGGGCTCTTCAGGGTCTCCAGCCAACATCTGTCCATCCATCCTTCACTCGTCTGTCATTGCATCGTCCATCTGACTGGCCTCTCCCTCCATGCCCAGCCTGGGGGTGCATCTCTCCAGCCCGAGATCCTCACCCCCCCAACCCCCAGACTCTCCTCTGTCCACCCATCCATCCACCTGTCCAGGAACCTGCCCATCCCTGAACCTCATCCACCTGTCAGTCTCCTGCTTAACCGGCCTGTCCGTCTGTCTACAGAGAGACAGATCCATGCCAGGGTCTGTGGATGAAAAGAGAAACCCGTCTGTTCCTCGGTTCATCCCCCTGTCCTTGGAGCTGTCCCTCTGTCTGTCCTCAGACCTACCCAGCCGTCTCTCCCTCATCGCAGAGCCCAGACCCTGGTCCCCACTGCATGCCCCCCAGGGATGAAAACCCCCCTCCTGGGAGCAGCTGGGACCTCCCCTGACTGTCTCTCTCCCCCCAGTTCTCGTACGTGGACGCGGACGGGAACCCCGTGGGCGTGGTGCAGCTCACCTTCCTGCGGCTGCTCAGCGTGGCCGCCCGGCAGAACTTCACCTACCACTGCCAGCACTCCGTGGGTTGGCGCAGCGCCGGCTCGGGGGGCCACCAGCGGGCCCTGCGCCTCCGGGGAGCCAACGAGGAGGACATGAGCTACGACAACAGCCCCTATATCAAGGCCCTGAGCGACGGCTGTGCGGTGAGCGGGCGGGGGAGACGCACTGGGAGGGAGGAATACGGGGGGGGGGGCGGGGGGGGGGGGGATAGATGGAGGGAGGGATGGGGGGCAGGGACAGACACACACATATTGGGAGGGAGGGGTACAGGAGGCCTGTGGATTGGGGAGATGGATGGATGTAGGGAGGGAGGGAGGGAGGGATGCAGGTGGACAGGGACAGACACACACACACAGGGAGGGAGGGGTACTATGGGGGGGCTGTGGATTGGGGAGTTGGATGGATGTAGGGAGGGAGGGAGGGATGCAGGTGGGCAGGGACAGACACACGCCCTGGGACGGAGGTACTGGGATGGATTGATGACTACCCTTGGGGGGATGAATAGACAGAGGTTTTGGGAGGATGGATGGACAGATGGATGGGGAGGACTGGGTAGATGGACACATTAGGTCCAGGGACAGAGGGATGAATGAACCCCGTTTAGGAGCGGACAGACGGAGGGATGTCCTGAGCTCAGGAACAGACAGGCAGGGCCAAGCAGACATCGTGGCTGGACGGCTGGCCGGGAACGCAGGAGGAGCGAGGCTGGTGTCCGGGCTGGGGGTGGTGGGGGGTGACCAGGTCCCCACAAAGGGAGGGTCCCCCAGGGAGCCCCAGGCAGGAGCCAGCTGACCCTGGTACCACCTTGACCCTTCCCTGCCCCTTCCTCGCAGCTGCGGAAGGGCTCGGGCCGGACGGTGCTGGAGGTGAACACGCCCCGCGTGGAGCAGCTGCCCCTGCTGGACGCCCGCTTCCCGGACTTCGGCCAGCCCCACCAGAAGTTTGGGTTCGCGGTGGGACCCGTCTGTTTCCTGGGCTAGGACCGAACGCCCGCGAGCCCTGCCCTGGTCTCCGAGGAACGTCCCAGCCTGGCCCAGGTCCCACCCCCTGAGCAGCGAAGATATGGGACCCACTGTCCCCACGAGGGACCAACACAGCAGGACCATCCACAACGGCCGAGCCCCCCGCGACCACCACCCTGTCCAGCTGGGACCAGGGACCGGCGAGAGACACCAAAGAGAATTCACCTATATTGTAACGTGGATCCCTGAGTCAGGGCCCCCTCCTCCCTTCCCACAGTCCTCTGCACCGTATCTCCCAGAATGTCCCAGCTATCTCCCTCCGAGAGTGTGGGCCATAGTTCCCAGAATCCCAGTCTGCATCCTCCATCTCTCCCAGAGTCCCCTTCACCCCAGCCCCAGGGCCCCTCTTCTGTAACCCCAGACTGGAGTCACCCTGAAACCATAGAACTGATCCCACAATTTCCCCTCTGCGGGGGGAGCAGAGTCATTAATGTCTAATTAACATGGGGTGTCAGGCCCAGCTCATTAACGGCAGCAGGCCCCTGTCTCCCCTGTCCCTGTCCCTGTCATCCTGGACAATATGGGCTAACATCAGTGGACACCCAGCTCCTTTCCCCCTGGGGCTGCCACTGTCACAGCGATCACAACCCTCATGCTTCATGGCACGAGCCGGCTGCTGGGGATGGGGGTCAGGAGGAAACACCCTCATCACCGAGGACTCATTTAATGACTGCTTTAGTCATTCTCCATGCAAGACTCTCCCTCAGTCACGGTAGGGTTCCTGCCCCACAGGCTCAGTGGGCCCATGGTGGGGACTCCTGTACGTCATTAATTCCTAGCAGTGGGGCTCCAGTCCCCCTCCCCCCCCCCCGGCTTAATTCACGTCAGAGGAAGAAGACACCTCAGTAGCAAGGCGGTTGGCAGCCCTCTCCTCCCCCTGGTAGCCAGTGTTAATTTCTGTGAGGCTCCAGTCACTTTTCCACTGGACTGATTCACACAAAGGAGCAGACCCTATTAACACCAAAGCCTTCGCCGAACTCCCCCGTGGAAGACGACGCGGAGCGACGAGACGGACGCTGTGTTTCTGTGGGGTTAGCTTTAAATGAAATCTGTTATTTAAGGGAGTGAGACAAACGTGTCTGGTCTCAGAATCCGAATCTCGCAGGGGCCGTGCAGTGCGCCGCGGCCAAGCCCAGTGCTGGGGGGAGAAAAGCCAAATTGCTGTCCGTGGGGCCGTCGGACAAACGTTGAAGGGGCGGCTGGCCTTGCTTTTCGGCTGTCTGAAAAGCCGCGAGCGCCCCGGGTGCTGAGCTGGCGGCCCGTGTATGGTTTGTAAGTAATTTCTGGAGTTGTATTGTAATATATATTCTGTAATTTTCCTGCTTTGCAGGGAGTGGGAATTTTCTTGCCCCATCTCCTTGGCTCGCTGGCACCTCCCCCCAGGCCTCGTCCTTCCCTCAGCGGCCTTTGATCCCAAGCCGAGCTCCGTGCACCGCGGCCGCGTGCTGCACGCAATGTGCTCAGGGCTGTCACGGGTTTGACGCCGGTGACTGTGGTGCAGACCTGCAACGTTGCAGTTCTGGTCCCGCGAAGGACAAGCGATGAACTCAGGCTGGTCTAGGCCCAGAGCGGGGCTGTAGGGGCCATCGGGGCTGGAGAGCTGACCTACCTGATCGCGCTAGACACACATCCCTGTGAACCCGTGGGGTTGGGGGGAAACAAGCGGCCGCAGTTTTGGGCTCCAGTTGGCGCAGTGGAGCAAACTGGCCTGGAGGAACAGGCAGCTGGGGGAGGCTGGGGTCCCACCCGCTGCTTGTCGAGTGGAGTCCGTCACAGGCAGACAGCCATGCACACACAGACAGACAGCTGCTGTGCCGTGGCCAGGCCCCAGGTGACTTTCTGACCCCATTGCTATCAGGGGGTGCTGCCAGTGGGGCCCGGATTCACCCACCCCAGCTGTGATCAGACGGCCCCCCCAGGTGCGGTGAAACGGCCTCGCTCCATCAATCAGGGCTGGGTGGCCCCAGCTGGGGATCTGCCTCCATGGCATCCGCTGCAGCCAGGCGCTGCTCTGGGACCCCGGCCTGCTCTTTGCTGAGCCTGGACCGAGGGAGCATCGCCTGCCTGCTGGGACAGGTGTGCAGGTGGGGGTGAACAGCCCAGCCCCCCATTTCCTGTCCTGCCCTGGCGGGGCTCTGGTCCCTGCAAACACCCACCCGTGTAGATGGACTTGCAGTGATGGCCCTTGCTGGGTGTGCATGAGCTGGGGGACTCGTCGGAAAGGGGCTCCTGCCCCCCCAGCCCCAGGAAGCAGCTGGTATTTGGGGGCAGTGGCTGGGTGGGCCCTGGGCTGGGATCCCCTGTGGGTGCTGGGTTGGGGAGGGGCTGGGACCCTGGGGAGCAGCAGTGTTTGGTCAGTGGGGGGAAGCAATAGTGTCTGTGTGAGAATTGGGGGGGGGGGCTCTGTTCACACCCGCCCTGGCACCATCCACATAGCAGGCCGGGGGCAGCAGGAACATTGTGGGGGGGGGAGCCAGAGCTGTTGGGTCTGAGTTCTTGTGAAGTGACTCACCCTCGAGGGAAGGGGTGTGATCCGGACACCCCCCCCACACACACACACACAGAGCCCCCACGCAGAGAGCCAGCCCCATAGGGCCCCACTTGGGCTGGGGTGTCTGTATCCCTGACCTACAGCCTCCCTTCTGCACCCTGAGTCTGAACCTGAACCCAGACCCCTGCCAGGAACCCCTCTAACTGCCCTGGCCCCACTCTTCTGACTGAGCAACCCAGACAGACAGACAGCCCCTGTGCAGTGCCTGCCGCAGCATGGGGGGGGGGGAGGGCTGGGTCCCAGGACTCCTGGGTTCTCTCCCAGCTCTGGGAGGGGAGTGGGGGCGGGAGCTGGGACCCAGGACACCTGACTTTAGCACAGTTCGGGGGCCTGTGACAAACTCGTTTTTGTTTGTGTCCCCCGCTGTGTAAGGGGACAGGGACAGCAATGGGGGGGCACATTTACCCACTTGTCCCTCATCTCTCCAGTGGGGTGAGGTCCCTGGTACCGTAAATAACACCCTCTCCCCATATCCTGGTCTCTGCCGCCCAGCTGAGCACCCAGTCCGGGCTGGGGTTAGCAGCGCTGAGGACTCTGCCAGGGGGAGCGCGGCACAGCTGGGTGCTGGGCGCTGGGCAGAGTGCGGCCAGGCAGGGCGGGCAGCAGAGTGTGGTGGAGGCTGCTGGGCCCTGAGGCGTGGGGTGAGATGTGGGGGGCTGAGAACCAGCCCTGAGGTGTGGGGTGAGATGTGGGGGGCTGAGAACCAGCCCTGAGGTGTGGGGTGAGATGTGGGGGGCTGAGAACCAGCCCTGAGCAGAGGGAAGTGAAACCATCCCAGGGGAAAGCAGTCAATCAGTCTGTCTGTCCATCCGCCCAGAGGGATGTGAAATGCCCAGGGGAGTTAACCCTTTCCTGGGTGCCAGGAGCTGTCTCCACAGCTGCATCCCGGGACTGCAAGGGCCCCATGTCCCACCCCCACCCGCAACTCCAGAGCCAGCCAGTCCCCCTGCCAGAGGCTGGATCCCATTTGCTGACCCCTCAGCCAGTGCCCCTATTTCCTGCCCCCCACAGCGGGTGATAGTGGCCCCACAGCAGGGGCATGGTGCCCCCCCCCCCCCGTGACACTGCACTGTGCCCGATGACAGAGGGACCGGGGCTGGGGTGTGGCAGACAGACCCAGGGGGACGGAGGCACGTGCCGTGGGGCAGGAGCCTGGCCCCCCAGGGGATGCTGAGCGCGTCAGCCCAGCCCTGGCAGTGGAGGGAGCCAAGCAGAGGTGGACAGAGAGCGAACGGGCGCACTGGGTTTTCTCCCACCGGGGCTGGGTTTACACCTGGGGGACAAGGGGATGAGACAGGCTGTAGCAACGTTGGGGTTCTGCAGGTGAGCTGGTGTGATGAAGTGGGGATATTCCTGGGGTTTTCTCTGGGTGCTGTGTGCCTCAGTTTCCCCACACGTATTACTCGTATCTCAGTGATGGGCCCTGGGTGTGTGATCATTGCAGAGACCACTAGCGGGCGCCTGGGCCTCCCCCAGCCCCACGTAGGCAAACCCAGACAGGACCCTGCCTCTGCCACACAGGTTGGGGCCGGAGAAGACCCTGCTGGAGAAACAGGGGTGCTGTGGGGGTCAGAAGAAGGTGACGACTTCCTGGGTGTGGGGAGAGCCCCGGGGTGACAGACCCCTCCCAAGGCGCTTTTGTCCTGTCTGGCTGTGCTGAGAAGAGGGTAGGAGCGTGGAGACCCGGGCGGAGGGGGACACACTCCATCGTGGCAGAGTCCTGATCCGCAAGGAGAAGGGAGGGACCAGAGCAAGATTCTTGTGAGGCTCCGTCAGAGCCAAGCCAGGGCCCAGTGCACAGGGGACAGCTCCCTGCCAGGTGCACCTGCTCGGTGGGCCCAGGAGGCTGCCTTACGCCCCTCGCTGAGAGCTGGGCTCCCGGGACACAAACAGCACGAGGCGGCCCTGGAAGCCGGCGGCCGTTGGTCCCCGTGAGCCGTGAGCGCTTGTGAAAGGGGCCTCAGTACCAGCAGGGTCCGTGTCGGACACAGAATAGTTCAGAGGTGAGGACCGGGGGCAGTGAGTGGTGGTGGTGGGTGGCCAGGATGGACCATGTGGGGCTCTGCAGAGCAGAGATCCCATGGGGAGGGGGGCGCGTCGGTTCCTTCACCAATAGCTGGGGCTGGTCAGCCCTATGGGCTGATGGGAGCTGGCAGCCCCTATGCCCCGCTGACACCCCCCAGGATCAGTCCTCTCCACCAGCTCTCAGTGACTCACACAATCTCAGCCCCATCCTGTTTACCCTCCGGCTGGGACACCCCATGGACAGCCACGAATGAGGCCGCCCCATGGACTCTTCTCCCTGATCTCTGGGCACCCCCGCCCCCCACTGCCATGATCCCAAAGCACCTTGCAGCCTGCTACCAGTGGGGCTTATTCTCCCACAGAAATGCAGCCACCTCTGGGGTGGAGCCTGGCAGTTGGGTAAGAGCACAGGGCATGTCTGGACAGGAAGTGAAGGGCCCCCAGGAGGGCGAGGGAGAGTTAGTGGCCATGGCTGGGCTCTATGCACCTGGGACATGGCTGAGCTGTGAACACAGTCTGTAGAGTGTCCTGGGGGTCGTGGGGTGCCCCACAGCCAGACCCCTGGACCTGGGACTTTCTGCCTGGGATGAGCTCTGCTGACACTGGTGAGTCTCTGGGCCCTGGGGTTTGGACCCCAAGATTATAATTGTCCCACCCTACCCCACTGCAGCTCCCATGTTCAATAGCCCAGCTCACTGGCAGCCCCCCCAGCCCAGCCCCACTGCCCCATCGCTGACCCCCCAGACTGGGGTGTCCGAGCTTCTTGGCTGCAGCCTGGGCTCCCTGAGGGAACAAGAACGTCTCCCCATTCGCAGCTGCCTCTGCCCTGGGAAAGAATTGGGGGCTCAGCTCCTCCCACCCTCCCCGACCCTGCCCCTGGGGAAGGAACCTATCTGCTCTGGGGCTGGGAACAACCCTGGAGTCACCCCCACCCCAGAGCCACTTCCTGGACTCCTGGCCCCTCCTGTCTCCAGCCCCTTCCAGCATGAGCCCCCCCGCTCCCTCCAGCTACTCAGTGGCTCCCTTGTGCACTTCTAGGGACCCCCCTCCCCCAGGGCAGCAGGTCTGGGCATCCTGCCCCCCCCCCCAGCCTTGTCCCTGCCCAGCTGGGGAAGCAGAGAGCGGGGAGTCAGGTGTGGGCTGGGATGGTTTATTGGGGTGCAGCAGTTATAACAGTGACCAGCCTCAGTCTGGCTCCCCAAATCTGTGTCAAAAGGATCCCTAAGGGCAGCGGAGTCAGCGAGGGGGAATGTGGGGCTGGGCTGGGGTCACCCCAGGGCCCTCCTGGAACTGGGGAACAGGGACAGTCTCCAGGCAGGGGCAGTGTGGGATGGAGCTGAGCTGAGAAGGGTCAGACCCAGGTTCTCCTGTCTCCAGGCTGAGCCAGGTGCCGGCAGCGACGGGCGGGAAACTCCTGCCGGCCGGGGGACGCGATGCCAGGATTTAACTCAGGAGCCCTGCGGGGAGAGGGGAGAAAAGTCACCCCCGGCCGTGTGGCAAGTTGGACAGATGGGGAACTTTGTCTGCCAGGCCCCAGGAGTCCTCCATGACTCTTCCCAGCAGTCACAGGGCCCGGCCATACACTGCGGGACCCAGGACCCTCCACCCCGGGAGCAACTCAGGGATTAGCCTGAATGGGGGCCAGGGTCTCTCCTGCCAGGCAAATGCCCCATTGCCCAGCTGCCAGGGCCTGAGCCAGGCAGGTGTCATGGGCTGGGGGGCAGGAGCAGCTGCCCCATGGCACCCCCACCAGCTTGGGTCAGGGGGGGGGGGGCGTTAATGGAGGGAGGGAGCGACATTACCTGCAGGCTGGGGAAGGGGGCGCCCTGAAAAACAAAAGAGAAACGTGGTCAGAGCCCTGGGCAGGGAAAGCTGGTTCCTGGGCTCAGAGCTCCAGTCTCCACCCCACGGCATGGACTGTCCCCCACTATGAACCCATCCCCACTTTGGTCCCCCCCGACCTGGGGTCACCCCCCCCCTTATTATTATAAATTCCTGCCCAGGATCCCTGCCCAGGCGATGGAGGGGAAATTCTCCGAGCCGCAGCAGGGCAGCTCCCCCCACTGGGTCAGGGCCTCTGTCCCACCCCAGCCTCGGCAGGGGAGGGAACAGTGGGAGCTCCCAGCCTGGCCCCAGGGCCCCACACTGAGATCTCCCTTGGCTCCTGCTCTGTCCCTGCCCCTAGGAGGAAGGGAGGGTCTGACCCAGCCAGGCCCAGACCTCCCCCCAGCCCCACACCCCCCAGAGAAACCTCAGTGCCCTGCCCCACCCCTCACCTTTCTTGTTCCGCAGGTAGATGACCAGTCCTGGCACCAGGAAGATCAGCCCCAGCACGAAGCCCCCGACCCCCGTCAGCAACTTGCTCCTGGAGGAGTCAGACTGCGCCTCTGGGGAGACAGGGATGGGCAGTGGGTCAGAGCCCAGGGGCCTCCAGCCAGGGTCCTGGGTGGGTCAGAGCCTGCAGTGGGGGACAGGGCTCCTCCTGTCTGTGACTGGCAGAGATCGGCTCTACCCGGGCAGGAGGTGTGAGATTCCTGCCGGCTGCCAGCACGAACTAGGCTGGTCCTGGAGAGTCTTGTGCGCCATGGAAATGGCCAGTCCCTTGGTGAACCTGGCTCTGTTCCTGGGCCCAATGCAGCGCCAGGGAGTTCTACAGGGTAACCACAGCCCGTGTGTAAAATCCCTCCTTTCCCCAGGGGTGAATTTGCCCCCTCTCGATTCCACTGTGTCCCTTTTTCCGGTGCCAAGAGACAGGGAGAACAGACACTCCCACCTCCCTTCTCCTGACCAGTCATCATTACAGAGACTTTTCTCCTCTCCCTGGTCCCTCACTGCCCCACCCAGGGTCTGTCTGCGCTGCATTCTGGGGCCCGTGGCAGTGAGCTCCCAGCCCAGGGCGATAGACTGGGGGTTGCAGGGCTCACATGATCACGTGTTCTAAAAATTACGCATAGATAGCACTTTGAAGTCACGGCTCGGCCTGGATCTGGCTGATTCCCCTCCACGTGTCCCTGGGGATGGGATTCCCCTTCACTTCCTGTCCTAACGTGCAAGCAATGCTGCTGTAAGATAGTTAAATGGTGCATGTGCCCCGCCCCAGAGGTGGCTGCATTACACGAGGCGGGGCAGCCTGTGTTAGCTGGTGGCTTGGGCTGTGAAGTGCTGGGCTGGGGGGGCTGAAGAAATGGCAGCTCAGTCTCAGCCCACAGGGCCCAGCGCTGCTGGGAGGGGGAATGTTTGACACAACAATGGCCAGAGTTTGCACCAATGGCCCAGCTAGCAGAGCATCCTGTCTGCTGACAGTGGCTGGTGCCAGCGGCTTGAGAGGGAATGAACAGACCAGCCAATAACTGAGTGATCCATCCTGTCGCCTACGCCCAGCATGTGGCCAGCAGAGGCTGGGGGCACCCCGAGTATGGGGCTGTGTCCCTGACCCTCTTGGTTTAAAGTCATTCATGCACTGATCCTCCAGGAACTTCATGTACTTCTTTTTTAACTCAGTTTTACTTGTGGCCTTCACATCCTGTGTCAGTGAGTTCCACAGGTGATTGTCTCAGAACCCACAAAGGATTTCTTTATGTTTGTTTAAAATCTGCTGCTGATTAATGTCATTGGGTGACCCCTGGCTCTCGTGTCATGGGAAGGAGTAAATAACACTCTCCTTTGTCACTGTTTCCACAGCAGTCAAGATTTTATAGATCTCTGTCCTACCCTCTCTCAGCTGTCTCTTTTCCAAGCTGGAATAATGGCCCAGTCTTTGGACTCCTCATACGGAAGTTGTTCCCCACCCTTGTCATTGGTGCTGTCCATCTGCACCTTTCCCAATCCCAGTAGATCTGTTTTGAGATGGGGCCACCGGAACTGCCTTGGGGGTGGGTTACATCTCTGCTCTCTGCACAGGGGTATGGACAGCCTCCCCAAAGCGCAGGGTGTCCCTGGAGGCTCAGAGCTGGCCCCACACTCAGAGCTCTTACCCCAGCGCACAGTGAGAGGCTCCCCCAGGCTGATGTGCTCCACCTGGCAGGCATAGACGTCCCCGCGCTGGGGGCTCATCTCCAGCATCACCAGGATCTGGTAGGTCCAGTCTCCGTCCTGGAGCAGCTCCGTGGACACCACCCCGGCCATCTGCTCCTGCCCGTTCCTGAACCACTTGATCTCGATGGCCCCGGGGTAAAACCCCGTCACTGAGCAAACCAGCAGGTGGGGGTGAGTCTGGGACCCGGACATTGTGGGGGAAACTTTCACCTTGGGCTGAACTGGAGGGAAGGAGAGAGAGATGGGAAAGGGATGGAGTCAGAGGGGGGCTCACAGAGAACAGGTCTCCCCTCCTGCTCCAGGGAAAGGCCTGGCCCCTCTGCTTTAGCTCAGCACAGGGTGGTTCTCTCCTGCCACTGGCTGCTCTGGGCAGAAAGGATGTGGGGGGTGTCCTGTCTCCACCATGGCACCCAAGACAAGGATTGTCTGACTGTCAGGGCCCGGGGAGATGGGGTGTCAGCCTAGGAACCAGGGGCTGCTCCCACCCTCCAGCCAGGGAGACTCTGAAGGGGCAGGAGTAGGTTGGGCAGGGGACAGAAATAACTGACCCATCACCCGGCCCTGTGCCGCCCAGGATGGGGGGGGGGCTGCCCTGGGGGTCTGAGTGGTGGTTCTGGGGGACCTGAACCCCCTCTGGGGGCTGGAAATGGGGAAGGTGGTCTCCCCACACACTCAGATTGACTCCGGGTCTGGCGCTGTGCTCCCCACAGGCAGGGGCGCGGCAGGGAGATCTGGGGGGGCTGAAGGAGAGGAGAGTTCCCCGTGCCCCGCCCCCAGCACAGGAGCCGCTCGGCCCCGCCGTGTCTGGCCCGGGGCGGGACCCTGGACATCGAGGCGGGGAGCATCTCCCCCCGCGCCCACCTGTCCTGGCCCCCTGCCCCGGCCCGCTCACCTGTGCGGCCGAGCACCTTCGCCGCCCGGGGCGAGCGGACGCTGTACCGGCAGAACGTGTCCATCTCGGCCCGTTTCTGCGCCAGGAAGGCGGGCTGGCTGTTCCAGTGCTCGGCGGAGGCCCGGCCCAGCTCCGTGTCGGCCTCGAACCGCCCCAGCTCGCTGTCGTAGTGCGCGATCTGCTGCCGGTTGTAGATGTAGCGCTGCAGATAGCGGAACGGCTCCGTCCCGTTGGTGAACAGACACTCGAACTTGTCCTGGACCAGGAACGGCCCTGGGGGGGCGGCTGGGATCAGGGACCCGCTCTGACCGGAGCCGGGGATCGGGGGCAGAGACCCGCCCTCTCCCGCTCTCAGACAGAGACTGCGGGGGGTGGGACAGGACAGAGAGAAGCAGGCCAGGCTCCACTCCCCCCCCCCCC
>ML685920.1:303817-324980 GCA_007922175.1 Pelusios castaneus
CCTCGATCTGCTGGCAATACTCCTACTGATGCAGCCTAATATGCCATTGGCCTTTTTGGCAACAAGGGCACACTGTTGGCTCATATTCATCTTCCCGTCCACCATAACCCCCAGGTCCTTTTCTACAGCGCTGCTATTTAGCTGATCGGTCCCCAGCCTGTAGCAGTGCATGGGATTTTTCCGTCCTAAGTGCAGGACTTTGCACTTGTCTTTGTTGAACCTCATGAGGTTTCTTTCGGCCCAGTGTTCCAATTTGTCCAAGTCTCCCTGGATCCTGTCCCTGCCCTCCAGAGTATCTACCATTCCCCCCAACTTGGTGTCATCCACAAACTTTGACCATCCTTATGCTGGGCCAGTAGGCAGGACCCATATACATCTCCAGTTCCTGTGTGAAGACAGCTGAGCTCTTGGCCCTCTTGTGATCTAGTGGCAGTGAGTTCCACAGGTGAGCAGTGCATCTTTTCTTTTGCAGCTTCCACTGGCCACAATACAATGTCACTGGCTGTCCCCTTGTTCTCGTAATTATTATTTCTATTACAGTGGTTTCTACACTCAGACTAGGGTCCCTGTTGTACCAGGTGCTGCAGTTACACACCCAGAATGAAACGTGGGGCCCTTGTCATAGTTTCAGGCACCACTCAGGCTCTCTCAACCAACACGGGGGGGGGGGGCATTGGACCAAGAGCTCTACTGACCTTAACTGCCCTGATCCAGCTCTGCATGTGGGGGATCCCCCTGCCCCACTGTGAGGCTGACCCCAGGCCCAGTCTCTCAGTGCTGGGGACACAGATTAGGGGGATGAGTGATGCTGCAGATGCCCAGGGTTTCATTTCCCCCCCAGTGGCCCAGCACTGGGCAGAGTCCAGCATTCAGGGAAGAAAAAGGAGAAGTTGCGGGTTCCACAGCTCGGCGGAGAAGCTCTGGCTTTGCAGTTCCCTGAACGAGGCTGCAGGGCCAGGGGAGCGAGAAGGGCCCTGTGTCACCCCTCACCAGGCAAGGGGGTGCACAGCCAACAGCACGTGGAGCCTGGGCTGCCCGTGGGGCTCGCTCGTCCCTGCTGGAGCAAACAGCTATTGCCTCTGAGAGTCCCCTCCCAGAATCTGGTCCAGTGTGCCAGTGACCCCCCAACCTCCACTCCTGAACCCCAACTTACCCAGCTGTGCTACGTGACCACTCATTCCTGAGTCAGTCCACACCAGCTTCCTGCATATAATAGAACCCAGGCAGTGTGTGCACACCCTCTGGCCACCCACAGGATGGTCCCCAAGTGAGTGCCCCTAGCCCCAGATACCACACCAGGAACTCCCGTCCTACAGGGATCATGAATCAGGACTGGCTGTTGGTGGTGTTCACCAGTCGTGGCCTCCTGCCCATGTGAACAGGTCCATCTCTTGGAGTTGCTCCCAGGATGGTGTCTCTCTGGCAAAAGCCTCTCCCTCGTCCAAGTATCTGTATTTGTTTTCCAATCTTCCTTCTGCCCCCTCCTTTTTCCTTACTGCTGTGTGATTCTTTGTCCCACAAACAAAAAAGGGGTTTGGTGGCACTTTTAAAGACTAACAGTTGTATTTATTGGATTTTTTCTCATTATAACAGGTAATTTTGCTTTCCTTTATCCATCACCTCCCTCTAATATGCTCTTCTCCACTGTTTGAATCTAAACAACTGCTTTGATTTGCTGTAACAGTCTGATCTGATTCAATGATTCACACTTCCCTGCATTTATTTTCCTCCCATTCTGTAAGTTCCCCTCTCCAAAGCACCTGAGGAAGTGGGATTCCCCCCCCCCCCCCTGAAAGCTCATTTGTTAAATAAATGTGTTAGTCTTTAGAAGTGCCCCAGGATTCCTTGTTTGTTTTGCTGACCTAGACTGACACGGCCCCTGTGGAAGGTGGGAACTGTTGCCCCAGGGACACAGGCTCGGGGCTATGGCCCCATCTTAGGAGCAGGCTCTGGGAGGCCCCCATCAGTGGGCCAGACTCCTGGAGATCTCTCTTCCTTCCCTGCCTCCTCAGACTGGACATCCAGTCCTGCTACTCCCCTGCTCCATCCTGTGAGCCCTGCTAGCCAGACCCCAAGGGAGACAGGGGATGACAGCCCCTCGCCCAGCACCTGCAAAGCCCCTCACCTGGCAGTGTCATAACAGGTGGTTTCTCAGTCAGCTGGCCCCACAGATGCAGGGCTGAGGGAAGCCCAGAGGAAGGGAGAGCAAAGCAAAGCACAGACCGTGCTGGTTAGCCGAGAGCCCAGTCCGGGTCCTGCTCTGCCTGTCTCTCCAGGTGGGCACACCGATTCCATCCAGCAGCCAGCTCTTCTCTCCCCCTCTAGGCATTGAGTCTCCAGCTGGGGATCCTTGTTCAGTCCCCTCCCCTGCAGAGCAGTGGGGAGTCCATCGTCCTCTGGGACATTGGCTGCCAGGTGAGTCAGTGCCTGGTGACTGGATTTGCCATTGTCTTCCCAGCTGCCCATCGCTCTGGGGCCGAAGGGCCAGACTGCTGCAACGCCCCCACGCCTGTCTCTCTGCCTGCCCTGAGGGCGAACAGCCTGTTCACCCCCGGGGACCAATGCAGCATGTGGGGAAACTGAGGCACACAGGACTCATGAAAATTCCCATCATCACAACTGGGAGCTGCTGACAAATGCTGCACCTCCAAGCAACCTCCTGAGAAGGGTCTGGGACTCTTCAGTGGGCACAAACCCTGGCTCGGCTGGGGAGTGAATCTCTGGGCTCCGGGGAAGTGAAGAGCTGGGATGCAGGACAATAATGGCCCTGCAATGTGCTGCCCCACTGCTGAGCCCCCAGGGCTGTCTGGCTGCTTGCCCCACCCTGGGCTTGGGGCAGCTGCAGCTGCCTCTCCCATGAGAAAGGGATTTGGGGATTCCCCCTGCGGGGCTCCCAATACTTCCCCCTGCGCTCCCCAGCCAGGAACAAACCCGCTGCTCCCCCAGGAGTCGCCCCCACCACAGACCCAGTCCCTGGGCTCCTGCTTCCTTCCTCCCTCCAGTCAGATCCTGCCTGCTCCAATGGCCCTGCCCCCTCCTGCTGCTAAGTGGCCTCATCACTGTGTGACTCCCCAGGACAGCTGGGCTGTGATTTCTCCAAATTCTCCCATCTGCAACCAGTGACTTCACCAGCTGTGATGCCACAACACAGCTAGAGGAGCCCTAGGAACCAGCCCAGTCACTGGGGGGACTGGAGGCCAAAACATGACGAGTGGCCTCCCATCAGCTTACACTTGGGGGAAGGGCGGGAACAGAAATCCCTGCCAAGAGGATGCGGGTGGGGCAAGAATTACCAAGGAGAAGCTGAAGATTCCCTGGGCAGGGCTGGACATATGTAACGTTGGCCTCTCACAGGGGTGTCTGTTACCTGCTGAGCTCTCGGCTGCAACGCACTGGGGTGTGGGACCTGCCCGAACCTTGCAAATAACTCACGTCTCTTTCTCTTAGTTACTAAATGTTTAGTTCGATTATTACAGGGTGGGTTACAAGCGTCGTCTCTGGTGTGAGCTCTGATGAGCCTCTGCCCTGAGGGAAGTGACTGGTCCCTGGGGACAGGGAGTAACCCAAATATTGGTGTGATTTTCAGTGGAATGGAGGATCAATCATGAAGACAGGTGTGCCCAGATGCCCAGACAGATTGGTGTGTCGCAGGGAGCTGTCAGTGGCTGTGAAGTTAGGTTGTTACAGGGCCTGTGGCGTTTACACGGGATCCTTTGGTGAAATCTCTGTACCAAATTCAGCCAGTTTGTGCCCTGGTTCCTAACAGGCCGGCCTGAGATTGGGACTGATGCTGTTGAGCCACCCCAGAGAGGAAGACAGGATCATGAGGCCCTGCTGGGAGTGAGGGACAGGGAGGATCCCCAGGTGGGTGCAGCGCAGGATGGAGCCGGGCAGAGCACGGAGAGCAGACAGTGACAGAAAAGGCCCGGCCCAGGTTTTCCTTTTTCCAGGCTGGGCCAGGTGCCGGCAGTGATGGGCGGGAAACTCCTGCCAGCTGGGGGACGCGATGCCAGGATCTAACTCAGAAGCCCTATGAGGAGAGGGGAGAAAAGTCAGCACCGGCTGTGAGTATGACGGAAGAAGCGGGATTTTTCTCTGCCAGCCCCAGGGCATCCCTGGTGACTCTGCCCAGCAACCACAGGGCTGGGCAATGCTCCACGGGACTCAGGACCCAGCTCAGGGATAGGCCTGAATGGAGAACCGAGGGGGTCAGAGCCTCCTCTGTGGGGCAAATGCCCCATTGCCCAGCTGCCAGGGCCTGATCCTGGTGGGTGTTATGGGGCAAGGGGCAGAAGGATCCACCCCATGGGTGACCCAGGCAGCCAGTGGTCAGTGGTGGGATGGGGTGGATTTAACGGGGAGGAGGGGCTGAAATTACCTGCAGGCTGGGGAAGGGGGCGCCCTGAAAAACAAAGAGAAACGTGGTCAGAGTCCTGGGCAAGGGGAGTCAATTCCTGGGGTCAGAGCTCCAGCCCCAGTCCCATGGCATAGACCGTCCCTCACCGAGCCATACTCTGGTCTCCCACAGACTTGGGGTCTCACCCCCCCCCCCAATTATTATTGTCAATTCCTGACCAAGGATCCCTGCCTGGGGTTGGAGGGATGGGAAACACTCTGAGCCCAGGCAGGGGCAGTTTCCTGCACTGTGAGAGCTCTGACGAAGGGGGATTTTCTCCCACGAAAGCTCATGTGATAAATAAATGTGTTAGTCTTTAAAAGTGCCCCAGGACTCCCTGTTTTGTGAGGAGTCAGGTGTCTCTGTCCTGCCCTGGGGCCTTGGTAGGGGAGGGGATAGTGGGAGCTCTCAGCCTGGCCCCAGGGTCCCACACGGAGATCTCCCCATGGCCCCAGCTCTGTTCCTGCCCCTAGGAGGGAAGGAAAGTCTGACCCAGCCAGGCCCAGGAGACTAGAAACTGGGAGGCTCCTGCCAGTCTCTGGGCAGCTTCTGCTGCGAGGAGGGGGTGGGGAGCATGCAAGCTGAGCTGGGCCCAGATTCCCCAGAGCCCCTCCCAACCCCACATGCCCCTAGAGATGCCCCAGTGCCCTGCCTTCGCCTCTCACCTTTCTTGTTCCGCAGGTAGATGACCAGTCCCGGCACCAGGAAGATCAGCCCCAGCACGAAGCCCCCGACCCCCGTCAGCAACTTGCTGCGGGCGGAGTCAGACTGTGCCTCTGGGGAGACAGGGACAGGATGGGCAGTGGGTCAGAGCTGTGGTCAGACCGCAGGAGCAGCTGGGACAATCCTGGTCTACGACCATCCTTGATTGGCTCCAGCACAAACGAGGCTGGCCATGGAGACTCTTGAGTCCTGTGGCACTTTTAAAGACTAACAGATTTATTTATCGCATGAGCTTTCGTGGGAAAAAAACCCACTTCGGTTTTTTTCCCACGAAAGCTCATGCGATAAATAAATCTGTTAGTCTTTAAAAGTGCCACAGGACTCTGTTGTCTTTCTACAATAGACTAACACGGCTCCCCTTTGGAATTTGACTACATGGAGACTCTTGTGAGCCATGGAAATGACCGGTCTCTTAGTGAATCTGGCGCAGTTCTTGGGGTGTATGTGTGTGTTTAGATTTTTTGGATTACTATTACTGGGAAGTTGCTTTACTAGACACCACTGGTTGTTGCTTGATCATAGTTTTTTTGTTTTTTTACAAAGCTAAAACTAAAAATTTTTACTTGGCATTCTGTTTGGCTGGCCTTCTTTTACAATAGTTACTGGACTTATTTAAAATGTAAAGTACGGTATTTCCTTTGCCTTTTTTTTTGTATGCTTTTATTATTTTTAAAGCACAGTAATTTGAAAAAAGGTAACAATTTTTTTTGGCTCTGTTTGGAGCCCTTGCAGGACTTTAATAATAGTAAATTTACATTTTTTTTATAGTTTAATTTTTATAACATTATACTAACTATACTAGTTTTTATAAGGGGTAACTGTTTTATACTTGCTAAGTTTTAAAGATTTTACAAAATATGAGGCACAGGGTACATTTTTTATTTTTGGCATTATAGGATTTTAGTGTAACTACACTTCTGGGGTTTGAATGATTAAGGGTTAACCTGAGCCTGACACTCAGAGAATAAAGCTTCCTTGGAGGTTTGAAACCAGAGTTTCTGGTAACTTGATTCACTGTCTTACCAGGTTCCAAAGGGGGAGCCGTGTTAGTCTATTGTAGGAAGACAACAGAGTCCTGGGCACTTTTAAAGACTAACAGATTTATTTATCGCATGAGCTTTCGTGGGAGAAAATCCCACTTCGTCAGACGCTTTGACGCTTCGTACCAGGTGTTTTTCATGCTAACAGCTCCCTGTCTGGCCAATTCTTCCCATGCCAGTGAGTCAGGTAAATTCTATTAAGCCACACACTAGGTTGCTTAGTAATTTTTTAAGTTTTATTTTTAAATTTGGACTTTGTTTTTAAGATATAGTGAATATTTTACGAACAGGGTTTTGATGTTTATTTTTTAAGCTTTTATTTTACATGACTTCAGAGAGACTTTAAAATACTTCTAAAGTTTTTGGAGAGAAAGATTGATTTGCTTCCTGAATTTTTAAAAGATTAATTCCACAGAGCCAAACAACACTAGTTTACTTATGTCTGGCAAGAATTTTTGTTAATTTTACAACTTCAAATGGAAAATTCAATTCAGTTTCTGGTAACACTACTTAAATAAACAAACAAAAAACTCTACAAACCAAAAGTATTGGTTTAAACTTTGAATATTTTAAATATTTACACAATATATTTACATACATACAAATTCTTTTTTAACATCTTTTACGCTGCTGCAATTGTTTGTACACATTTATACAGATTACATTCTTTACTATACATTGCAGGCAGTTAAGTTTTAGTGAAAAAGGACATGGGGGTTTAGTAAGTTTGGCTAAATTGTTTAAATTCAAATAACTTAATTCACATTATTACTTTGCTTAAAGCAATTAATTTTAATTATTTTTATATTTGAAGACTAATTATTTGGGAAAAAGGCTCGTTTTTTTTTTTAGAATGGTTGCAATGTTTATAAAATTTTTTACAACTTTTAGTTGTCCCTCCAAACTTTGCAGTTTTTACTTTTTTTTTTTTTTAATTACTTGTTTATCTCCTCGGAGGACACCTTTATTAGTTTAGATATTACTATTTAAAGCATTTGTTAGGGATTTAAATTTTTTATACTGCTTTTTTTGTTTTTGTTTACAATAAAAAACAAAAAATAAATAATGTTTTTTTGGGATTTTTTACAGCATTTTTTAAAAATGTATTATATGGTTATTGCTGGCTTGATTTTGTTGCTTTTTTTGCTATAATTTTTTATAATTTAATTTTGTTTTTAAGGCTGTATTTTTTTTTTAATAATTTAGTTTGTAGACGTGCTTTTTACAGTTTTTTTTAAATGGGTGGTTAAGACAGAGCAATTTATTTTTTTAGTGTTTTTATTTTTTGTGTGGTAAAACTAGTGGTTGAGAACGTTTACTGGAGTCTTAACACAATTTGAAATGCAACCCAGCCTGGCTGCAATGAACGTTTCGAGCCATGTGCCAGGCACGGACGCCAGGGTCTGGACAATTGGGCCCAAGGTCAGGGCTTGGCCCAGTCTCTCATTCCCCTGCAGGAGAGTCACTGCCTGGGCCTGGGGCGATGGCTGGAGGGGTTGAGAGACACAGGCTCCCCTCCTGGGGCTGCTCTGGGTGGGGTGTGGGAGGGTGAAGGGTGCAAGGACCAGCACTCAGGGCTGTCTCCTGCTGAACCCTGGGGTATTTCCCAGCTGCTGCCCCCAGAGAGTGACAGAGACCCCAGGGAATATCCCCTATGGAGTGAGAGCTGCCCCTGAGAGTGAGAACAAATCCCTGCTGTGGGGATCAGGGACAGGGCTGAGTCACTGAGAATGGTGTGATGGGAGGTGGATTCCCCATCTCTGCGTAGACTGGATTCCCCTTCACTTCCTGTCAAGAATGCAGGCAGGGCTGCTGTGCAGCTGTTAAACAGAAGCTGTGCCCCACCCCAGAGATGGCTGCCCTGCAGCAGGGGTGGGGAGCCCTGGTTTGGCTGCTGGTTCAGGCTGTGAAGTGCTGAGGCTGGGCGGGGGGGGGGGGGGGGGGGTCTGGACAAATTTCAGTTCAGTTTCATCCCATGAGGCCCAGCACTTCTGTGAGGGGGGGATGTGCTGGGGGCCATGCCCCAGATCTCAGACTCAGCCCATCCCCAGAGGAATCCCCAGAGCTATGGGTGCCCCTGGGGGCTCAGGGGTCCCCCACACTGAGATCTCTTACCCCAGCGCATGGTGAGAGGCTCCCCCAGGCTGACGTGCTCCACCTGGCAGGCGTAGACGTCCCCGCGCTGGGGGCTCATCTCCAGCATCACCTGGATCTGGAAGGTCCAGTCTCCGTCCTGGAGAAGCTCCGTGGACACCACCCCGGCCGTCTGCTCCTGCCCGTTCCTGAACCACTTGATCTCGATCCCTCTGGGGTAAAACCCCGTCACGGAGCAAACCAGCAGGTGGGGGTGGGACCCCGATTTTGTGGGGAAAACTGTCACCTCAGGTTGAACTGGGAGATGGGGGAAAGAGAAAGGGATTGGGAAAGGGAACAGAGATGGATGGGGGCTCACATAGAACAGGTGTCCCCCAGGGAAGGGGCTGGACCCCCTCTGCTCTCCCCCACCACAGGCTGGTTCTCTCCTGCCCCTTGTTACCTGGAGCAGGATCTGAGAGCAGCGTGTCCCCATCACTGCCATGGGGCCAGAGACAGGGACCATCTCAGCCTTTGGGACCAGGGAAACCCAACCCCAAGGGGGCAGGGCCAGGCTGGGGGGAAAAGATCTGCCCCATGGGGGGGGCCCTGCTCAGGCAGGAAGGGGGGCCTAGAGGGGCCCCCGCGGCGTGGGGGGGGGGGGGGGCAGAGTGGGGGCTCTGGGGGTTGAGTCCTGGGCTGGGCACAGGGAGACTCAGTCACCCCCGGCCACACAGGACCTGAGCTGGATTTGGGGTCTGCTCCCTGCGGACCGGAGGCGGGCAGGAGACACCCCGTTACCGAGTCCTTCGCCTGAGTCCGTGACCCGCCCTCGTGGCCTCTTCGCCCCGCCCAGCCCGTTACTCTGGTCCCGGCCCCGCCCCGCCCCGTGTGCGGCCCCGCTCACCTCTGCGCTGCACAGTGAAAGGTGCAGCCACCCCGTAGTTGTGCCGGCAGAACCGGTCCACATCGGCCCGTAGCTGCGCCAGCAGGGCCTTGTCCTGGTTCCAGCGATCCACGTCCCGCCGGACCAGCTCGGAGTCAGCCACGAACACCCCCCGGTCGCTGTCGAAGTGCGCGAGCTGCTGCCGGTTGTAGATGAGCCGGTACAAGTACCGGACCCGCTCGGTCCCGTTGGTGTAGTCACACTCGGCCATCTGCTGGTACAGGAACCCTGCGGGAGGGGCTGGGGTCAGGGACCCGCAACTCCCCGGACTCGCCCCGGCGCCCAGCCCAGCCCAGCCCAGCCCAGCCCAGCCGCGGGCGGCGGGAGCGAGCCCGGCCGGGTCACTGCCCGGCGCTGGAGCCGGAGAGTCCACGGGGCCCCGCCCAGCCCCGCCCCGCCCCGGCCCCCGCGGACAGAGCCCGGCCTTGCGGCGGGGGAGCGGAGACCCCCGGGGCGGACATTCCGCCCCAACCCCGGCCCCGCTCACCTGAACCCCCGGTGCAATGAGCCGGGCCCGGTCTCAGCACGGCCAGTGTCACCAGCAGGGCCCCGGCCCAGCTCCCAGCCCCCATCGCTGCCCGGCTCGGCTCAGCTCGTCTGGGCACCGCGGGACCCGGCTGGGAACCTCTCTGCCCCGCGCCCCGCCCACCCCTGCCCGGGGCCAATCGGTGTCGGGGCCGGGCCGCATCATCGGTCGCCAGGCAGAGCCGCCCCGGCAAGGCTGGGACACAAACTTCTCCCCGTCCCTCGGAGAGCCGGAGTTGGGCTGCGGGAATTGCCCCCTCCCATGGGCGGGGTAGCCGGACCAGCGACCACCGCCCACCGCCGGGGCAGGACACAGCCCTTCCCCTGGGCTCAGCAGCCCCCTTCATGCTGGGGGGTGCAGCAGCACCTGGGCATCTGGGGGAGCCCTGGTCTGTCTGGGCAAATCTAGTGCCAGGGGCAGCTTTGGGGCTGGCCCCACAGTTCAGAAGGTCGGAGCTTTCCTCTCACCCCCTCCCCTGACAGGCCGGAGCCCTGCCCCCACGGCTGGAGTAACACATGCTGAGGCCCCAAACTCTGTCAAGATTGAGAGGCCCCAAACCACAGAATATAAAAAGAAAAAAGTGTGACATTATAACAGAAAGGGTAATGAAAAATAAATGATAAACTCTTATATCTGAAGCTTCAAAGCGTCTGAGAAGTGGGATTTTCTCCCAGGAAAGCTCATGGGATAAATAAACGTTAGTCTTTAAAAGTGCCCCAGGACTCTGTGTGTTTGGCTGACCTGGACTGACATGGCCCCCTTAGGAACACGACTCCCCACTAATCCTGTAGAATGGGTTAGGAGCATCCCTACAGGAACCTTGCATGGCATATTGGGCACCAAACCACACAATGACCCTGCAAAAGTGAACTAAAACATCACATAGCTCAGGGGTGCACAGATGTGTATCCCATGACGCCTCCTAAGGGCTGAGTTGCCCACCTGAGACACTCCCCCTTTCTGCTGCATTCACCCCCCAACCTGCTATGAGGCAGGGCAGGGAGCTGAGGCCCAGAGAATTCCCTGACTGGCCCAGCCCAGGGTCACACAGTCTGGGGTAAAGCAGAGCGTTGAAGACAGGGCTCCTGGGTCCCAGGCCAGTGTGTGAACAGCTGGGCCAGCCCCTCACAGTGGGGGCAGTGTGAACCTGGTGGGCATTAGATGGGGGGATGATGAAGCCAGGTCTGGGCAGAGGACAGGGAGAAACACACCCCAGGGATGGTCCAGGACAGTCCCATGGCGAGGAATTCTGGTCACTAGCGGCAGAGGGGAAAGGCCCCATATCCCAGTGTCAGCTGGGTAATCCCCTTGAACCCGATCCATGGCCTGTCTGCACTGAACTCCTCTCCTGGCAGAGCTCTGGGGGTCAGGGTGTGACCCCCCAGCACAGAGCTAGGCCAGCCAAACCCCTGTGCATCCACCCATGCTGCGGAACAGGTTGCCCATGGCCGGGACAGACACATCTGCGGGGAGATGCTGTCCCCACCCTGGGGATAAATCCCTTCTGGGGGTGCTCCGGCCCCACTGGTCTGTTCTGAGCTGTACTGCCCTGGGCCCCTGTGCAGGCCCAGCCCAAGGGAGCAGGCATCTGGCCAGGAATTTGCGGTATTGCCAGCCCCAGAGGTTCAGAAATCAGTGGCCAGGCTCACCAAAAATCCTGGTATAGGCTCTAAGATCCTACAATTGTGTAAAGCACTCTCTCTGGCTCTGTGGATTTCCCCTCTGCTCCCTGAGCTGTTCGGGTGCCTGGCCCTGTGCTCACAGTTTGAAGTTTTCTCCACAGCCCCCAGAGTTTGTCTCTCAGAATGGGGCTGAAATGACCCCAGATCCACCTAACTCCAGGTACTGGGGCTTTAAGGAAGCCAATAATTATTACGGGACTCACAGCAGAATCTTAGATCCAGCAGCTCTAAATCTGTCCATCTCCTCCCTGCGAGGCCCTGGGCTGCTGTTCTGCCCAGTAACAGGCTGGTCGGTGCATGGATCTCTGCCATTGGATGCCTGTCCCTGAGCTGTCCGTGCTGGCCCCCAGCCCTGCTCTGCCCCAGGGTGTGACTTGGTTTCCCCCCAGCCACTCCAGTGCTGCTGGCCCCACACCCAGCCCAGAGCCCAGAGAGAGGAGATGGGCGCAGGACGAAGCGACCCCATGGCCCAGCTGGCCCTGCTCGCATTGCTGGTCCTGCCGGGCATCAGGGCAGTGAAAGGTACGGGTGGCGCAGGGGCTATGACACATGGATCTTGGCAGATGGGGAGGACACTGGATGGTTCCATCCTCAGTGCCTGCTCTCCCACCCCAGAGAGGGGATAATGGCAGAGGTGATGGGGCAGGGAGGGATGTGGGGGCTGATCTGGATGGGATGGGGGTCTGCAGGGAAGAGGGTCTCTCCACAGTAGCTGGAATGGAGGTGAGGCTCCTGGGGGGCAGAGAGGCATCACAGGGAAGTTGCTGGGGTTTGGGTATGACACAGCCCTGCCCTGGGGTGCAGCCCCACTTCCCCACAGGGACTTGGGACTGACCCCTCCCCAGGGGCACCACGCAAAGGGGCAATGGGGGAAGAGCTGCTCCAGGGCCAGACCTGTTTAGAGCAGGGAGCCCCTTGCCCTTCCCTGGCCTGCCCCCATTGTCCCTGTCCCCCCAGGACTCAGAGCCGGAGGATGCTCTGCAGGGCAGATTGTCTCCTCTGCTGTGGGTACCAGGTTCCCTGCTTTGCAGGCGCTCTGTGAGATCCGGCCGGGTGAGGGTGGGATAACTGAATGGCTCCTGCCTAGGATCTAGGTGCCCAGCTCCTGGGAGGACTGAAATTTCACCCAGAGCCGGGTCATGGTGATGCTGGGGCATGGACAGAGCTCTGTGCAGATTGGAGAAGGAAACATCCTGCACTCACCCCACACCAGCACCACTCTGCACTGGGGTTATGAACCCTGCCGCAGGCTAAGCGGGGGTCGCCCTGGCCCCTGCTGGGATGGGAGACCTGTGGTGAACAAATGAGCAGAGGGGTCCACGGTGGGGGGTGCTGTCCCCCCCCCAGGCTGTGCTGGCCGCAATCCCAGGGGCCCCAATGCTCCCTGCGGCTGTTTCCCTCACACGGGGTGTCCTGGTGCCAGTGGCAGGGCTGGGGCTTTCAGGGAAGTGCCCAGAGACCCCCCAGGGGCTGGGTGGGGAGCAGCTGACGCTCGTCTCTCCGCAGTGGACCACATGCTCGCCCAGGTGGGGTTCTACCACCAGGTAGACCAGTCCCAGCAGCCCTCGGGGGAGTTCATGTTTGAGTTCGACCAGGACGAGATCTTCCATGTGGACCTGGAGAAGACGGAGGCCGTCTGGCGCCTGCCTGACTTCACCAAGTTCGCCAGCTACGAGGCACAGGGCTCTCTGGGCATCATGGCCCAGCTGAAGAACAACATGGAGGTCATGATCCAGCGCACCAACCACACGCAGGCCCCGAACGGTACAGCACAGGGGGGCACCGTCCTTCCCTGCCAGACCTCCTCCCACATCCCTTCCCCTTCCTTGCTGACCACACGACCCTCCCTTCCTCATGCAGGCCCAGTCCCAGGCACCTAGAGACTGAACATCCACACTCAGATCCCGCCCAGGGGGCAGTCAGCCCTAAGCCAGGGCAGGGGACCTGGGCAGTTACCAGCCTGCTGGGCAGGGCAGCTCCTTTGCCAACGGTGGTTCCTTACCCCTGCCCTATGACCGGCCCTGCCCCTGCATGAGGGATTCTCTCCCTGCCCCAGAGACACCCCACAGCCCTGGGAAGGACCCCTGAGCCTATCCAGCTCACTGGGGAGGGGAATAGGACACACAGACTTTACTCTCCGGGGGCACCAGCTCTAATCTGGCCCCAGGCAGAGACTCACTGGCTCAGAGCCAGCAAAGAGACACCTAACCCCTGTCTCCCCAGTGCCCCCCGAGGTGAGCGTGTTCCCCAAAGGGCCCGTGGAGCTGGGCGACCCCAACATCCTGATCTGCTTCGTGGACAAGTTCTCGCCACCCGCACTCAGCGTGACGTGGCTGAGGAACGGGCAGGAAGTGACCGAGGGCGTCTCCGAGACCGACTTCTACCCCCGCCAGGACTACTCCTTCCGCAAGTTCTCCTACCTGCCCTTCATCCCCCGCCAGGACGAGTTCTACGACTGCCGGGTGCACCATGAGGGGCTGGGCGAGTCCTTTGTGAAGCACTGGGGTAAGGCCGGGACGCCTGGGAACCCTGTGGGCACAGGGCTGGGAGCCAGGATGCCTGGGTTCTATCCCAGCTCTGGGAGAGGAAGGTGAGAACAGCCCGCCCTCACTCCATGTCCTGTCTTTCTCTCTTTCTCTCCCTCTCTCCAGAACCCCAGGTGCCCACCCCCGTCCCCGAGACCACAGAGACCCTGGTGTGCGCCCTGGGCCTGGCCGTGGGCATCATCGGCATCATCGCGGGCACCATCCTCATCATCAAGGGGATGAAGATGAACGCCGCCCGCAACCCACGGGGCCCCTTGTGAGTAGCCGCTGGCTGGGGAGGATGTTAGTTGTGCCCCCAGCCCAGGGACCTCAACACCTACCAGAAGACCCAAATCTGCTAGACCCCATCACCCCAGTCAGCCAGAGCCCCGGGGCCCCCCAGTTCCCCAGGTCAATGGGAGACCCTCTGGGGCACTGGGGAACAGCCCCGATCTCTGCCAAGGGCCCCTGGTAACTGACCCCCTTTTGCCTTTCAGGTAAACGAGAGGAGAAACCGACACCCCCGAATCCTTCCCAGGTGCCTTCCTGAGACCTGCTCACGCCCCCCAGTTCTGTCCCAGCATTCCTGCTCTTCTCCCATCAATGCTGGCTGCTGCGCCTGGGTGGGACCCCCGGCCTCGTAACCACAATGAGCCAGACCGCTAGAGACTCTGGGGAGCTGCCCCCTTGGGCTCCCCCCCCCGTCCCTGTGCTGGGCTGGGAAGGGGGTTCAGTGAATGGGCTGCTACCATGGGGCTGGCAAGATCAGTGGGTCCCCCCAGGATGGGATCAGGCTTATGGCTCCAGGTGGGGCTACAGACCCCACACCCTGTACCCGGGTGCCCAGCATGGGGTCTGTATGTGATGGGACCATTCCCCTGTACAGCCCCCACTGCCATCCCCACCCTGTGACCCAGATCTGGCCACAGCCCTGCAGCCCCATCTCGCCCTGCAGCTTTTCTAACACAATAAAGGGAGGTTTGGGACGTGTCTGAGATTCGATGGTTGTTCAAATCTGGTCCGTCTGTGCTGAGCACACGGCCGTCTGGCTATCACAGCCCGGCCGCTGGCTGGGCAGGGGCACCTGGTGATAACGGGAGTTAATGAAGGGAGCCAGGACTCCTGGGTTCTATTCCCCTGTCTGAGACTGACTCCCTGCATGCCCCTGGCCGCCTTCCCATGCCTCAGTTTCCTTGGCTGGAATGTGGCTGTTCTCCTGGAGACAGGCAGGGCCGATGGCCAGGCTCCCCTGGGACTGACCCCCAGGGTGCGTGACTGCAGAGAGGTGCTGTGCTATTCTGGTGCTGTGTAGGTGTCCCACTGGCTGGGGTCACAGCCACACGAAGGGCAAATACCCCCCGCCCTCTCCCCCTTCCCCAGAATGTGGGATTGAGACCCCAGCCCAGCGTTCACTGGCACATGCTGGGGAGACCTGGTCCCAGTCAGCAGGGACTGGATGGTCAGACCAGCCAATAACACCAACTGCTAACCAAGCTCTCCCATTGGCCACCAAAGCTTTGGCCCAATCACCCGTGAGTGTCCATTGACTGACACCACATAGCTATGCCTAGTGGGAATATTCCCAGGTCCCCGTTAGGTAGCTCCAGACCCAGGCCAGGACTCCTTGTGGCTGGAGGAGGCCTCAGCCATCTAGCTGTTGTGGGGTTGTTTCCAGGGTCTCGCAGGGCCTGGCCCTTGGCCCACGCTGGCTAGTCCGTGGCTCAGTGAGCCGAGAGATGCTGCGACTCTGATGGAGGGTGATGGGGTGGGACAGGTCAGTTACACACAGCGATCTGGGTCACTGAATGAGCTGAGTCCATTCAAATTTGTTTTAATACAGCCACGTGCAAGGCTGTACAGCTAGAAAACAAGGATGTCGGTCGGCCCCACACGGTGGAGGGGCTGAACCCTGGGCAGCCGTGACTCTTAACTGGACTTGGGGTTATGGGAGACACCGACTGACCACGAGCTCCCCGTGTGCTGCGATAGCGAAGTTGGTGACTGTGATTCTGGGCTGTACGAAGAGGGGATATTGAGCAGGGGCAGAGACATGATGTCACCTCTGGATATGGCCATGATGAGCCTGTCACTGGCTGCTTTGTCCCGTTCCAGGGTCTGCCCTGCAGAACAGATGCTGAAATGTTGGTGGGGTTCAGGGAGGAGCCACAAAGAAACCTGCCTTGGAGTGAGTGGCTGAAGGCGCCTGTTCTGTGCCACTCATCCAAGAGACTGTTCAGGGGTGACATCAGATTCTGGTCTCTGAATTCCCACATGGGGAGTAGATGTCTTAGGTCAGAGGGCTCTGTGATCTCCCAGACAAAGCAGAATGAGATACAGCCTCTGGGAGCTGATGCAAGATGAACCCAGACTAGACACAAAGAGCAAAGGGAGGGCACCTGACCACTGGAACAGCTGAGCCAGTGGGTGTATGTTCCTCTTCACACAGCTGGGATCCTGAGTCTGGTTCTGCACAAACAGACAGTATGTCTGGGGAGTCCCACTGAGTTCTGCATGTGCACAGGAGTCCACGCATAACCAACCACCAGCAGGATAGAGGATTTGGGTTAACAAAAGCTTTTTAAGACCATTGAGTGAGTGGCTGGAATGTGCAAACACAGCTGGACAGCGATCAAAGCCCAATCTATACCAAGGATGGGAAAAGGGGAACAAATTATAAATCACAGGTTAAAATGTAGGTGATTGATAAGGGAAGCTAAAGGACTCACTGTGCAGTAAGGTTAAGGACAATAATAAGAAGACATCTTGAAAACACACCAAGAACAAACATATCCCTCGCTCAGGTGCAGGGGCAGTGCTAGATGCAATTGGTGAAATTGTAACTAGTGAAGCAGGAAAGGCAGAACAGTCCCCTAGTTCTTCCCGTCTGTCTCTGGAGAGAGGCTGGAGGCTGTACCCATGCCAGATGATGCTGTAGGATTGAATAGAGAATTTACTATCTCTCACAAGAGAGGACACACCTGTCCCTGGTAATTTACACCAAAGAGTGTTAAAGGAACCAGCTGAGGGGCACCGGGAGTGTAAAGCAGGCCAGTGCCAGGCAGCCCAGCAGGGCACCAGGAATATGGGTCTGACCTGCAGGACAGAACCTGCCTTGGAAAGCCGGGACCCATGCCAGGCTCAGAGGTCACTGCACCTGGCCCCACAAGGGCTTTGCCACACGGTGTAGCTGGTGGGTCTTGGGGAGACACAGTGGGGGGGGGGAGGGCAGAGCTTTGGACCCACTTCTGCTGGAACAAGGCTGAGCTC
The DNA here is from genome assembly GCA_007922175.1 of Pelusios castaneus. NCBI lineage: Eukaryota > Metazoa > Chordata > Testudines > Pelomedusidae > Pelusios > Pelusios castaneus. The sequence goes on from ML685920.1 coordinate 320,996, forward strand.
AGCTACACAGTGTCTCAACCCCCCCCAGCTCAGCATCCCCACCGGCCGCTCTGCTCCCCACATTCCCAGCAGCCGGGCCTCATCCAAAGGGGCTGCGACTTCACCTTGAACAGAAGTAACCCCACCCTGGCCAATCAGTGTGTGGCTCTTGGTTGCATCTGAGTCCGGCGGTTGGGGACGGGAAAGGGAGAAGGGGGCAGGTCCCATGGCTTGGTGGAGAAGTGGCCATGGCTGTGCTCTTCTCCAGGCTGGGTGGTGGGGGCCAGTGGGGAGGGAGAAGGGCCCCACATCACCTGTCACCAGGGAGGGGGAGCCAGAACCCATGGGGAGCAGAGTACTGGGTGCTGGTGGGACCCACTCATCTCTGCCGGAGCAAACAGCCATTGCCCGTGTGGGGAGCTACGAGGGGGCTGGAATCCTGGGCAATAACTGCCCCATGCTGTGTGCTATCCTCAGCCCTATTGCCGAGCGTCAGGGCTGGGGTTGGGGCGTCTGTCTGCAGCCTGGGGTTGGGACAAGAGTGGCCCTCCGGCTACTGTTGTGTCTCCCTGGGGAAAGGACTTAGGGTCCCGCTCCTCCCTGCTCTCCCCACCTCTGGGGAAGGAGCTGGTCTGGGAACAAACCTACAGCTCTCCCTTGAGTCACCCCATGTCAGAGCCACTCTGTGGGCTCCTGCTCCCTCCCTTCAGATCCGGCCTCGTGCATATCAGGACAGCCCGGGATTCCTCCAGCTGCCAAATGGCTCCATCTGTGTGTCTGGGCATTCTGCTCCCTCATCCCACCACAGCCCAGAGGATCCAGAGCCCCCAGTCTTGTTCCTGCCCAGTGAGTCAGTGAGGAGCTGGGGATAGTTTATTGGGGTGCAGTTATAACAGCCGGCCTCAATCCAGCTTCCCCCAGTCTGTGGATCAGTGTTCCCAAAAGGGCAATAATATTGGCAAGAGGGGACGTGGGGCTGGGCTGGGGCAGGAAAGGGTTAATGTGGGAACGGTCTGTGATGCTGGCAGAGCGGGTGCCAGCTAATGCCAAGGCCCCAAACTACACTGATCCCAGACAGCTCCGTATCTAGAAACCAGATTGGCTTGGCTGTGTGCTCACATTGCTAAAACGGGTGTTGGATTGATCCGAATGGACTCAGATGTTTTCAAGTGCCCATAAGTTGGTGCATGCACAAATTTTAGCTCTTGTAGCTGTACCCAGGCTCTAAGGTTTGCTCAGTGAGTGTAAAAATGTTTGCTCTGAACCAGCAGAATGACTGCGGTGTAGATTGACCTGAATTAAGCTGATCTAATATAGTAGTGTAGACAAGCCCAAGGTATAGAGCGCCTAGCTAAATTGGGGTTTGTGCCCTGGTTGGGGGCTCACCCTCAGGGCCCTGCACGACAGAGGGGCACAGACAGTCCCAGGCAGGGGCAGCGTGGGATGGAGCCATGTGGGGTGCAGGGAGCAGCCAGTGACAGGAAGGGACTGGCCCAGGTTCTTCTTTTTCCAGGCCAGGTCAGGTGTCAGCAGCGATGGGCGAGAAACTCCTGCCAACTGGGACATGTGATGCCAGAATCTAACTCGGGAGTCCTGCAGGGAGAGGAGAGAAAAGTCACCCCCTGGCTGTGGGGCTAGTGGAACAGATGGAGGAATTTTCCCTGCCAGGACCCAGAGTGTCCCCAGTGACTCTGTCTGACAGCTGCAGGCCGGGCAATGCTCTGCAGAACCCAGGACCCTCCACCGTGAGAGCAGCTCAGGGATTAGCCTGAACGTAGAACCAAGGAGGCTGGATCCTCCTTTGCAGGGCAAACACCCCATTGCACAGCTGTCAGGGTCTCAGCAGGGGGAGGTGAGTCTGGGATCCTGATGTTATGGGGAAAATTTTCACCTTGGGCTGAACTGGGGGGAAGAAGAGAGAGCTGGGAAAGGGGCTAGAAACAGAGCAGGCACAGAGAGCCCAGGTAACACCCCACCCTGTCAGGGAATGGCCCCAGCCCCCCATGTGCTGCAGGACCTGGCGGAAAGGCAGCCAGAGGAAGCTGTGTCCTATCACCCCCTGGGGCCAGAGACAGGGACTGTCTGACCCTCAGCATCCAGGCAGATGCAGTCTCAGCCCAGAAACCAAGGGGTACTCCCAGCCCCCAGCCAGGGGGACTCTGAGGGGGCAGGACCAGGATTGGGAGTGGAGAGATCTGCCTGATCAGTGGGCCTGGTGCAGGTGAGAAAGTGGGGGGCTAAGCTTATCCTGGGGGTCAGAGTGGGGGTTCTGAACTCACTTTAGGGGCTGGGAATGGGGGAAGGTTGGAATACCGAAATGTTGATGTTCAGGGAGGAGCCACAAACACGATTGAAGGGCTGGAAACCTGACTTGGAGTGAGAGGCCAACGTAATCTGTTCTGTGCAGTTCATCCAGAGACAGTTCAGGGGTGACCTGATCCCAGTCTGTGAGAACCCACACGGGGAGCAGGTATCTGAGCCCCCGGGATGCTGTGATCTCCCAGACACAGCAGAATGAGAGACAGCCTCTGGGGGCTGATGTGGCTGGATGAACTAATACTAGAAATAAAGAGCAAATAGAGGGCACCTGACCACTGGAACAGCTCAGCTGGTGAGACCATATTGCTCCTCAAACACAGCCAGGATCCTGAGATTGGATCTGCTCAAACATGCTATGTGCTTGGGAATTCTGCATGGGCACAGGAATCCAAGTACAGCTAACCACCAGCAGAGTCAAGGCTTTGGGTTAACAAAGGCTTTTTAAGACCTACTGAGTGACTGGTTGGAACACAGCTGGATGGCAATCAAAACCTAGTCTATACAAAGAATGGGAAAAGGGGAACTAAATGTGAAAGAATATAAATTACAGGATAAAATGTAGGTGATTGATAAGGGAAGCTAAAGGATTCACTGAGCAATAGGTTAAGGACAATAAGAAGACATCTTAAAAACACGTCAGGAACAAACATTCTCCTTGGTCAGGTTCAGGTCCAGGTCCAGGTTCAGAGCTGGTAAAATCATAACTAGTGAAGCAGAAAAGGAAGGACTGTCCCTATCTGTGTTTAGAGTGATGCCCAAGGCTGTCCCCATCCCAGAGGATACCATGGCATTGAATAGAAACTTTATCATATCTCACAAGAGAGGCCGCAGCTGTCCCTGGTAATTTACACCCAAGAGTGTTAAAGGAACCAGCTGAGGGGCACCGTTACTGTAAAGACAGACTATTGCTCGGCAGCCCAGCCTAGCTGAGCACCAGGAACACCGGCTGGACCTGCAGGACGGATCCTGCCCTGGAAAGCCAGGGACCAGAGCGGGGATCAGGGATCACTGTGGATACCAGCTGCCCCACAGGAGCTTTGCACATGGTGCAGCTGGTGGGTCTCAGGAGAGCAGAGACACAGTGGGGAAGGGGAGGGCAGAGCTTTGGCTGGACCCATTTTGCTAGAAGCAAGCCCGAGACTCTGAGCTCACGAGCTGCACAGAGGATTCACCAACACTCCCAGCCCAGCGGCCCCATCCGCCCCCCGCCCCCATTCCCAGCAGCCAGGGCTTGTCTGGACGCTCCCACTTCACCTTGAACTGAAGTAACCCCATCCCGGCCAATCAGCGCGCGGCTCTGGGTCGCGTCATCGGTCTCCGGCAGAGTCTGGCCGGGCTGCGATGGGGCAGGTAAGGTTGAGCTGAGAGGGCGGGGGGGCTGAGTGGGGGTAGCGGCTCCTCCAGCCCCACACCCGGGCAGGCTCAGTCCGGCAGGGGCGGAATTCAGGTCTGGTTCTCTGGGGGATTTTTGCACAAAGCCTGAAATTAGGATCCCGGGGGCGGGAGCACGAGATCCCGAGCTGCCCCCACCCGGGTCTGGCTCCCATGTGTGAACCCCGCTCCCCCATCCCCAGTTCGCCGCAACACGGCCAGTGACATAGGGAACTGGGAGCCCGGACTCCAGGGGTCTGGTGGGTTTGGGGGAGGGGCTGGGAGCCAGGACTCCTGGGTTCACTATCCAGGGGCC
>ML685920.1:324990-344154 GCA_007922175.1 Pelusios castaneus
GGGGAGGGGCTGGGAGCCAGGACTCCTGGGTTCACTATCCAGGGGCCTGGTGGGGTTGGGGGAGGGGCTGGGAGCCAGGACTCCTGGGTTCACTGCCCACCTTGGCCACTAAGGTGCTGTGTGAAGTGGGGCGAATCCCTCACCCCACGCAGGACAACGAGACCGTCTCACCTTTGTCTTGTCATCTCAGCCTGTAACCTCCTGGGGCCGAGACCGTGTCTGGGCAATGCCAGGCACAACATGGCCCCGATCCCAGCCGACATCTGTACAGCCCTGGGGCGGGGGACTGGCTGGGTCAGAGGGGGTGGAACGAGCTGTTCTCTCTGGGGGCAGTGGCTCCAATCCAGCTGGTTTGGTTCTTCGGCTGCCTGCCCCAGTCAAACCAATCCCCTCCATGGACCAAGGGAACCGGTCAGTGCTAGCCACAATTCCAGCTGCGGCTCTGATTTGGACCCTGGTAGAGATTTTCCCAGCCCAGCCAGTCCTGAGCTGCACAGATAGGAACCTTCCTGTGCCCCAGCCATGGGGCTAAGCCCTGCACTGAGCTCTGGTCTGGAGCATTTGGGTAACTACAGGCAACTGATGTAAACAGCCCCTTAGAGGGGCAGGATCCCAGAGGCCTCTAATTTGGTCTCCTGTCACCAAGGGAAGATTGTCCCAGTGGAGGGGGATCCCTGCAGAGAAGAGAGAACTTGCCCCCAGAGACGTTTCATCCCCGGAGCTAGCATTCAGCTCCCATCCTGGCACAGGTGATGGCAGATTCTGTCTCAAACACCTACTAACCCCTTACTGCATACACTCCCCATCTTCATAAACTTCCAGGTCTTGTGTGAATCCCCCCTGCGCTCAGGGACCCAGTGAGATCTTGTGGCAGTGAGTTCCACAGGTCAACAGCACAGATTTCCTTTTGCTAACTTTACATTGGCTGCCTTTCAATGTCACTGGCTGGCCCCTTGCTCTTGTGTAAATTATTTCTGTCACAGTGGTGTCTGGAGACCATGCGACTCAGGCTGGGGTCCTTGTGTTGAGAGGGACACATTCTCTCCCCCCTTGCCAGGCACCACCCAGATGCACTCAACAGAGATGGGTGGCCCCCATTGTGCACTGTACAGACCCTGGCTGAGACTGGGGGGCTGGATCAGGGCCAGTTGTGTGTGTGGGGAAGCCCCCATGACAGTTAGGCTGACCCCGGGTCTGACGTGTTGGTGCTGGGGTCACAGTGCAGGGGCTGAGCGATGTTGCAGATGCCCAGGGTTTCACTTCCTCCACAGCCGCCCCCACACTGGGCAGAGACGAGCATACAGGGAAGTGAAAGGGAGAAGCTGGCTGGTTCCATGGCTTGGCAGAGAAGCAGCCCTGGCTGTGAGAGTCCCTGGGCCAGGCAGCCGTGTGGTGGGGGCCAGTGGGGAGGGAGAAGGGCCCCACGTCACCCGTCACTAGGCAAGGGGAGTGCAGAGCCCATGGGGAGCTGAGCACGGGCTGCCGGCACGGCCCAGTCGTCCTTGTCAGCGCAAATAACCATTGTTCGGGGGGGGGGGGGCGGCAGGGGTCACTCCAGCTGCTCCTGAGGCACTCACAGCAGTGGGGGCGTGATCATTGACTGCAGTGCTGGGACTGTGACTAGCTCAGAGACAACCAACTCCCCCCCCCCCCCGTACCCAAGATGAGGTGCCCAGACTGGCTGGCCCTCACCTCTGCTCTGGCCCGGCCCTAAGAATGAACGGGGATAGAGAGATGGAGTTTAAATGACTCGGGGCTGTCCTTTGGATCTAGTGACAGATGTGCTGGTCCCACAGGCCAAATCTTGGCTGGGGAGCTGGGAAGGATCTGGCCTTCTGATGCCCTGCTTGGGAGATGGGTGTGGAGAGAGAGACGTACATGTCCTTGACCAGATCTGGTTTTGAAACTGTTTTACCCAGCAATGTACGCAGATTTAGTAATTGGCTATGTAAAAGACGTAGATCCAGATAATCTTGCAAAATCATCATCAGCAGAGAGTTCCTAAAGCTGTTCCAGACTGGCACAAAAAGAACCACCCAAAAGTAAAACAAAATTAAGAAATGGTTTTGCAAGCATAGGAGTGTGCCTATAAAAGCAGCGCCCGAGAACAGCCAGGGCGGAGAGGACGGGGGTAGCACCCTGACAAGCCATTGGACTGACCACCCGGAGGCAGCTCCCCGGTCCTAGAATCTTAGGACTGAAAGAAGGTCACCGTAGAACCGTTTGGTTTGATAACCGTGCACGAAAACTGGAACCAGTCTGTGCTGCTTACTGATGATAACCTGCGGATGAAGTATCAAAACGAATAAGAAACCTGTAACCAGAATGCTATTGCAGCTGCTTCTGCTCATTGTTGGGTAAATATGTCTGCAAATGACACTAACTGTAGCCAAGAGTTACTAATGGGGCTATTTGTGGGACTAGGAGGAGGAATAGTTATAATCTTGCTTTAGCTTGTAGGATTTGGAATGCCGTGTGACTGTTTGCTGTGTTGTTTTAGGCAACTGAAAGATAGTGATTTGTGTTAAAGTATTTAATCAATAAAAGTTACATAAAACAGTGTACACCAAAATCAGTGGTCTCAGGTGTTCCCTTGGGTCCCCGCACACCACTCTTGCATCACAAAAGAACGAGAATGGGCAAGTCCTGCTGGCCAGGAGGGGTTAAATCCATTTGTGGGTTCTCTCCATGAGGTTTTTACCCCAAGGGTTGCTGGCCTCTGTTACATGGGAACCAGGTGGGAACCCAGTGTGCCAGGGATGTAGGATCGGGGCTAGAGCCCAGCTTTGTCCCAGGCACTAGGAATGCCTGTCAGTGGGGTCAGATGCCCCTGGGAGATCTCTTCTTTCAGGGTCAGCCCCGTGACTTCCCTGCCTCCTTAGACTGGATGTCTGGGCCTGCAGCCCCCTATGAGCTTTGGAGGGGAGCTCCCCCCCCCAGACAGACCCTGAGGGAGACTCATCTACTCTGTGGGGATCACACCACCTCACCCAGCATCTGCAGTGCCACGCGCCTGGTGCTGTACAACAGGCAGTCTGTCAGTCAGCCGGCCCCACACAGGGAGGCCCGAGGGGAGCCTGGTAGAGGGAAGGTCAAAGCCCAGACCAAGCTGATCAGCCCCAAGATGAGGCCAGCTGCAGGGAACCCCAGGCCAGGAGGGGCAAGAATAGCTGGCTGCTGGACAGTCGAGCTCCCATCTGGTGTCTGCGAAGGAGACATCAGATGGGAGCTTGTATCTGTCCAGCAGCCAGCTGTTCTCACTCCTCCAGGCCTGGGTCTCCAGCTGGGGCAGAGAACACAGGGTGTTCAGCTTGTTCTGGGTGTTGGTTGCTCAGCGTCAGGGCCTGGCGACTAGATTTCCTGTTGTCTTCCCAGATGCCCCATTGATCTGGGGTCGAAGGCCCGGACAGCTGGTGTCACCCACACGTCTGTCCCTCAGCCTGCCCTGAGAGCAAACAGCCTTTTCCACCCCACTTGTTAGCTATGCAGCATATGGGGAAACTGAAGCGCACACAGGACTCAAACTATCACAGAAAGGTCCCAACTTGTCGCCACTGGACCTCCAAACAACCCCTTGAGATAGGTCTGGGAGTGTGATGGGGAGGGCTCTGGATCTCTGGACCCCTGGGAGTGAAGGGCTGGGACGCCCTAGAGGTTTGAGGGGCTGGAATGCAGGGCATCCCATGTGCTGTCCCTGAGCTGCTCCCAAGCCTGGCTGCCCCACTGCTGAGCCCCCAGGGCTGGGGGTGTCTGGCCACTGGCTGCAGCTTGGGCTTGGGACAAGACCATCCCTCCAGCTGCAGTAGTGTCCCATGGTCAAAGGGATTTAGGGATTTCCCCCCTACTTTCACAGCTCCCAATGCCCCTTCCCTCCCTGTTCTCCCCAGCTCTGGGGAAGGAGCCCATCCACTCTGGGAACAAACCTGCAGCTCCCCCTGGAGTCACCCCCACCTCAGAGCTGGCCCTGAGCTCTTGTCCTCTCCTTCCAATCAGATCTGGCTCATGAAGAGTAGGACAGCCTGGGATCCCTCCAGCTGCTCCATCCTGTGTGTCTGGGGAGTCCCAGCTCCCATGGCAGCCGGTCTGTGTGTGTCTGCCTCCTGCCTCCAGCTCTATCCCTGCCTGGAGGCGCAGTGAGCATGGAGTCAGTGGGAGGTTGGCGATAGTTTATTGGGGTGCAGAAGTTTTAAGTGACCAGCCTTGGTCTGGAGCAACGTCCCTGAAAGGGTTCCTGAGGCCAGCGGGGTCAGCAAGAGGGGATGTGGGGCTGGGAAGGGTTAGTGTAGGAGAGGACTGTAATGCTCACAGAGCAGGTACCAGTTAATGCCACATCCCTAGACCATGATGACCCCTGACAGATCTGTATCTAGAAGCCAACCTGGCCCATCTGTGGCTCACTTTGTTAGAACAGGCGTTGGCTTGACCCAAATGGGCTCAGATGTTCTGACGTGCTGCATGAATCTCACCTCTCACAGGCTATGTCTACACTTGTAATTTTAAGTCGACTTTAACGAAGTCGACTTAGTTGACTTAGTTTGTCTATACTTAAAATTAAAGTCGACTTAAAGGGGAACTTACAAAGTTGACCTAGAGCGTCCACACTGGATGCTTAGGTCGACTTCTAGGGGCTAGGGGGACCTTGGGCAGGTCCACGGTGGCAGGGGGGGCACCCCTTGTGTGCAATGGGGGACAGGACCCTGGCAGGGCATGTGGGCAGGGTGTGACACTGTCTGGATTTAGGGAAGCATTTATGATATTATTTTCTATGCATATATCATAAATGCTATAATCCATAGGAACTATGTCATGTTTGGTATGAATAGAAAGTTAGTAATTTGCTGGGAATGATTATATAGTTTATGTCTAGGAATTCTATTTGGATTAGAAGTTAGGAATTTGGTGTTATATCTATACTTTAACTTGTGTGATTCTGGGGAAACACCCCAGACAGGAGGCTGTCTACAACCATTGTGTCCTTAATGTTAAGGAATCTGCCAGGTACAATGGGCTCAGGGAGTTACCAAATGAGCCATTAAGGACATAAGGAATACAACCATTGTGTCCTTAATGGCTCATCAGGTTACTCCCTGGGTAAATTAAGTCGACTTTATTAAACCTTAATAAAGCTTGCTTGCTTAAGTCGACTTAATTTACCAGTGTAGACGCAGCCATAGCGATGTACCAGGTTGTAAGATTTGCTCGGTTACTAATCATGTTTGCTCTGAACCAGTAAAGCCAGAGGAGACAAAAGCGTCACCAAAGGTGAAATATTGGGGTGCCCAGAAGAGTTCTCTCCTGCACAACAAAGACAGCCCTAAGCACCAGGTGGGCAATCAGACAAAGCACAGAACACTTTGTTAGTTCCTCCCACACCCCTGAAGAGGAAACACACAGGCACCTGGCTCCACTCCCATCAGCTTAAGCTTTGGGATGCAGCAGGGAATAAAAATTTCTGTGTGACGGAGCCTCTCAGGAATTGTGTCTGGGGTCCCCTCTGGTCCCCGTGGATCAGGACTCTCCCACGGTGGCATCTGCCCCAGTCCAGCCCCAGTTTCCACGCTCCAGTACAGCCAGCTCCAAATCCAGCTTCAGAGCTCTGCTTCCTGCTCCCTCTGGGACTTCCCCACTGGGAGCCCCCTTCTCCAGAGGGGAGGGGGGTGGCCTTCATGGCCCAGAGGCCAAGCACCCCACTTGCAGTCAGGGACTCTCAGCTGGTGCGGATGTCAGAGGGTTTATTAGCTCTCAGGGTCACGGCACAGGAAGACAGGATAGCAGCTTAGCTACAAGTTACAGCAGAGACCCACCGAGGGGTGCACAGAACCATGCTCTGGGGCCCCATTCCTTTTGGCCCATGCCATGGCACTGCCCCTTCCCCGCCCAGCCCCCTCCCCTAGCTCTCCCTGCCCTTTGTCTTTTTCCTGGGCTGGGTGAAGGCTGCCCCTTGTCTTGACCGGAACCCCTGTGTGACTGATGGTGCTGGTGGGAGGGTCCCAGCCAGGTCTGCCTGCATGTGGCTGGGGAAACCCCTCTGCTCTCCAGTGGTCCCTGCAATAATCACACACCAGGTCCCATCACCAGAATACATGAACAGAGAAGCAAGGGAAACTGAGGCACAGCACCTAACGCCCAGAATAAAACCTAAGGGTCTCCCCACTTCATCACTCTGTCAAAGCAGCCCGTAGCTCTCTGTGCTGCTTGGACTTTAAAGGGGCAAAAATAACTAACCCCAGGAACAGATTCCTTAGCTGTGCCCAGGTGAGCCCTGCAGGACGCAGAGTGTTCGCTTATTACAGGAGTGTCCGTTACCTTCTGAAACCTGGGCCGTCACTCGCTGCTGTGTGTATGACCTGCCTGAACTCTGCAAATAACTCACATTTCTTTATCTCGGTTAATAAATCTTTAGTTCAGTTTTTATAGGCCGGGTTACAAGCGTCGTCTGTGGTGTGAGCTCTGAGGTGTCATTGATTTGGGGTAAATAACTGGTCCATTGGGACAGGGAGTAACCTGAATATTGGCAGGATGCTTGGGGGAAGGGACCAGCAATCAGAAAGGCAGGCTTGTCTGGGTGCCCAGAGAGATCAGAGAACCCAAGGGGACAGGCTGTGGCCGATTGTCACAGGGCCTGCGGAGTTTACAACTGATCCAAAGTTTGGTCTGCACTACGGCCGTAGGTCCATGGAAGGCGGCTTACGGCTACTTAATTACGTCACTGTCTGTGCTACAGTGTCACTCTCAATGTGCAAGTGCCCCCTGCTACTCCGCCCTCACCGTGCACGACCGTGAGAGGCGTACGGAGTATATCCATATTGTTAGGGTGACGTGGAGCCCTGCAGACACGGCTGCTGGCTGTCATTCTGCCGGATGCAGGCTCCCTAATGAAGACAGGATGTGGACAAGACCGTCCATTTCACTCCTGGCAGGCTCCATGCTGTGAAACTGAGCCCATGTGGGGATCACGGCTGCCAGCCAGATGCAGGGTTCACAGCTGGAGCCCCCCCCACTGCAGGGTGCCAGGCTGAGCCGCGGGCCAGGCTCAGGTTCAGTTTCACAGCAGGGAACCCACCAGTGTGAATCTGCGGAAGAGGGGAGTGTGGACACCAACGGCCGACTGAATTACTGCGGTCGCCCTGCATTAAGCTGAGCTAATTGTGAAGTGTGGACAGGTCCTAGGCACAGAGCTCAGCCAGTTTGGGGTCTGTGCCCGGTTCCTAACAAGCTGCCCTGAGTTTGGGATTCGTGCTTGTGAGCCCCCCAGGCAGCGTCACCCAGGGCCCCACTGGGACAGAGGGGCCAGGACTGTCCCCAGGCAGGGGCACGGGGGATCCAGGCAGAGCATGGGGAGCAGACAGTGACAGGAAGGGACCAGGCCAGTTTCTCCTTTTTCCAGGCTGGGCCAGGTGCCAGCAGTGATGGGGGGAAACTCCTGCCAGCTGGGAGATGCGACACCAGGATTAACTCAGCAGCCCTGCGTGGAGAGGGAAGAAAAGTCACCCTCCTTGGCCGAGGGGCTAGCAGGACAGACAGAGGACTTTCTCTGCCAGGCCCCAGGACATCCTCAGTGACTCTGACCAGCAGCCACAGGGCCAGGCAATGCTCTGCTGGACCAAGAACCCTCCCCCTGGGAGCAGTTCAGGGTTAGGCCTGAATGGGGAACCAAGGGGGCGAGGGCCTCCTCTGCCGGGCAAACGCCCATTGCCCAGCTGCCAGGGCCTGAGTTGGGTGGGTGTCAGGGGCTGAGGGGCAGCAGCAACTGCCCCATGGGTGCCACAGGCAGCTTGTGGTCGGTGGAAAGAGGGCTGGGTTTAAAGGGGGCAGGGGAATGAAATTACCTGCAGGCTGGGGAAGGGGGCGCCCTGAAAAACAAAGAGAAACATGGTCAGAGCCCAGGGGAGGGGGAGCCAATTCCTTGGGTCAGAGCTGCAGTCCCTGCCCCACGGCACATACCATCCCTCAGTAGGATCCCAGCCCCACCTCCCTGGCCCCAGACTCGGGGTTACCCCTGTCCCCCATTATTACTGTATATTCCTGCCCCAGGATCCCTGCCCCAGGAGTCCCAGGCAGGGGCAGCTCCCTGCACTGCAAAGGTCAGGGTCTCTGTCCCACTCTGGAGTCTCAGCAAGGGAGGGGATAGTGGGAGCTCCTAGCTTGGCTCTAGACCCCCACACTGAGATCTCCCCAGGGCCCCTGTTCTGTCTCAGATCATAGAAGAGAGGGAGGGTCTGACCTGGCCAGGCCCAGATTTCCTGGAGCCACCCCAGCCCCACATCCCCTACCTAGAGAAACCCCAATGCCCTGTCCCACCCCTCACCTTTCTTGTTCCGCAGGTAGATGACCAGTCCCGGCACCAGGAAGATCAGCCCCAGCACGAAGCCCCCGACCCCCGTCAGCATCTTGCTGCGGGCGGAGTCAGACTGCGCCTCTGGGGAGACAGGGACAGGAGGAAATGAGTCAGAGCTGAAGGGCCTACAGGGGTGGTGTGTGGCACTGAGACACACTCCTGTGCTCTGGGGTTTTGCTGGCTGCTGCCCAGGCCATGGAGAAGGGGAGAAGAGCTCACCCTGACGGGGTGGGGTGAGGAGCAGCTGGGCAGGAAGGACCAGGGACTCTTGTGGGAGTCCTTGGCAGATGGCTTTGCTCTGTTTCAGCAGATCCTGTCCCAGCTCCCTGTACCCTCTTTCACAGCCCCTCTCAGAGGCCTCCTGGAGCTCCAGGAATAGGGGAACCCCTGGCAGACCCTGTGCTATTCAGCCCCCATCATGGCAGCGTCTCCCAGGGGTTCATCAGTCCAGCTGTGATGAGCGTTTCCAGCTGTGTGCCAGGCACACATGTCAGCAGCAGGACAAACAGGGCCCAGAGGTCAGAGATTGGCCTGGCCTCTTGTTTTCCTGCAGGAGAGTCACAGGCTGGGCCTGGGACCTAATGACAGGCATGAGCTGTTGGGGAACAGAGATGCTCTCAGTCCCGTCCTGGGGCTGCTCTGGTTGAGAAATGAGAAGGTGCAGGGACCAGCACCCAAGGCTGTCTCATGACCAGCCCTGGGATGTTTCCCACCTGCTGCTCCCAGAGAGTGGTAGGGAGACGCCAGGGGAATGTCCTCTATGGAGTGAGAGCCCCTCCACGTGTGAGAGCCAATTGCTGATTGTGGGCCGGGGTTGTGTGGGGTACAGCAGCCTGTGTCTCACCCCAGAGATGGCTGCATTGCAGCAGGGTTGGGGAGCCATGCTGGCCAGTGGCTCAGGCAGTGAAGTGCTGGTGGGGGCTGTAGAAATGTCAGCTCTGACTCAGTCTCCAGGATCCAGCACTACCGTATGTGTCTGGTTGAAGGAGGAGATGGGATATGCTGGGGATGACATCTGTGTCCTCTTTTCCAGACCCATCCCCTGAGGACTCCCCACAGTGAGGGTTGCCCGTGGGGGCTCAGGGATGCCCCACACTCAGAGCTCTTACCCCAGCGCACAGTGAGAGGCTCCCCCAGGCTGACGTGCTCCACCCGGCAGGTGTAGATGTCCCCGTGCTGGGGGCTCATCTCCAGCATCACCTGGATCTGGAAGGTCCAGTCTCCATTCTGGAGCAGCTCCGTGGACACCACCCCGGCCGTCTGCTCCTGCCCGTTCCTGAACCACTTGATCTCGATGGGTCCGGGGTAAAAGTCCATCACAGAGCAAACCAGCAGGTGGGGGTGAGTCTGGAACCCTGATGTCGTGGGGGAAACTTTCACCCTGGGCTGAACTGTGGGGGATGGGAGAGAGAAGCTGGAAAGGGACCAGAGGCAAAGCCCCCCTAAAGGGCACAGAGAGCCCCCACGCTCTCAGGGACAGGTTCAGCCCCCCATGTGCTGCAGGACCCGGCACAGGGGTAGAGGGAGTCATGTCCTGCACCCTCCAGGGCCGGGGCCAGGGACTGTCTGACGTTGGGCCCAGGGGATGGTGGTCTCAGGCCAGCAACCAGGGCCTGCTCCCACCTCCAGCAGCTGGACCTCCCGTGGGGAGGGTGTGGGTGGAATATTCCATCCCACTGGCGGGCCCCGAGCTGGAGCAGCTGGGAGTGGGGGTCTGGGACCGGGGCAGGGGCAGTCGCCACCCTGGCCCCCCAATGGCTGACCCCGCTCTGCGCCCGCACAGAGGCCCCCAAGCAGACCTAGGGGGCGTGGGCGGAGACAGGCCGGGTTCGCCCCGCCCGGGTCCTGCTCTCGCCCCTCGCCCCCAGCGGGCAGAGCCGGGCAGCCTCGCCGATCTCTGCCCAGAGCGTCCGGCCCCGCTCACCTCTGCGCTCCACGGTGAAAGGCGCATCCACCCCGTAGTTGTGCCGGCAGAACCTGTCCACCGCGGCCCGTGCGTCCGCCAGGATGGCCGGGTCCTTGTTCCAGTACTCGGCCCAGCGCCGGCCCAGCTCCGTCTCGCCCACGTACACCCCCAGCTCGCTGTCGAAGTGCACGAACTGCTGCTGGTTGTAGATGTGCCGCGCCAGGAACCGGACCCGGTCCGTCCCGTTGGTGAACTGACACTCGGGCTTGAACTGGTACACGAACCGCCCTGGGGGGGCTGGGATCAGCGACCCGCTCTGACCCCGCCCCGCCCCGCCGGAGCCCGCACCCCGGGGAGCCCGATCCCGCCAGCAGGCGAAGTTCGGGGACACGTGACTGCCCCTCCCCGCACAGAGCCCGGGCCGTGTCTGCAGCTGGGTCCTAGCGCCGGGTCTCCACCGGTCCTCTTCGTGTGTGGTCTCCGTCCTCGCACTACGGGCACTCGGTGCCGGGCGGGGGGTGAGACAGCACAGGGGTAAGAGAAGGAGTGGGGCCGGGGCAGCAGGAAAAGGGAGAAAAGAGGGGAAGGCGATGGGGGAGGGAAGCCGCAGCCCGGCATGGGGTCCCCTCAATAGCAGGACCTGGGGTCCCCGTGAAGCCAGCCCCTCCCCTCCTCACTGGCATCCCAGCTATCGCCCCCGGCAGGCGGCAGGGCCCGTGACCAGGGGCTGGGAACCCCCTCAGCTGCACTCAGCCCCCCGCTCCCACGGCACGAAGGGGAGTGACAAACACACCCCGCACAGACGGGGGGGGCACAGCCCAAGCCAGTCCGGGGCTCCCCGGCCACGTGTATCCAACCCCCTCCCCAGTCTCGCTCCTCTTCCCCGGCCCCGCTCACCTTCGGGCTCGGTGCAATGAGCCGGGCGCGGTCTCAGCAGGGCCAGTGTCACCAGCAGGGCCCCGGCCCAGCTCCCGGCCCCCAGCCTCCGCCTCGCCCCCATCACTGCCCGGCTCGGACCGTCTGGGCACCGCGGGACCCGGCTGGGAACCTCTCTGCCCCGCGCCCCGCCCCATCTCCAGCCCGGGGCCAATCGCCATCGGGGCTGGGTCGCGTCATCTGTCGCCAGGCAGTTCCGGCCCCGGCAGGGCTGGGGCCCGCACTTCGCCCCTTCCCTGGGTTGGCTCGGGCTGTGGGACTCACCCCTCCATGACGGGGTAGCTGGAGATCGGGGCCAGCCCGAGATCAGATGGCACCAGAGCAGGAGCCAGCAACGGCTCTGGGATGGTCTGTCCCCTTCCCTGGTGCCTGGAACCTGCCTGGGGCCAGCTGGGTGACGGGGGTGGCACAGGACCACAGGGGGATCCTTGCTCTGTCTTGGTAAATCTAGTCCCGGGGAAGGTTTCCGAGCTGCCCTCACTGGCCTGAGCCCTGCCCCCCCGCCATGGACACCTGTAAAGAAGGGGGCCCAGTCTCCATGGGTCAAGCACAGCTGGTCCCCCCATCCATCCCCCAAGGCGATTTTTCTGTCCCCAATCTCTGACCCTCCCCCTGTTGCATTCACCCACCAACCACTCTACGGCAGGGCAGGGCCCTCGAACCATGGCCTGTATGGGGGGGAGGCCCAGAGAATTCGTGACTGGCCCTGGGTCACACACAGTCTGGGGCAGAGCCAGGGACTGAACCCAGGGCTCCTGCATCCCAGGCCCTTTGAATGGCTGGGCCAGCCTGTGCAGAACTCTTTGGGTCAGGGGTCTGACCCCCCCCAGCCATGCTGCAGAACAGGGTGCCTGAGCCTAGGGCAGGGGCTCTGGGGAAGGACTGTCCCCACCCTGGGGTAAACCCATCCTGGCAGCTCTGTGTCCACCCTGGGACAAACCACACCTATGGGCTGGATCCACCCTGCCCTGCAGACCCAGCCTGTGGGAGGAGGCATCTGGCCAAGAATCTGTCCATCTCCTCCCTGTGCAGCCCTGGGCTGCTGCTCTGCCTGGTAACAGGCTGGTCAGCACAGAGATCTCTGCCATTGGGCGCCTCCCCCTGTGCTGTGCCCCTCTGGCCAATGTCTGTGTTGGCCCCCCAGGCTGTGACATGTGTCCCCCACTCCTCCAGTGCTGCCAGCCCCATGCCCAGCCCAGAGCCCGGAGAGAGGAGATGGGCACAGGACGGGGCGTCCCCATGGTCCAGCTGGCCCTGCTCACACTGCTGGCCCTGCCAGGCACCGGGGCAGTGAAAGGTACAGGCAGTGTGGGGGCTATGACACATGGACCTGGGGGCAGAACGGGAAGGACTGGGGCATTTTCACCCTCAGAGCTCACCCCTCACCAAGGAAAGGACAATGGGAGGTGATGGGGAAGGGAGAGCCATGAGGGTGAGCTGGATTGGGGTATGGCTGCAGGAAGGAGGTGTCACCCCCATGGCAGGGAGAGTGCAGAGGGGAGGCTGGCATGAGGTAGCAGTGGGATTGTGGAGAGGGTGCTGCTCTTTGGCCATGACACAGGCTTGCCCTAGGGGTGCAGCCCCAATTCCCCACAGGGACTCAGGGGCTGACCCCTCCCAAGAGGTGTCCTGCACAGGGGAGATGGGGGAGGGATCCATAAAGAGCTGGTCCGGGGCCAGACCCTGCTGAGCAGTGAGTGCATCTGTGCAGAGCAGGGAGCCCCTGGCCTCCTCCCTGGCTGTCCCCATTGTCCTCATCCCCCCAGGACTCCAACCTGTGATGGGGGGGGGGGGGGTTGTGGGGCAGACTGTCTCCTTGGCTAATGATGGCAGGTTTCCTCCTTTGCAATTGCTCCGAAAGGTCCTGCTAGTCAAAGCTGGGATCATCCACCGACTCCCTAGGTCCTCGAGCCCCGGGGGATTCCCAGCCTCAGCCCTGAGCCAGAACACTTCCCCTTCTGGAATGTTTCTGCCCCCCCAACCAGGGCAGCTTTCCTGGCTGCGGCTGGGGAGTTCCTGGGGCTCCCAGTGACTGGCCCTGGGGTGCGAGTGTCAGGGGCAGGGACGGAAATCCCAGCCAGAGCCAGGTCACGGTGACAGTAGAACATGGAACCAGCTCCCTGCACAGATGGAGAAATGTCCTGCGGCCACTGCCCCTGACTCCCCCCAGGTGCTGCTCTGGGTGGGGGGGTCACCCCCCCCCTCACAAACTAAGTGGGTGTAGCCTGGCCACGGCGTGGACGGGAGACCTGTGCCAAAAACATGAGCATGGGGCACTGCCCCTCCCAGGCTGTGCTGACCCCATAACCCAGCACAATGCCAGCACCGCCAGGGTCTCTCTGCTCCCTCTGCCTGTTTCCCCGCACCGCCCTGAGTGCTGCACGGACACAAAGCGCAGGGCTGGGGGGCTGTAGCCTCAGAGGAGACACGGGATGACCCTGCCCTGGAGGAGAGGAGTTGGGGTTGCTGCTGACGCCCATCTCCCTGCAGTGGACCATGTACACTTCCAGGCGGAGTTCTACCAGCGCACGGACCAGTCCCAGCAGGGCGCGGGGGAATACATTCAGGGCTGGGAGGAGGATGAGATGTTCTACGTGGACCTGGAGAAGAAAGAGACCGTCTGGCGCCTGCCCAAATTCGGCGAGTTTGCCAGCTTCGATGCACAAGATGCCCTGAGCAACATCGCCATATCCAAGAACAATCTGGAGCTCCTGATCGAGGGCACAAACCGCACGCGGGCCCAGAATGGTACGACACAGGGTGGGGGCACCTTCCCAACCAGGGACCCCTTCTCCCACACCTCCCACACCAGGGGACCCTCCACTCCTCACAGGAGCCCCCTGCAGACTGCGTGTCCCCACTCAGGTCCCCTCCCAGCCCCAGGAGGGCCCCAGGACTCAGTCACCCCAGGGCCAGGACTCTGCAGGTCCGGGGCCAGGGCTGTTCACACACCCCCAGGCACCAGCTGGCTCAGGGCAGGCCATGGGACACCCTCACCCAGGGGCGTTGCTGCCCCTAAAAATCATTCAGGGCACACAGGCCCTCCTCCCCTCCCTGCCCCCCTCCGGCACACATGCCCCTGCCGGTGGCCCAGGGCCCAACCCAGCCCTGGGCCCAGCGCCACCTGCATCAACCACCCCAATTCGGGCCCCCCCCGGCCGGAACCAGGCCGGGCCGGACCTCCTTTCCCCACCCCCCCCCAGGCCCCCCCCCCATGTGCCCCCGCCCACAACAGCACTTCCCTTGCTGTGGAGCCAGGGAGCCTCCAGACACCAGGGACAGAGCCAGCAGCAGTGGTTTGCATTTCCTGCTATGTGCCTGGGAGTGGAGCAGGGCGGGAAATTTAAAATGGCCCTGCCGGCTCCAGCTCCTCAGGAGACTCGGAGCACTGCTGGGCACGTTCAGGGCTCCTGCCCCTGTGCCCCATGGCAGCGACGGCACTGCCCACACCCCTGTCTCCCCAGTGCCCCCCGAGGTGAGCGTGTTCACCAAAGACTCCGTGGAGCTGGGCGACCCCAACGTCCTGATCTGCTTCGTGGACAAGTTCTTCCCGCCCGCGCTCAGCGTGACGTGGCTGAGGAACGGGCAGGAGGTGACCGAGGGTGACTTCGAGACCGACTTCTACCCCCGCCCGGACAACTCCTTCCGCAAGTTCTCCTACCTGCCCTTCATCCCCCGCCAGGATGAGGTCTACGACTGCCGGGCGCACCACGAGGGGCTGGGCGAGCCCTTTGTGAAGCACTGGGGTAAGACTGGGACACACAGGGACCCTGTGGGCGCAGGGCTGGGAGCCAGGACGCCTGGGTTCTATCCTGGCTCTAAAGGGGAACAGAGGAACAGGCCCCCCCTCACTCCCTGCCCTCCCTTTCTCCCTCTCCCCCCAGAACCGCAGGTGCCCACCCCCGTCCCCGAGACCACAGAGACCCTGGTGTGCGCCCTGGGCCTGGCCGTGGGCATCATCGGCATCGTCGCGGGCACCATCCTCATCATCAAGGGGATGAAGATGAATGCCGCCCGCAACCCGCGGGGCCCCTTGTGAGTAGCTGCTGGATGGGGAGGGACGAGTTGTGCTCCCGGCCCCACCCAACAACTCCCTGGGGGGATGCTCCCCATCCACGGTGGCCCCCCAGTCACCAACACCCCTGGGCCCACCCAGCAACCTTGTGTCAATGGGAGGCCACATGGGGGGCTGGGGAATGGCCCTGATCCCTGCCAGCCTCATGTTGAGGCCCCGGGCCCCTGGTGACTGAGGCCTCTTTGCTTTTCAGGTAAACAAGGGGAGGAGATGGCACACTCGAATCCTTCCCTGGAGCCTTCCTGAGACCTGCTTCCACCCCCAGCTCTTTCCCAGCATCCCACTCTACTCCTGTTGGGGCCAGGTGCTGGCTGGGGACCCCTCAGCACTGTAACTGCAAAGAGCTAACCTGCTAGAGACTCATTGGGGGGGGGCCTGCCCATGGCGAGGGCTACTACCCCTTGGGGCTGGCACTGGGGATCCCCCACTTCAGGGGCTGGGGCCAACAGGGCCCATGGGGCTGGTCCAAGCCCACTGCCCTCCTGGGAAAGGTTTCTATTGACTCCAGTGGGTGCTGGATTGGGCCCAAGCCCAGTCCCTATTGGCCAGACGTAGCTGTCAATCACCCTATGTAACAACCCCCCCCCCAGTTTTTACCCAGAAGGCTTTGGGACAGATTCAGCCACTCCAGGACAATGGTGTGTCCCCCCCTGATGGGATTGGGCCCATGGCTCAGGGTGGGGCAGCCCCAGAGCTAGAATGGGCTAAAGGCCCCATTGTCGCCATGTGACTGCCCCGGGATCCAGTGCCCTGAGCCCCGGCCCCCAGCACGGGGTCTGTATGTGATGGGTCCAGACAGTCCCCCATATAACCCTCCACTTCCCACAGCCCTGCAGCTCCCATCTCACTTTACAGCTTTTCGAACACAATAAAGGGAGATTTGGGACGTGTCTGAGTTTGATGGTTATTTAAATCTG
Source organism: Pelusios castaneus (assembly GCA_007922175.1). Classification (NCBI taxonomy): domain Eukaryota; kingdom Metazoa; phylum Chordata; order Testudines; family Pelomedusidae; genus Pelusios; species Pelusios castaneus. The sequence continues at coordinate 341,163 of ML685920.1, forward strand.
GGCCCTTTGTGCCGTGCACACGGCCGGCCATCTGGCTATCACAGCCCGGCCACTGGCTGTTCAGGGGCACCTGGTGATAATGGGGGTTAAAGGGGTTTGGTGTGTGGGTTAAGGAAGGGGCCAGGACTCTGGGGTTCTGTCCCAGCACTGGGTGGGGTGTGGGGGCTAGTGGTTATGGCTGGGGTGGGGGAAGGCTGGGAGCCAGGACTCCTGGGTTCCATTTCCATTTCTGACACTGACTTGCTGCATGCCTTAGGTAACTCACTTTCCCGTGCCTCAGTTTCCCTTGTGTGAAATGTGGCTATTCTCCACCTGGTGGGAAGGGGAGATCTGGGGCTGGGGGATGGTCCCTGAAGCATTCTGAGATTGTCCCATGGCCGTAACTGTTACATTTAGGCAGCTCCAGACACAGGCCATGGGACTCCCTCCAGTTGGAGCAGGCCCCAGGTGTGGGGCTGGCTGTGCTGCTCCAGGGGGGTTGTTTCCAGCAGGGTATCACTGGGCCGGGCCCTTGACCCAGAGCTAGGTGAGATCTCAGTGAGCTGAGAGATGCTCTAAAGCCCAATCTGGGCAAGTCTGTCAGTGACCCCAGACGCGGGGGGGGGGGGGGTGTCATGGGGGGACAGGCGAGTGACACGCAGCCGGCTGGATCTACACTGAGCCAGGCCCATGGAAACATTTTAATACAGCCCCGGGCCAGGCTGTACGGCCAGGAGCCAAGGACGCAGGCCCCACAAGGGACACTGGGAGCAGTGGGGAGGGAAGGGGCTGAACCCTGGGAAGCTGAGACTCTCCAGTGACAGACGCCAACGACCACGAGCTCCCCACACGCTGCTGTGGCTAAGGGGTGACTGTGACCCTGGGCTGAGTGAACAGGGGAACAGCGAGGAGCAGGAGATGGGGGTCACCTATGTACACAGCCCTGGTGAGCCCATCACTGGTGCTGTGTCCCATCATGGTCTACCCTGCAGAGGAGACACTGAACTGTTGGCAGGGTTCAGGGAGGAGCCACAAAGATGATTCAAGGGGTGGAAACCTGCCTTGGAGTGAGAGGCTGATGAAACCTGTTCTGTGCAGTTCATCCAAGGGACGATTGAGGAGTGACCAGATCCTGGTGTGAGGACCCACACTGCCCTGCAGAAGAAACACAGCCAGGATCCTGAGACTGGATCTGCATAAACAAACCATGCATCTCGGAAGCCCCATTGAGTTCTGCCACAGCCAACCACTGGCAGGGTCGTGGCTTTGGGTTAACAAAGGCTTTTTAAGACCCAATGAGTGAGTGGTTGATATGTGCAAACAGTTGCATGGCGATCAAAGCCCAGTCTATACCAAGGATGGGAAAGGGGAAAATAAATGGGAAAGAATACAAAGTATAGATTAAAATGCAGGCAATTGATAAGGGAAGCTAAAGGATTCACTAAGCAATAGGGTTAAGGACAATAAGAAGATATCTTGAAAATAAGCCAGGAACAAACATACCGCTTGGTCAGGTCCAGGTCCAGGTGTGTGCTAGAGGCAGCTGGTGAAATTGTAACTAGTGAAGCAGGAGATGCAGTCCTGTCCCCTAGCTCTTCCCATCTGTGTTTGGACTGATACCACAGGCTGTGCCCAGCCCAGACAATGCTGTGGGGTTGAATAGAGAATTTACCATCTCAGAAGAGAGGAGACACCTGTCCCTGGTAATTTACACCCAGGAGTGTTAAAGGAACCGGCCGTGGGATGCTGAGATTGTAAATACAGCCGAGTGCCGAGCAGGCCAGCTGGGCACTGGAAACACTGGTCGGCCCTGCAGGCTGAAGCCTGCTTTAGAAGCTGGGACCAGCGCCAGGCTCAGGGGTCACTGCAGATACCTGCCCCCCCCCGAACCCCAACAGGAGCTTTACGGGTTGGTGTACCCGTTGGGTCCCCGGAGACCAGCGAGGCCTGATGGGGAGATCAGAGCTTTGACTGGATCCACTTTTGCTGGGGGCAGGACGGAGCACGTGAGCTGCAGAAGTTCTTAACCGCTTCACCCCAGTGTCCTCCCTCCACGGCCCCCCACCTGGCTTGTGCAGAGACGCTTCCACTTCCCACGGTGAACTCAAGTAACCCCCACCCCAGCCAATCAGCACGCAGCTCTGGGCAGCATCACCGGTCTCTGACAGATGGGGCTGGGCCGGGCTGTGATGGGGCAGGTTGAGCTGGGAGGTGCTGGTGGGAGAGAGAGGGGCTGGGAGAGGGGTCAGTGCCCCCCCAGTCCCATACCCCGGCTGGCTCAGTCTGGCCCAGCCCCTGTAAGGGGGCTGAATTCAGTCACCCTCTGACTCTAGGGGATTGTGCACAAAGCCGCAAATCACGGGGGTGGGGGACCAGAGCCTGAGCTGAGACCCCCCAGCCCTCCCGCAGCTTGCCCCAGCACAGTCAGTGGGACCCCGGATTGGACCCAGGGTTCTGTCCCTGGCTCTAGGGGTCTGGTGGGTAGCGGCTGGGAGCCAGGACTCCAGGCAGCGGATGGTGGGGCCAGTGGGGAGGGAGAAGGGCCCCACGTCACCCGGGCAAGGGGAGCACCGAGCACACGGCGCGCAGAGCATGGGCGGTCAGCAGGGCCTGTTCAAACAGCCATTGCCCCACAGAAAGGCCCTGCTGCATCAGAGCCAGCACCCCAGGGGGAAGGCCCCATAGCTCACTGCCCCCCAGCAGGCTGTCTCCACACACTGGGGCTGGGCTGCTAGACAGCCCCTGTTCTAACCCCTAGACTCCACTCCTCTCCCAGATCTGGGATGGAACCCAGGAGTCCTGGTCCCCAACCCTCCCTGCTCTAACCCCTAGACCCCACTCCCTTTCCAGAGCTGGGGATAAAACCCAGGAGTCCGGGCTCCCAGCCCCACATCCACTAGACCCACTCATTTCCTAGTGCCAGGGTAGCACCCAGGCGACTCGGCTCCTGGACTTTATGGTCCAAAGGGACCATTGAGATCATCCAGTCTGACTCCTGCACGTTACAGGCCAC
>ML685920.1:344254-355264 GCA_007922175.1 Pelusios castaneus
CTGAGTCACTGACACCCTCACATCACGGGGTAAAGACGTCAAGTTACACAGAATCCAGCATGGACACTTGTTTAAACCTGCAAGTGACCCGTGGCCCTACACTGCAAGGGATGGTGAAACCCCCCCAGGGTCTCTGCCCGTCTGACCCAGGGGAAAATCACTTCCCGATCGCAAACCTGGCCATCACACCCTGGGCACGTGGGAAAGACTTGCAGGGCAGGATTTTGGGGCATACGGACCCCATCTTGGAAATCCCTCCTCATGGGTCCCCCCTTCTCCACCTGAAGCAGGAAGGTTTTGGTGGAAAAACTCGTAACTTGCCCGGAGACGGCTCTCTGTAGAAGGGCAGACTGGACCGTGCTCTGCGCTGTACATCTCAGTGACAGACGGACCCGTGCCGGCTGCGAGACATCGATCGAGACTTCCCAACTCCTGCTGCGAAACCGCCCGGTCCCTGAAGGCCTGAGTCCTGCTTCTGATGTGCCTCAGTGCCTGTCGTCCCAGCGTGTCTCGCGTGTTCCTCCCTGGGGGGGACAAATGGTCACATGAATGGTTCGGTGCGATCTGATCCTGGGGCTGTTTTCACTGGTGGTGGCCCTGGCCTGAACCCCCACAAACCTGGCCCCCCCCCCCCAGCCATTGTATGTTAGATCTCTTCCCTTGTTAGCCAATAAACTGTTCACTTGTTTATTCTGGATGGTCCTGCTAGCGTGGGAACCTCCCTGGCTCGGGCACTGTCACAGGGGATCCGAGTCCTCGCTCCTATTCCCTTTTCCCAGAGCTGCCTGACCTCAGTGCGCCCCCCCACCCCCAACCACCCTGTGTGGCAGGGTCCCTCTAACCCACATAGCTGGGCCCAGAACTCCTGGGGGGCTCAGCCCAACCTTGTCATGATCACTTAGGGCGGGGGCTGGGGTGTCCCCACTCTGGGGTACCGTCTCCACGCTGGGCACTTCCCTGAGCCCCTGATTGGTGCAGATGGTCCAAAGCAAACACTTTATCAAACAGCCGCCAGTTAAACCAATACAGCAAAGAGGAGACAGGCTGGAGACAAACACCCACTCCCGCCCCACGCCCAGGGCCCCACCCGGCGTCTCTGGGGTGTGAGGTATGTTCCCTGCGTGTCTCTCCCATGTCGCAGGTCCCTTTGCGTGTGTCAGACGCTGGCTCTGGCAGCGAACACACACCCCAGGCGCTATGGGGCCGGGGCCTTCTCCCAAGCATCGTCCCCGTCAGCGTCATGCCCCCCTCCCAGTCCGGCCTGTGGGACCACTGGGCTGGGGATGTCTCCCTGCGCCGGGCCCCACCCAGGGTCCCCCTCGCTCTGCCCAGCCGCTCGCTCGCCCCACCTAGCTCTGGACGGCTCCATCCCAGCTCCATCCTGCTTAGCACGGCTCAGCTCAGCTCTCTGGGCTTCTCCCGCTCCCGAGTCTCAGGGGCTGCTTTGTTCTCGGCTCACCCCCCTCAGCAGGTCTGGTGCACAGGGGGGGGGACAGCCCCCCCCCTTTGCCTGCCCCCATCAATCCGGGTGACCTGGAGCGTGGTCTCTCCCCACTGGCCCTGGGGTCTGTCTGTGTCAGGGCCCTGATTTCTCCTCGATCCTCCCCCCATCCTTTGGTGCTGGGCGATGCCCGCTGAGAAGACCCACTGTTTCAGTGAGGGGCCCACAGTCCCGACATTATACGCGGCTGCTGCTTTTCCTGACTGGCGACCAGCTGCGGCGGGTGGGTCTGCAGGGGGGGGGACCCTTTGCCTGGCTAATCTCACTGTTGAGTTCCCAGCCCCACCAGCCGGACCCTGGGAAATAAATCTCTGCGTAACTCAGAGCCCTCCCTGGCCTGTGCCCCATAACTGGCCACTGGCGATATTAGCTGGTCAGTCACAGACGGGCACGCGGCTGTTGGCTGCCCCATTGTCCCACCCTGACGGCGCTCAGTGCTGAAGGCAGGTCCATTATTGCCCCCACGGCTGCCCATGGGAGTCTGGTCCAGAGCCTCACTCCTCTGGGGTTACAACCCTGTCTCTAATTCCCTGCGAAAATCCTAGAACCTTCCTGGGTGCTGATCCTAAATCTCTCTCCCGCCCTGGTATTTATCCCGCTGATGTGGGTACAGAGAGCCAGGCAGCTCCCCAGCCTGCATCTGGTTAGACTAAAAACGAGCCCCGGTCCTGAGTCTCCTCTCCCAGGACAGGTTGGCTCAGGTCCTGCCTCGCTCAGCAAGGTTTATTCCTAGGTTGGGGGGACCAGGGAGGCAGCCCCAGCAAACCCCATTCCCGGCTGCTCCACTTCTCATTCCCAGCAGAGCTATCAGAATGGGGGGGTGCACGTCCCCCTCCCCGTGGTCAGCAAAGCTCCAGTCACAGGCTCCACTGGAGAAAAGAACCCAGGCGTCCTGAGCCCCACACCTCCCCCTTGCTCTGGCCCAGGCTGCCCCCGTGTGGCCACCTCCCTCTTTACACCAGTCACTGCTGGCCGGGCGGGTGCTGTGGGGCCGGTGCAGAGCAGACAGTGCTGGGCCCTGAGCAGCTGAAGGCCCCCGACCCGAACGCTGGTGTGAGTCTGGCTGGAAGGGGCCGTTGATCACAGCGACTGGCTGACCCGGGGGCCCAGACTGACGGGAGAACCCAAGGGGACCCGTCTGTGGCTCCCTGTTCGGTTGTCACAGGGCCTGTGGAGTTTACAGTTCATCCTGTGGTGAAATCCAAAGCGTGGTCTGCACTAGAGACGTAGGGCCACGGAGACAGCTGACAGCTACTTCATTACATCAGTGTCTGCTACAGCGTCGCTCCCGCTCTGGAACAGCCCTGCTACTCCGACATCGCAACTGCGCGACCGCGAGGGCGTACGGCCTATGTCGGTGCAGTCCGGGCCACGTAGAGCCCTGCAGACACTGAGTTCTAGAGCCCTGCGGACACTGAGTTCTAGAGACCCGCGGACACCGGGTTCTAGAGTCCTGCAGACACTGAGTTCTAGAGACCCGCGGACACTGAGTTCTAGAGCCCTGCGGACACCGGGTTCTAGAGACCTGCAGACACTGCGTTCTAGAGCCCCGTGGACACTGAGTTCTAGAGCCCTCCGCGGATACAAATATGTGGATCTGTATCCGATCTGCATCTGCAAGAAATGGTCTGCGGATATCCCCATTGTACCGGCAGATGTGGATATAACGCAGGCATCCACGGATTTGCAGGGCTTTAATGAGTTCCTCACACGGGCGGCTGGCTGCCGTTCTGTCAACTGTAGGTTCCCGTATAAAGCCAGGACGTGGACAGGAACGTCTGTCACTCATCATAGGCTCTGTGCTGTGAAACTGACCAGTGTGGGGATCCAGCTGTCTCTCACAGCTGTCAGCCAGACACAGGGTCCCAGCTGGATCCCCACCTCATCCCAGGTGACACCTGAGCCGTGAGCCTGGCGCAGACTCAGTTTCCCAGCAGGAGCCCCCCATGTGAATCTGGCATTCACTGTCAGGGCTGGGCCGCAGTGGAAAAGAGCAGCTGTGAAATGGACGAGAACGTCTATTCCAGGCCAGTCGGGGGCTGTGAAATTGAGGCTGCCCTGCGCCCCCATCTAGGGCTGTCACCTCAGGGCAGGTGGGGGCTCTGCACAGCTGCCAGTGCCCCACACTGTCCCACTTCAGCCGTGCAAGAGTTCCAGCCAGTTTGGGGTCTGTGCCCTGGTTCCATGTTGGGACTCACACTCATGAGGCCCCCAGGCAGCGTGACAGGGTCGCCCAGGGCCCTGCTGGACTGAGGAGAGGGAAAGTCCCAGCATGGGCAGCGTGGGATGGAGCCAGGCAGAGCGTGGGGAGCAGCCGATGACGGGAAGGGACCAGCCCAGGTTCTCCTGTCTCCAGGCGGGGCCAGGTGCTGGCAGCGAGGGACAGGATATGCCTGTTGGCTGGAGGATGTGATGCCAGGATCTAACTCAGGGGCCCTGTGGGGGAGAGGGGAGAAAAGTCACCTTAAAAAAAGAAGTGTCGACTGAAGCCAGTGGAGACGCGGAGTAGGGCCTTAAAACGTTAAGTCGACTTAATAAAATCAAAAAGGGGCCACGTCTACACTTGAAAAGTTCAGTCCATTTCTGTTACGTCGACTTAACTTTTCACGTGTAGACGTAGCCTGTGACTGACTAAACTAAAGGTTTATTGTTCAAGGAAAGAAACAAACTCAGAGAACCGATAAAGGGTTCGAGTAATCACATACATGTAACGATTGAAAGTCCAGTAGATCAGGTTTCCAGCAGAATTTGAAGTTGCAGATCTCAGGCTCACACCCAATACCTGGGTGGGTTTAACCCCTTGTTTCAGTTGTTAGAAATCCAGGTCAAAGGAACATGGACCAAATAATCCAAGTGTCGAGTTTGCTCTAATTCTCCCATGAGAATTAGGTGATTCCAGGCCGGTGCTGGCTGAGATCGCAATCCTGCGGCCCAAACTTGGACAGATGTGAGACCCAGGGATTCTGTTCCCACCTTCCTTTTATAGCTGTAGCAAGGCGGGCGTTTGCAGGTCATTTCTTCCTGTGGGCTTCGATGACAGTTCATAGATATCCCGTAAGTGGAGAATAGTGATGTGTATCGTCCTTTGCTGTAAAACCCTCCCCGCCTGGGCCCCACAGGTAATGAGCTGCATTAGCACCGTTAATAGACAGTTTCCACTGGGCCATCAAAGCTCCGTCTAGACGTTAATGTTCCCTTTTGCCCTCTTCTAACAGAACAACAGTAACGGGCGGGGAAGCCATTCGTTTACCTGGCTAACCTCCAAGAATACAGGTGTAAAATCATCCAGTAACTACTAAACACACCTGCGTATCAAAGCCGAAACCCCCCTGTAACACGACCATCTACTCTCCGAGGCCAGATCTGGGGCGTGTATTTCACCAGGCGGCTTGGCCTTTCCAGGCCTAGCACGAACGGCGTCAGCCCCGCTGACTGGAAGACATCTCACTTGTCCAAGTAACTTTTAACTTGTTCTCGCCCTATTTTAGTGTCTCACCCTAGCCCATTTCTATTGTCCTCCTCTACATCAGACAGCCAGTCTCCACCAGCCTTCTCAGTGGTGATCGAAACAAAGAAATCATTTCGTTCCTCTGCCCTGTCCACATTTTCATTGATTGTTTTACCCTCTTTGCTGAGTGAGGGTCCTCCACTGTCCTGGGTTTTCCTCTGGTTTCTGATGTATTTGAAGACTGTGTTTTTGTTACCCTTACAGGCAGCTAGTTTGCTCTGTTTGGGCCTTGGCCTTTCGGATTTCTCCTCTTCCCATCAACTCTGAGTGAGCTAAAGTCTGCCTTCCTAAAATCCATGGTTTGTTTTCGTATTCCCTCTCCGAACATTTCTAGGAATCATGAACTCTGTCCTTTCATGATCACTTCCCCCCAAGTTACCTCCACCTTTCAAATTCTCAACCACCTCCTCTCAGTTTGTGAGAAACAAATCGAGAATAGCCTCTCCCCTAGTAGCTTTCTCCACCTTCCGAAATAAAAAATTGTCTTCAGTGCATTTCAGGAATTTACTGGATAATCTGTGCTTTGCCGTGTTGTTTTCCCAGCAGACGTCTGGGTAATTGAAGTCCCCCATCACCACCAACTCCTGTGTCTCGGGTGGTTTCATCTGTCAGGGCCCCACTTTCTCCTCAATCCTTCCCGTGCTTTGGTGCTGGGCGACGCCCGCTGAGAAGACCCACTAAACTTCAGTGAGGGGCCCACAGTCCCGACATTATACGCGGCTGCTGCTTTTCCCGACTGGCGACCAGCTACGTGGGTGGGTCTGCGGGAGAGTCTCCTTTGCCTGGCTAATCTCACTGTTGAGTTTACTGACCCTCCAGCCAGACCACGGGAAAGAAATCTCTGTGCTTACTCCGAGCCCTCCCCGGCTCATGCCCCATCACCACCCTTGGAGATATTTGCTGCCGGGGGTCGCAGATGGGCCACATGGCCCGAGGCTGGCCCGTCCTGTCCTCCCCTCCCCTCCCCAAATGTATCAAGCTCCATCTTGAAGCCAGTTAGTTTTGGCTCCCCTGGGAGGCTGTTTGAGAGCCTCACTCCGATGGGCAGAAAACTCACCCGTGTCTAATTTCAGCCCTAGATGTGTTGATAGCCAGTTCTCCCCTTTGTTGGTGTCCACAGTGGTCTAAATTTAATTCCCTGCTTCCCGCTGATGGGGTACAGGGATCCAGGCAGCTCCCAGCCCGCGTCTGGTTGGGCGAAACGAGCCCCGGTCGAGTCTCCTCTCGTCCGGCAGGTTGGCTCAGACCCTGCCTCGCTCAGCAAGGTTAATCCGAAAGTGTTGTGGGGGGGGAGCCCCACCAAACCCCATTCCCAGCTGTCCTCTTTGCACCCCCAGCTCTGGTGCTGGAACCAGGGGCCGTGTCCCCCCTACACCATCTCTAAAGGAGCCCGTGGTCAGCAAAGCTCCAGTCACAAGCCCCACTGGAGGAAAGAACCCAGGTGTCCTGAGCCCCACACCTCCCCCTTGCTCTGGCCCAGGCTGCCCCTGTGTGGCCACCTCCCTCTTTACACCAGTCACTGCTGGCCGGGCCGGTCTGGGCACTGGCGCAGACCAGACACTTGCCGAGACCTGCGCAGCTCAAGGCCCCCGACCCCACTTGCTTTCCCGGACGAGCACTTCCCTGTTTAAATTTGGGGGGCAGGATTTCTGGGCAGGCCCAGCCCCAGCTCTGTCCCTGGGGGAAGCTGTCCAGACCCCCAGGGCCGCACCCTGCAGAGATAACTGCGGCTTTTAGCCAACAGCGCCCGATTGCTCTTCGCTGCTGCCCCACTTCCCCCCTGCACCCCTTGGGTCCCTCCAGCCCGGCCCAGCTACAGCCCCTTGCTCCAGGTGGCACCAGACAGCGCTGGGGAGGTGGGGGGCAGCCAGGGTGGACCTGAGGGGGGTGCAGAGACAGTGCGCAGGGCACCAGCAGCTGGGCCCCACGCCCCACGGGGCAGTTGTCATGGAGAGCAGAGCCCCTGGTGCAGACGGGGGTGGGCCCAGACGGAGCCCGGCGCGACACCCGCCTGGCGCTTTTATTCCTGGCCTAAGGGGGAGGTGTGGGGCAGGGCGGGGGATCATGGCTGAAGGCGGGTTTCCCATCAAATTGCCCCAAACAGCATCAGTCACAGAACAGTGGCTACAACGTTTGAACTTTCCTGCCGTGGCGGCTGTTGGAGGGACCAGGGACTCCGGCGGGACGGGAGAGGTACCCAGCAAGGGATCCCGCCTGTGAGAAACGGACCAGGACTCTGCCCCAGCGCCCCGCAGGCTCCTTGCTCTCTGAGGGGCCCGGCTCCCAGCCTGAGGCTGTGTGGGGACCCCAATCCCAGAGCCGTTCCCTCGAGGGGGGCTCTCCTGCCTTGGGGTGGGGGACTGACAGGCTGCCTGGGGCAGTGCTGAGTCTCACGGGGCCGTAGCGCTGGCAGAGGGCAGGAGCCAGCTCAGCGTAACCTGCACCTTCCGCTCCCAGCTGGGAGCACAAGCCAGGAACCTGGGGGGCCAGCCCCGATCCAGCCACAGCTGCTAGAGACTGAACACGCACCGGACACAGCATCTGGCTCAGGACAAGCCGTGGGTCGGGGCTCCCCTTTGCCAAAGCATGAGAACGGCTGCCCCGGCCCGGAGCAGGAAGCTGCCAGGCGACACCTCCGGCCTCAGGGCCCTGGGTCCACGAGACCCGTCGGGGGGAGACAGGACAGCAGCACCCAGAGCCGTTTACCCTGGAGACACGGGTGTGCCGCAAACAGCGTTTGAATGGGGGCCAACGAAGGAGACAAACTGTCTCGCTCCCCCCCGCGGGAGGGCCCCATAGCTCATTTCCAGCCCCCCAGCAGAGACCCATGCTGTTTACTAGGGCTGACCAGTCTGGCAGCAGGAGCCTGCGACAGACGAGACCCTCATCTCCCCATTCCAGGTGGGAACAAACTTGCTCCATCTCCACCCAGACCAGCCCCAGCTCCACCCACCCTAGCTGCAGGCCTGACCCAGAGCCCGGAGCAAGACAGCAGCCCCCCAAGCGCCTACCTGCCCCCCAGCGGTGACAGCCTGAGAAAGGGGAAGGAGAGAAAAGCATCACAGCCTGCTGGGAGAGGGATTGGGGGCTGACCCCCTTGGAGGGCTCAGGCCTAGGTCTCAGGGGGAAAGAGCATGTGCCCAGGGCTGCGACCAACTGCTGTGCCCAGGGGTGTGACAAGCCCCCCCAGAGCCATGTGCAGTGGGGGGTATAAATCTGCCAGCACCCCCACACTGCCTCTGGCAGGCAGACTCCCCTCCAGCCCTGGCAAAGCACCCCACCTTCCAGCACTCAGTGCGCACAGCCCGTCTGCCCCCCAGCAACACATGGCCCAGCCACTCCTGGCTTCTCGCAGGAAATGCTCGTCGCCCTAGACGCAGCCACCACAGGCGACTCTGGCCCAGCCCCACGGCAGCTGTTCCTGGGGGTCATTCTGCTCCTGGGGGGAGACGGCCTGTTCGGGGGATCTGAGCCGGAAGGGTCGGGGGCGCTGCATCACTTTCCCTCCACACTGCTGCTGGCTCCGAACCCAAAGTGGGGTCAGGGCCCCACATCCATCCCCGGCAGCAGTCTGGTCCCTGGCCAGAGCCCCCCCAACTTCCTACGTCAGGGCCAGCAGACCCCACCCCTGCAGAGGGGCCTCCAACTCCCAGCATTTCTGGCTGGCCCCTCCCAGCTTCCCCCCCTCACTGTCAGCCCAAGGGCTCGGGGCCCAACCAGCATCTCACTCAGGAAAGCCCCGGGGCCAATCACACCCTCCATCCAGGGGGGCTGGGCCAGGACTCCTGGGTTCCATCCCCAGCCCTGCAAGTGGGGGTGTCTAGGACTCTGGACCACATTCCCAGGCGCGGGGGACAGGTGCGCACCCCTAAAACAGCCCTGAGGGCCAGAACGCAGCCTGGCAGAGAACGTGGCCTCCAATAATATTTTCTTTATTTACACGTTACAGCTGGAAAGGTTGGACCAGACGGGCAGAGAAACCCGCCCTCGGGGTCTCACGGGGGTCGGGGGAGAGTAGAAAACAATTGTACAGTCAACATAAAAAACAGCCCCCTCCCCTAGCACGGAGCATGCTGCCTGGGCCGGGCCCCGGACACGGCGCCGTCCTGGAGCCAGGCAGGTGGCCCCACGCGGCTCCAATAAATAAACCCTCCCCGGAGAGGGGGCCGAGGCCGGCACTGGGATGAGCCCCCAGTGACGCCGCCCAGAGCATCCATCTGTCCAGCCAGGCCCCACCCTCCCCCAGAGCAAATCTGAACACGGAGACGTCCAAACCCTTTAAAACCCAAACTGCTCCGGGAAACGCTCCCGGGCGTCAGAACAAACCAAACCAAACAGTAAAACCTGGCTGGGTCGCGCCGGGTCCGACGCCGGCCATACCCGGCGGGCACAAACGCAGCCTCCAAACTGTAAACTGGGGCAGTCCCCGAGTCCCGGCAGGCAGTCAGTGGTGCCCCACAGGCGGGTGATCCTCCCTCGCCCCATGGGCGCTGCTCGCCAGGGGGAGCCGCTCCGTTCGGTTCACGTGGGGTCTGGTCCCGCAGAGCCTCCTCCGAACCTGCCCGCACTTCCTCCTGGCCCGCTGCGCCCGTCCACCGCCCTCGCCGCCACCGCCCGGCACTCTAGCCGGAGTCCGAGTCGCTGGTGTCCGAGGACGAGGAGCTGGAGCTGGAGGAGTCGGAGCTGGAGCTGGAGCTGCTGGCACTGAGCCGCGACACGGCCACCTGCTGGGCCGACTCTGGCTTCTCGTTGGCTGCGGGGAAGGAGGGACCCGGTCAGTCGTCCGGCCAGAACCCTGCATTCCTCCGTCCCGGACGCTGGCCTGACCCTCCCCAGACAGGGGGCAGGTGCCCTCCCACCCACTGCCCCACACTCACCCTTCTTGGGGGGCTTCTTGGCCGAGTTGAGCTGGCCGCTCACATCCTGCAGCCGCTTCTCCAGCTCCCGTTTCTTCTCCAGAGCCAGCTCCTCCTTCGTCTTCCCCACCGGCTTCTTCAGGGCTGCAACGGAAGGGACAGACGTGCTCAGAGAATTTCCCTGCAGACGGGCGGGCTGTCGAACGGGGTCTGGCTCCCACCAGCGAAGGAAATACACAAGCCCACTGCTGCACTCAGCCATTGGAAGGGTCCTTCAGCCCCATCCACCTCCACAGTGTGTGCGTGTGCTGGGGCAGGGCGCACGGCTCCCCCACTGTAACGGGCCCCACCCCAAAGTAAGGCTTATGGGGCTGTGTAAAGGCAGGACAGCATCTCCCCCCCACCCCAGTGACACTCCCTGCGGGACTCCCAATCACAGAACTGCCCCAAACACACACCTCACTATCTCCCTGGTCGGCCCCCAACGTCCCACCCCATTAACCTCACCCCCTCCACCCTCACGAGGCTCGCAGTGCCCCCCATGGGCTATAATACAGCCCCACTCAGCTCTTTGCTCTTTGCCAGGCGTCCAAGCAGTTCCCTCATTCAAGCCCCAGACCGCAGGGAACCTGCCCCAGAGCTCCCAAGCCCACCCCACGGCCAGCCTGCCCCACTCACTCTCGCTGTACGGTTTGCGCGGCTTCTTGCGCAGGCAGGACAGCACGTAGCGCTCCAGCTCGCGCAGAGTCGAGGGCTTCAGGGTCTCGAAGTCGATCTCGATCTCCTCGGGGTTGGAGTCGCGCAGCGAGGGTTCGCGGGACTGGATGATGTGCACCACCCGCCCCAGCTTCTCCCCCGGCAGCTTGTTGATGTCCAGGCTGAGCTGGCGCTTCTCATCGTACGTCATGGGCTTGCTGTCCTCCTCCTCCTCCGAGTCGTAGAGCACGGGGGGCGCCGGCAGCACCGCCTTCGACAGCTTGGTGCAGTTCCTGCGCAGAGAGAGGGGCCGTGTCACTCGGCCATACAGACCCCCTGCGCTGGGCCACCATGGGCCGGAGCCAGCCGGGCCATCCACACGGCCAGAGAACCCACCCCCCCGGCGCCCCAGAGCCAGCCCCACTACCCCCAGCCAGAGATCCCCACCC
>ML685920.1:383778-406346 GCA_007922175.1 Pelusios castaneus
CTGTGTGTGGATGGGGTATAACCCCAGTGTGTAACCCTAGGGGGCGGAGTCTGTGTGCGGATGGGGTATAACCCCAGTGTATAACCCTAGCAGACTGTGTCTGTCAGTGGAAGGGGGTTTAACCCCCATTATTCCCAGCACACAGACCCATGGAAGGGTTCCAGAGGAATCACCTAGTTAGGGTTGAACCCCCACATCCCGTGGTCTACACCCTGGGGCATGACCTAGTGTGGATCCAGCCCCCATTTGTCCCCATAGACTCCTTGAGCCTGTTCACTCCCTGTCCTGTCCTCCCTGAGCCGCCCCTCCCTCATTGCGTTACCCCCAATGACCACTGTCCCCCCGCCCTGTATTCGTCCCGCACTGTCCTGCCCCCGTTTTCTGTCACCCTCTCCATCTCCCGTCCCCACATTCCCGCCCCCGCCCCCTGTGCCCCACACTCCTGATGCCCCATGTCCACAGGCGGGTTCCTGTTGCACATCGCCCGCGAGTGCCCCGTGGCTGCCAACGGCTCCGTATTGTGGTTCAGCTTCAACTTTGTCTTCAACAAGAACCCGCTGGTCTGTTACAACGACCACGACCGGCTCTTCGAGGCCTGCGACATGGGCCTGCTCTACAAGGTGGCCCAGAACCTCGCCGCTTTCCTCAACCATCAGTCTGCCTGGCTCCAGCACGTGGCCACGGGGCGCCAGGCCTGCCAGAGCCAGAGCCAGCAGCTATGGGGCCAGACGGGACAGAGGATGAGTGAGTGGGGGCGGTGGGGTGGGATTGCAGGGCCCATGGCGCTGAGCAGGGGCTAGGGATACCAGACTGGGGGGGGCATAGGTGTGATGGGGATGTGCCAGGCTGGGAGGGCCCATGGGGCTGATGGGGGATACTGGGATGGGAAAGGAATATAGGGCTGGGGGGCCCGTGGGGCTGACAGGGAGGATCCTGGGCTGGGGGGCCCGTGGGGCTGATGGGGGATACTGGGATGGGAGAGGAATATAGGGCTGGGGAGCCCGTGGGGCTGATGGGGAGGATCCCGGGCTGGGGGGCCCGTGGGGCTGATGGGGAGGATCCTGGGCTGGGGGGCCCATGGGGCTGATGGGGAGGATCCTGGGCTGGGGGGCCCATGGCTCTGTCCCCTGTATGGAGCGGGGCAGGTGGGGGTACCAGGAGCCGGTCCATATAGTGATTCTCCCCCAGCAGCGCCCCCGAGTGTCCGCATCGTCCCCATCACGCTGCCGAACCCCTCGGGCACCGTCCAGCTGACCTGCTACGTCTGGGGCTTCTACCCGGCGACCGTGTGGGTGACCTGGCAGCTCAACGGGCGCCCCGTGGGGCCCCGCGAAAACAACGTGACGGAGGCGCTGGCCAACGGCGACTGGACCTACCAGACCCGCATCACCCTGCTCGCCACCCCCCAGCCCACGGACACCTACACCTGCCTCGCACAGCACCTCAGCCGGGTCCAGCCCTACCAGGACGAGTGGAGTGAGCCTGGCGGAGGGGGCGCAGGGCGGGCGAGGGCGTACTGGGGCATGGGGTGCGGGAAGCTCACGCAGGGGGTCAGGTATCTGGGGCATGGGGGGGGCGGGGTCGGGTGGAGGGGGGGGAGGCGGGGGCCCGGGGGGGGGGCGGGGTCAGGTGCAGGGCAGGGATCTGGGGCGAGGACCTCGGGAGAAGGGGATCAGAAGTTGGGTGCCTGAGTAGGGCTCTGGCCGTGGGTGCAGGGGAGCCATGTGGGGCTCCCCAGTTCACCCCATTAACCCCTCCCTTGTGCCCCCAGGGCCTGGTTTGTCCCCGGGGCTGACGGTTAAGGTCAGCGTGGCAGTTGTGGTTCTGGCCCTCGGGCTGATCTTCCTCATCACCGGCATGGTCTGCTGGCGGAGGGCGCCCGCCCAGGGTAAGGAGAGGAGCCTGGCGCTGTGGGGGGCACGTGTCCTTCTGAGCCTGGGTCCCCAACCCAATCCCCCAATGGGGGCATTCACAGGGTCCCTGCATGAGATGGGGACGACATAAGGGGGGGCTCATACATGTGAATGCATGAGTGTGTGTGTGGGTGTGTGCGTGCATGAGTGTGTACATGTGTGTATCCGTGTCTGTGTGTACCTGTGCGTGTGTGTGTCCGTGTCTATGTGTACCTGTGTGTGTATGTGTGCGTGTCTGTGTGTACCTGTGTGCGTGTCCGTGTCCGTGTGTACCTGTGAGCGTACATGTGCGTATCCGTGTGTACCTGTGTGTGTGTGCGGGTCTGTGTCTGTGTGTACCTGTGTGTGTCCGTGTCTATGTGTACCTGTGAGCGTACGTGTGCGTATCCGTGTGTACCTGTCTGTATGTGCGGGTCTGTGTATACCTGTGTGTGTATGTGCGTGTCCGTGTCTGTGTACCTGTGTGTGTATGTGCGTGTCCGTGTCTGTGTGTACCTGTGTGTGTGTGTGCGTGTCTGTGTATACCTGTGTGTGTGTGCACACCTACCTGCTGGGGGGGCAGGCTCCCCTCTAACTAATTCTGTTTCCTTCCCCCTTCCAGGTTATTCTCGCCTCTCAGGACACAACTATCCTGGAGGTAACAGCTGTCTGACTGGCTGTGTGACCCCTTCCATCTGTACACCTCCCTCTGTCCTTCCCTCCCTTCCTCCAGCCATCCACCCGCTACTGTCTGTCTCTCCATCCGTGGTCTGCCCCACTACATCTGTCTGTCCATCTGTCCCCTGCTGTCTCCGTCTGTCCCTCTGTCTGGTCCGGCTCATTCACTCCTCCCTCGCTGTGTTCCCCTGCAGGCAGCACCTAGCGCCTGGGCACCGAGACCGGCAGCTCCGACCTGCCGCCCCCAGTGGAGGACCCCAGCACATCCTCTCCATCCCTCAGCCGAGCCGCCCACCCCAGTGGAGTCAGAGCCATGTGGGGGCAGGTATCCGGCCAGCTGGGCACTGCAGATCGTCTCACGGGCCCGTATGGACCAGCACCTCCCCACTGCTGTATATTCTGGGGCCTATACACGGCTATAGAGACTGCCCCTCCCCTGATCAGTAGGACAAAATAATGATATGTCTTGATCACTGACCCCAAATCCCACTCCAATTCAGCGCTGTCTAGCCTGTACAGACCACTGGGCCAATGCAGAGATATAATGACCAGGCTACAGATGTCCCCATTCTCAACCTTTCCCCGACTCAGGGCCTATGCAGAGCCCCCCCCTCCACATCTCGCACTCCTGGCTGTGTATGCTGGGCCCATAGATGGTGATAGAGACCAGATTACATTCCTGCCCCCCAGACTGAGAGCCCCTGAGCCCACCAGGACTGCCCCCTGCCAGGCATCTATGGGGTTCTGTGCATATGAGGGACAATAAAGGGATAGAGGAACTCCAATATAGACCCCCAACCCCCACAGATTTGGCACCCTCTGTCCCATACAGACCAGCAGGTCAATACAGGAATATAATGACCTGATCCAACCCTTGCCCTCTCCCCAGCTCCCAGGGATGTTCCCGATTCCACACGACTTCTAGTGGCTCCCCTAAGGTACAACCCCGCTCCCCCCACCAGGGGTCGCCCAAGACCAGGAGTCCCTCCTGGGACATCCCCTGCGCCCCCAAGTCTAGGGCCAGCCCCCCACCCCGTTCCATCCCAGGTTACCATCCCAGGCAGGCAGAACGTTCTCCCTCCCCTTAGCCACCCCCAGCCTGGCAGATCTGCTGGGGGAGCAAGTGCTGGCTCGGGGGTGCCGACTGTGTGCAGGATGTATGCAGAGGACGGCGGGTGTAATCTCTAAACCCCACAGTCCCCCCAATTAATAAAGATCCTCTCTGGTGCTGTACAGAGTCCTCTGTGGACAGCTGCCCACGGTCCCCACACACTGCACATGGTGGGGGGGATATGGAGTGCTAGTTCTCTGCACCCAGAGATCAGACCCAGGAGTCCTGGCTCCCAGCCCCCTGCTCTGACCACTAGCCCACACTCTGCTACCAGAGCCAGGGAGAGACCCCAGGAGTCCTGGCTCCCTGCCCCGGGTGCAGCCCATCCCCGTGCAGGCTGGCCTGGACTCTGGGTCGCTAGAGGTTCGGCTGGTGTGACCCCCTGCCCTGGGCCGGCGACCCACCGGTGCTGTGAGCGGGGGTGTTTGCATTTTCCCTCTGAGGCGGCCCTGCAGCGGTTTTATCTGACAGAACCCGGGCGAGACAGGCCGAGCTCTGAGCTAGGGATACCCCTCCGGTGGTGTGGGGCCTGGCACACCGTTACAGGGGGGACGACATCCCTGGTCTCACAGACACCGGCGCCACGACCGTGCAGCCCCCATTGCGGGCGTGATCCTGCTTTGCCAACCCAGGCCCTGCTGTGTAACCATCACTGCGTCCTCTCACGGTGCTCCTCCCAGGGACCACTATGGGCTTGGTAAAGAGGGCACAGATGGGGAAACTGAGGCACAGGGCAGGGCGACTGGCCCACAGTGACGCAGCTGGCCAAATTGGGAACGGGACCCGGCTCTCCTGAGCACCAGTTCAATGTTCTACCCCTGTCGCCAACACCTAGGGCTTACCAGGTGCCAGCCAGGACACAGTGTGGGCCGAGAGCTCGCTGGGCATCAGGCTGGGCTGTGAGGGATGCAAAGCTCCATGCTCCAGGGCAGGAGTCAGTCTGATGGAGGGGAGCTAACACCCCTGGGGATGGGTCGGCCAGGGCAGGGCCCATGTCTGTGCTGTGTCTGTCCAGCGCCTGGCACACTGGGGGCCTGGGCCATAGCCCAGAGCACTTATGCACTACCATAATTCACCTAATATATAATGTACAGTGCCTGGCACACTGGGGGCCTGGGCCATGGCCAGAGCACTTATGCACTACCATAAGTCACCTAATATCTAATGTACAGCATCTGGCACACTGGGGGCCTGGGCCATGGCCAGTGCACTTATGCACTACCATAATTCACCTAATATCTAATGTACAGCACCTGGCACACTGGGGGCCTGGGC
This sequence comes from Pelusios castaneus, assembly GCA_007922175.1. Classification (NCBI taxonomy): domain Eukaryota; kingdom Metazoa; phylum Chordata; order Testudines; family Pelomedusidae; genus Pelusios; species Pelusios castaneus. Next base: position 388,735 of record ML685920.1, read on the forward strand.
CGTGGCTCCTATGTGTGCCCATACGATTAGTGTCTCTGCCCTCGTGCAGCTGGCAGTGGCTGTTGTGGGGCCCAGAGACTGGTCTAGGGGCCCATTGGCCCCACCCAGTGAGCCAGTCCTGTGGGTCCCATGTTTATTGACTCTATAGGCCCCCACCTGATGCTGGGGGGAAGAGGGCAGAGCTTTGACACACCCCCGGCCAGCAGAGTGGGGGGCCCTGTACCCCACACTGTACTGAGACAGGCACCTCGCTGTGGAGGTAGGAGCTGCCTGGCTGGACGGGCGCCCAGGGCTCAGACCCATGCTGGGGAGGGGCAGAGTGGGGCAGGGCACCTCTCTCTGCCTACGGGACAAGCCCCATGCCCTGAGACAGGCTGCAGTATTGGGACCAGCAGGTGCGACAGATCCCCGGCAGAGTCCCCTGCAGGCTCCGGCCCTGAGAGATACCTGGCTTAGCCCAGCTGCCCCATTCCTGGCAGCCACGGGGGCCTTGGTCGCCCCTGGTCTCTGCCTGGTGCCCGTTTACTCTGCTTCGCCGTGACCCACGCTTCGGGGCTCACGTGGTGGCCTGCGACAGCCGGGAGTCAGGCGAGATGAGCCAGTCGGTCCCTTCTGGCCTGGATCTGAGGAGACCTGCCCTTCGGCACCAGCCGCCATGCTCCAGCGGAGCCATGCACCTTGTTGGCCAGCAGGGGGAGTCATGTGATGCTTGGAGACCTACCCTTCCTAAAGGTGGTGGCAACCTGTGGAACTCCCCACCTCATGAAATCAGGATGAGCAATAACCTCACTGTATTTACAGCCCACCTTCTCACCTGGCATCTCCACAGCCAGCCCCTCGCTCTCACGCTTCTTCACAGTCATCCAGACCCAAACCAAGCTTCTTATGCCCCTGGGGTGCGCCTGGATGCTGCGGTGATGGCCACAGAAGACTCTAGGTAGACCCAAAAATCCCCAGGGGAGAAGCAGAGGTGAAGCCCTGACTGGAAAAGGTTCTTGGAAACAACGCTCTGCAGACCCACAATGGAGGCGCCTGAGACCCAACGCCGCTGTGATGACCAACCCGGAATCTCCCCCAGAGCAGAGGGGAGCCCGGGGACAGAGATGGGGGTCAGCAGCTAGGGAAAGGAGGGAAATTCCGCTCCGGCCGCCCCTCGCCTTATGCTAGTCCGGCTGCCCCGTCACGAAGGGCCGCGGGGTCCCAAGAGGCCACTACTGGAGACGGGGGGCCTAAGGCGTCCGGCCTGCGCACAGAGCCTCGGCCGGGAGAAGGAATAAGCCAGAGGGATTCACAGGGTCACACTGCAGCTCCCTGTGGTCCACAGCTGCATGGCCAGCACACGGCACCTCCCTGGCCCCAGGGCTAACCTGGCGGAATTTTTGTTCAGTTTGCCAGGAAATTTGGAAATTTCTCATCTCTCCCTCCCGCTCGTTGAAGGCTTTTCCCTCCCCCAGGACAGCTCAGGCCCTCCTGCTGTGCCCTGTTAGAGCAGGAGGCTGTTTCGCCAGGATGGCTCCCCCAAGGATGTGTAGCCATGGCCCCAAACCCCCCTACACGATCCCTGCCCGGGACAGCAGGGTTTGACAAGCCGGTTTCCAGCTCAGAGGTCCAGTTCTCAGCAGAATGAAGACATCTGCGGGCCCCTTTGGGGAGTTCGGGACTGTGGGGTTCTGTCCGCGGCTCTGGAGAGGAATGGGACTGAAATGGTTAAAGTGTGTGGAGGGGGGGCTGGGGTCTTTTGCTGTGGGCCCCCTGTGCGATCGCCTCTCCAGGGAGTGGGGTTTCTCTGCGGTGGCTGTGTTCCGCCAGGGTGATGAAAGTGTTCACAAACAGGCGGGCTCTGCCGAGCTTCCCCAGAGCTGGGCCGAGACGGTGGAACTCACCGCCACATGAGAGAGGATAAGCGCGGACCTCCCTCCATGTAGAGCTGAATGCAATGCAGGCACCGCATTTCCCGGCAGCCTTCTCCCTCCTCACTGAATGCCCCGATCTCGCTGCAGGGACCGGGAGAATCTCTCTGTCTCTCCAATGGTGTGGTGGTAAAAGAAGTGGGTAAATTATGCTGAACTCCACATGCAACGTGCATAAGCTCCGTCTGCTCTCACTCGCTGTATCCCTCGCCGGCCCGGCTGCTGCGACCGTCTCGCAAACGGAGATGTGGAGTCGCTCAGTGCTTGGCGCAATCGGTCGGGCTCAGTTTGAACAGAGCTGGGAGACGGGCAGAGCCATGGTGGGGTGGGGGTGCCCCGACACCGGTGGGTAGCGTGTGTCCCACACTCAGGCAGGGGAGAGGTCCCAGCCATGGAGACAGACAGAGCGGCAGGTTCTGGGGGGCTCATGGACCAGCCCTGAGACTCACCGGTCCAGGACCTGCCTGGTGGGCTGGGCGGAGCCCCTGCATGGGAGTCGTTTCAATGGCGGGGGGACTCATCACCCCCTGTCCCATGGGAGCTAGGCACTTTAGAGACTGACACATTTATTTATCGCATGAGCTTTCCTGGGAGATGAGCTACAGCTATCCTTCTCCATCGTCACAGCGTCTGTCGCAGGGGGATTTTCTCCCACAAAAACTCCTGCGATAAATAAATGTGATAGTCTTTAAAAGAGCCGCAGGACTCCTTTGTTTAGGCAGAAAAGAGGGGACCGAGGGGCACATTTTCTCCCTGGAAAGGAATTGAGTTGCTTGCCCCCCACAGCTTGGATTGGGGGCAGGTCCGGAGCCTCGCCCCTCTGATGGCTGGAAACCCTCGTTCCTGGCCACTTTCTCCCCATTTCTTCTTCTGCCCATTGATCGTCTCTCAGCGCCCGCAGCTCATCTCCCTCCCTGGTAGCTACACCCTGGACAGAGCAGCTCTAGCCCCTCTCTGCCCGTGCGCTGCTGGGCTAACCCCCCACAAGCTTTTCTGCTCCCCACTGGGCAGCCGGGGCCAGCAGCTCTGCTCCGCCCCGGCTCCATCCGGACGCGCCAGACTCTAAAGTCGCGGAGCCGATTCTGCCCAGACACTGGTGATGACGGTCCTCGGCAGCCCCTGGATTGGGCCGGGTGTGCACGGCTGGGACACTGAAAAGTGAAAGTGATTCTGGCAGTGGGGTGTTTGCTGGCTGGGGGGGGGGGTGTTTCGGGGCTGCTGGGCTCTCCCGGCCCAGCGGGGCAGACCCCCCGCACCGGGTGCCCAGACTCCTGACATTCTCAGGACAGCCCTGATATTTGGGGCTCTCTTAGAAGGCACCTGGCCCCCATTGCTGTCCGTCACCGCTGCCCCCGGAGCCATGGCCTGGGGGTTACTCCTGGCGCTCTGCGGGGGACTCCTGGCGCTGGCTGCGGCTGATGGTGAGTCCAAGGTGGGGCTGGGGGTCACAGGCAGGGCCGTCCCTAGGGGGGCCTGGGGCCGACGGGTCTGGGGGGCCCATTCTACCCCCACGCTGGAGGAGGGAAGGGAGGTCCGGATCGACCCGCTCCCCTGCCCGGGAGCCCGGAAAGCCTCGGCTCCCAGCGGCGGCCGCCCTCGGGGCCCCGGCCGGGGAACGGGTCCTGGGGCCCTGCTGCTGGCCGGGGCTGACCATGTGGGGCAGGCCGGGCCCCGTGAACTGCTCCGCCCCGGGGGTGGGGAGGGCCGGTCCCCACCCCGCTGCCTTTAGCCAAAGGGACCGGGAGCAGGGCGAAGTGCGGCCATGCGGGGGGCCGCGGCATGGGCCAAACATTGACCCCAGCTGGGAGCGGGACAGCGCGGGGCCCGGGGCGATCGCCCCCCCCAAGGACGGCCCTGATCACAGGGCGACCCCCGGGCTGGCTGGGGGTGTCATGGTAACAGACGGGACGTCTCCCTCCCACCCAGCAACTCTCAACCTTCCCCGTCCCATGCGCCCCTTAGAGGCTGACTTGCCTGGGATACCCCAAAGTTTCACCTCACTCAAAACCGGCTGGCTGACAGAGCTGGGCAGGCAAACACAGACACAGCCCCGCCTGCTCCCACTGAGAAAAGGCTGGCACTCCTTTCCCCACCTGGGACAGAGCTGTATAGCACCCAGGGAGGATAGACAAGGGCTGTGCTGGACTGGATGTGGTGCTGACTTGCTTTTCCTGTCGCCTGCTGTAAAACTAGGCAAGTATCTAGACGACGTCTCCCCGGGAAGATGCTCCAAGAGTTCACACACCCTGGTTGAGAACCACTGCTCCAAGGGACCAACTCCATTGGGCGGGGACAGCAGGGTGGCACCCAGGTGGCACCCATGCAAGAGCTCCGTGGCGTGAGCTCCTCGGGGCAGGACTGTCTCTTAGTTCAGCGTTTGCACAGCATCCGGTGCAGCTGGGGCCTGGGCACAAGGGAGGCTCCTGGGCCTTCGGATATAGATATTTAATGGTCCTGTTTCCAGGAGCAAACTAGCATCCCGCCCTCTTCCCCAGCCTGTCCCTGCCCCCAGGCCACGTCTTGTGGCAGGTGCCCACAGGACTGGCCTGTTTAGTTCCTGGGAAGGGCCACACACATGCACCCCAAGACCCCTTGTTTTCCAATTTTATTTTGTTTACATTTTCCTTGGAATTTATCAGTGTTTATTAGAAAATATTTTAAAACAAGTAATAATCAGGGCCAAAGATTAGCTCCCCAGTTTTCTGGATCATTATCAGGGTTAATGATGCGGGACGGGAGGACAAGGCACAAAAGCAAGAAATAGGGAAAAGTGAATATTGAAAGTCAAAGCAGTTTAATGCTGTGATTTATTTCAAGATCTGCACATTAACAGTGTGTGTGTATATCTTCCTTTCCATTGCGGACAGCCTCACATTTTCACTTTAGACTAATTTATTGTTAACATAAACACATCTATGTAACGTCAGGGATTGGATTTTCTTAACGTAATCAGTGTTTTCATGTACCTGAATGAATCAAAATTGGGGTGAAAATCAGTAAAAGGCAAATCGCAGCTTCAGTGAAACCTGGGATTTTTTCAGTAAAAAGTCAGCTAAAGCTAAAAACAAATTGTGTTACACACCCCACATTCGGACATCACACATCCCACAAGCTCACCACAGACACCCCAGATTCCACTCCAAGCAGTTTGCACATCCACCCCTCCCATCCTCAGGGCATTTATCAATGGGGGAACTATTGAGTGGGCAGAACCCCCCCACCAATGTCTGACCCCCTAAACAACTGCTGGCTTTCAGAGGTGCAGGCTGAGAGATCATCCTTCCAGATTCCTCATTGATGCTGTGCAGTGTGAGTTACTGACAGATCCCAGCTTGTCCCTCACCCAGGGTGGGGTTGAGGCAGGGGGTGGGAGGTCTCTGCTGGTCCCCATTGGGTGACCCTCTTGTCCCTGAGCAACTAAACCTCTCTCCTGTTGCTTTAGGGCATCACAGCCTGGCCGTGCTAGTCACAGGAGTGATTGATGAGGAGGAGACTGATAAGTTCATCATGATCGCCCAGCTGGATGACGTGAAGGTCGCATACTACACCAGCGACACACGGGAGGTCAGACCCACCCAGGATTGGGCAGCACAGGCCATGGGCGCTGAATATATGCAGGAAAAGACCCAGAAGTTCTGGAGGTATGAGGAGGGCTCTAAACTACATACCAGAAGGTGGATGAAGCTGTACAACCAGACAGGCGGTGAGTGTCTGAGAGGTAATATTATTAATGAACACATGAGAGCTGCCTGCTCAGAATCAATCCCATTGGAGATTGGGGCCGTGCTGCCCAAACCAGAACTGGCTGGATAATGTAGATAATGCTTTCTTCCCACAGAAAATTTGGTATTCCTGGAATTCTTTTCATTCCTGAGTGGAAGGAAAAGTCAGAAATGGGAAGTTTCCAAGGGAAGAAAATTTTTCAGAGATGCCATCCTGCTAATATCCTAGGCAGGGAGCTGGACAGCTCTGGGACCTTCCTTTCAGTTTCCCCAACATAATTTCAATTTGGGCAGAAAATGAAAATGGAATGGTTTAATACAAAGAGGAGAAAGTTCTTTTTCACACAATGCACAGTCAATCTGTGGAACTCATTGCCAGGGGAATACCTTGATGGCCAAATCTATAAGAGGGTTCAAAACACTAGAGAAGTTCCTGGGGGATAGGCCCATCAGAGGCTGTTAGACAGGATGGTCAGGGATGCAACCACATGCTTAGGGCAACCCGAAACCTCTGCCTGCCAGAACCCAGGAAGAGAAGAAAGGGGAGGGTCACGCTAAAATTATCCTGTTTGGTACACTCCCTGAATCTCTGGTATTGGCCACTGTCAGACCTCGGTCCCCCCCAGTACGGCAACTCTTACGTTGATTGGTGAGACCCCAGGAGCGCAGTAACTGTGTGGCAGGATTCCAGGATCTCAGTCCTTCTTGTGGTTCTGCTCCAAGTCCTGCTGCTTACCAGCTTCCTGCTGGGGTTGTTAGCTCGCTCAGCATGAGGCCGTCACACAGTCAGAGCTGGCAAAGCACTGGTGTCACCGTCTTTCTCTGCCCTCACCCACCCCACAGACCCGTTTCCCAGATCTCAGTGCCCGGGCTGAGCTCTCTCCCTCTCTCACAGGGTTTCACACTGAGCAGGTTCACGTGGGCTGTGCCCTGCATGGCAAGGTCCCCATGGACCCAAAGTTCCAGTACGCCTACGACGGGAAGGACTTCATCAGCTTTGATAATCAGACGGGGACGTGGGTCGCGGCCGTGCAGCCGGCCTTCCCCCAGAAGCAGCGCTGGGAGACGAGCAAGACTTGGAGTCAGTACGTCCAGTGGTTCTTGCAGCACGAGTGCCTGGAGACCCTGCGGAGCCTGCTGGAGCAGGGGAGGGCGGCGCTGGAGCAGCAGGGTGAGTGAGCCGCGGGGATCAGTCGTGGGGAGGTGGGGATGGGGCACAGTGATTCCGAAGGGCCTCAGGTGTGTCTGGAAGGGGCAGTGTGCTCTAGTGGATAGTGCACTGGGGCTCTAGTCCTGGCTCTGCCACTGCCCCTCTCTGTGCCTCAGTTTCCCCTCTGTACAGTCAGGAGAACGACACCAGCCTCTTTTGTAAAGAGTTTGGAGAACAACTGAGGACAAGAGCTTGATGAGAGCTACAGGTCATTATTAGTGCAGACAGATTATTAGCCGCTGCTGGCTTCTCCATTCTGCTTCCATCTCCCTCGGCCTTCCCTTTCTGGGCTGAGAGCTTCCAGCTCTGGGCTGTAAAATGATTTTTTTTTGGCATGTTTGAGCAGCAGATGGCCCAGCTGTTTGTGAGCTGGGGTGGGAGAGAGGGATGTATTTTGTCATTATACAAAGGAAAATTTGTTCTCAGCTTCAGTGCTGGCCCCTCGGCCATTGAGGGCAGAGACATGGACTCTGGCAGGGACTTGGGGGAGTGTTAGAGAGGGATGTAGTGCCTGACAGTGCTGGGATTTTTAACAGAGCATCTGACTCCCCATGAAATCACCAGAGTTAGGCACCGAGGGGCATCTGAAAATCTGGCCCCCTAAATTGCACACGCATATTTGGATGGCCCAGTGACAACCTGCCTGGATATAGCTGTGTTATGACACGGGATACCGCACAGCGAAGGAGACCCAGACCCAGGCCTGTGCTGGTACCCACCCACTTCATTTACATCAATTTGAGCAAGTAACCGAGCTGTTTGTGTGACTCTGCAGAGGGGATTTACGTCAGTGTAAACAGGTGCAGACCAGATCTCAAACTCATGAGTACTCGAATTCGAACTAGAACAGGTGCGGAGACGGGCCACTAGGGTGATCCGAGGAATGGAAAACCTGCCTAGGAGAGGAGACTCGAGGACTGTGGCTTGTTTAGCCCAACCAGACACAGGCTGAGGGGGGCTGGCCTGGCTCTCTATGACCACCGGAGAGAGAGGAGAGATTTAATGTCAGCACCAGTGTGGACAATGCAACAAATGGACAGAACTGGCCTTCAACAAGTTCAGGCTCAAAATTAGGCAAAGGTTTCTACCCATCACAGGGTGAGGGTCTGGAGCAGCCTCCCAAGGGGGGCCGTGGGGGCAAAAATCCTAACTGGCTTCAGTGCTGAGCTTGCTATGTTTAAGGAGGGGGTGGGACGATGGGACGGCCCAGAGTAGCACGTGGCCTTTCTGCAACTGCCAGCAGTAAATATCTCCGGTGGCCGGTGACGGGGCACCAGATGGGGATGGCTCTGAGTTACTACAGATTTCTTTCCCAGGTGTCTGGCTGGTGGGTCTCACCCCCATGCCCAGGGCCTAACAGGAACTAGTGTCAATGGTGGATTCTCTGCTAAGCTTGACGTCTTTACCCCATGATTTGCGGGTGTCAGTGACTCAGCCAGAGGTCAGGGTCTATTCCCGCAGTGGGTGGGCGAGGTTCTGTGGCCTGCAACGTGCAGGAGTCAGACTAGATGATCATGGTGGCTCCTTCTGTCCTTAACAGTCAGTGAGTCTACGAGATGTGCTGTGAGGCCTTTCCTCTCGTCCATTACATGGCTCCAGCCCCGGACATGTGGCTCACGCTCTGTGTCTTCCTTCCAGTGCCCCCCCAGGTCTTGGTTTCCTACACAGACTCTCCCGATGGCTCCGTCACCCTCTCCTGCCGCGCCCGGGGCTTTTACCCACGTCCCATCCACATCTCCTGGGTGCGGGATGGAGAAGATGTCATGACGGAGACAGACTCCAGCGGGATCCTGCCCAACGCTGACGGCACCTATTACACGCAGTCCTCCCTGGAGATCTCCCCACAGCAGGAGGACAGGCACCGCTACGCCTGCCGGGTGGAGCATGGCAGCCTGGGAGAGCCCACACTCATCTGGGGTAAGGGTGGGGTGACTGGCAGGGCCCAAGTGTGGGGGTCACAGCCCCACGGGAACCACAGCGATGGGGTGAGTCCTGCAGCAGAAGGGTCAGTATCCCTGCACATCATCAGTGTGACTCTGCTAGTCTGGGTATTCGTGTGACCCACAGAAATGGCCGATCTCTCGGAGAATATCATTCAGTTTCTGGCTGTGGTAATATCCTGTGGCAGTGAGTTCCACAGGCTGATGCTGATATTAGAAGGGAAGGGACCAGTAATTGTGTGGTGGGCAGTGCCTGGCAGAGTGCCCAGCTTCTGTACCCCATCCCTGCATCATCCCAACTTGGCCTTTCCCCTTTCCTGGAGGCCAGGTCTCCACAGTGTGCCTTGGGGAGATGTTCGAAGCAAAGGCCTGTGGCTGCCCCAGGAGGAAGGCCCCAGCGGGCGCTCCCCTCGGTGACCTGTGCCCATTTCCATCCCACAGTCCCTGGGAAGAAGGGACCCCTGACCCCCGGGGTCCTGGCCGCCATCGCCCTGGCCGCGCTGATTCTGGCTGGAGCCGTAGGGGCTGGCGTCATCCTGTGGAGGAGAAAATCAGCAGGTGAGAGCCGGTCCCTGTGGAGCTGGGGGTGGGCCTGTCACCGACCCCCAAGGAGGGCCCATGGCCACGGGACAGGACCCATCCCCATAGCCTGGGCCTGCTGGGGTCGGAGTGGGCTGTGCTAGCTGGGCACTGTATGCCCTGCTTGGGGAGGGCCCTGGGTGAAATGCAATGGGGGTCACAGGAAGCCCTGTATCTGGGCAGGAGGGGCCGGGGCCGCACAGACCGAGGGGTCACCTGCTCCCTGGCGCTGACCCTCATTCTCTGCTTCTGTTTCAGGCCACTCCAAACCCATCTACACGCTGGCAGCCAGTGAGTACATCCTGGGCTCAGAGCACAGACACCCCAGGGCATTGTGGGTGGGGGGGATCCCCATCGGGGCATTGCTGCCCCAGGAAAATGTTCCCTGCGCTGTCAGGACTCGGGGCCCGTGCCTCTTGAGCCCAGCACCAGGGTTGCCCCTAGTCCCCAGGAGGGGAGAGGGGAGCCCAGCCGTGACGACTCCTCGGCCTGTGGAAATCTGCGAGGTTCTCACCAGCCGTCATCCTTCCCCAGCTCCCCGGGATTCCCTGATACACACTGCCTTCGCTCCCACCCAGGGAACCCTGGACAGCCAAAAGTCACCAGTCCCAGCACACACCGGGGCTGCAGGCCTGAACCTGGCGCTCCCAGAGATGTGCGTGGGCTTTTCACATTCTCTCCTGGGGGCCTGTCTCTTCTCCCAGTGTCAGGACTGCGGGTTTCTGTGCACAGCACAGTTTGCGGTCTTTCACGGGGCACTGCTGAATTCCCATCCACGTTCCCTAGCTGGGATCCCCCACAGGTAAAGCTGCCAACGAAGAATTTCTTCTTTCCCTACAGCAAAGAGTGGAGGAGATTCTGCCTCCAGTTCCTCATCGGGAACAGCCCAGTGTTAGGTGCAAAGACCCTGCCCTGCTGCTGATCCCCCTGCCTGGGAGATCTTTGTTCTCTGACTCCCTTCAGCTCAGAAGAGAGATTCCAGCTTGCTTGTTATAACAATTTCCTCCTCTGGGTGTTGGGTCTTAGAGTCTCCTATTGCAGGATTTGTATTTTCTTTTGCAACCTGTTCCTCCCCGGACACAGATCAGAGCCCTTCTCTACCTAGCATCTCCCTCTAAAGGCCTGACATGATACATTTGTCGGTTGCACATTAATGTGCTGTTCTGGCCGCCCCTCTCGGGCCCTTGACTAACTACACAATATGGAGCCTTTGGCCCCTTTAACTAGATGGCTGCCAGCAGCCGTAGTCAGTAGCCACAGTGCTAGGTGTAGGAAGGCTCTGCCCAGACGTGTAGACCTGCAGTGAGGTACGGGCAGGAGTCATCAAGGTCTGCTGACCTGAGCTCCTGCCTTACCTGTAATCACCGCCCTATGCAGCAAAAAGTAGCCAATTGCTGCTACAGGTGGGAAGCAAAACTGTTTAAAAACTGACATTTTGGGCCAGCCAGGCAGGACGGTTCCTGACATCCCTGCCTGGCCTGATCACCCAGACGCTGACCTCCTCTGCTCCCGAGTCCTCCCGAGCGTACCACGTGTAATTGCCGGCCCGAGAAACGAGTCTCTCTCTGCTCCTTTGCTATGCTGCTGCTTCTGCTGCTGGTGGAACTGGTCTGAATCTGCCCTGTAAACTTTCTCTAAAAGAAAAACACTTTGCCTCCTTTTTGGCTGCTGTTTCACCACTGCCTCCTCTGAGCCAAGCAAGCCCATGACCTGAAGAGTAGGCTTGCCTTCTGGCTGCTTAAACTGCCGCTGTTCTCTATAAGTTTAAGAAATTGTCCACTTTAATTTGTAAGTTTGAGATTGTCTGTTTTAGTTTTGTGCTGTTCTAACTTGTGGTTTTAAGATTGCATGCCTCACTTGTAGAGTTAAAGTTGTGCTGTGTCCGTCTGTATTACGTGTGCCCCAACTCATCTTTTGCTTCCCCTCTGCTCCCCGGACTCCCCATGTGTGCCCTGACTCCCTGCTCCCCGCTTGCCTCCATTTCTTCTGTGTTGCCACCAGGTGCCAGGGTTTTCGCTTCTCAAGCCCCGCTGCTCCTGCTCTCCCACTTGTTTCTATTCTTTTCTGTCACTGCCATACACCGAGTTTTGCATTTTACCCGTTTCACTTATACTGTGTAAGATATCTTTCTAAGCCACTGTGAGTGGGTTTGCTGCATTTTGCATAGTGCCTTTTGTTTCTGTATAGTGCTAAGATATCTTTCTAGGTCACTGTGAGTAAGTTTTTGTATTTTACATTGCACCCTTCCCCTTTGTACAGTGTTAAGACATCCTCTTTAGGTTACTGTGAAGGAGTTTGCTGAGTTATCCTGTACCCTCTCCCTATGCAAAGTGCCTGAAGTAAACTGTACAGTCACTGTGATTTAGTTTATCACGTTAAGTTAAATTAAGCTAGTTTAAAGACCCCTACTGTTTAAAACCCCATTGTGAAAAACTGTGACACACGATATACACGCATATATATTTCATTACTAATTTTTGTATTGATTTGCATATTTTAATAAAGATTAATTTGTACCCCACTGGTGTGGTAATTGCCCCCCAAGATCCTCAAAGTATCGAACCTGCTGGTAGGGTCAACATTCTCCTGTTTGCCAGTGTCAGAGATGGGACAAGCAATCAAAGACCGAGTAATTGGGGTATTATGGGTGTGATGTTTCCTTCCTGCAATCTGATTAAGACACGATTTGAAGTGAGTATATAGCAAATCAATGCACGATCAGATAATCAGTCAGTCAGAGAGGTTACCACAATCAGATCAAAGGTAACTGGCAACTCAAGATCGCTGTTAGAGGCCATTATTAGTTTACCCACATGCCCTTCTCGCCACGTGGGTACCAGCCTCTGTCAGTTGCTTTAAGAGGAGACCTTCTGGCCACAAGCTGCTGACCAGGTTAAAGTGTCTCTTTTTCCAATGCGTATCTTCACTGGATATGTGCAAGCACAGCTCCATTTGTCTGTCCTCCGGCCACTTGAGCCATGTGAAATACACTTCGGGACATATTTCATATCTGTGTGTATATATATACGATGTTGCAGGAAACATGCTACCCATAACAATAATTAATTAAATTAAATTAAAATAAATAATGATAAACAATAATGATAAATAAATTAGTTAGTTTTTAAAAGTGCCACAGAACTCCTTGTTTGTTTTGCTGAAATAGACTAACATATCTACCCCTCTGGAACATAACAATAATGAAGAGCATTCAAAAATACTGCACAACATATTTCACATTGGAAAATTTAATCCCAACTAGATGTACAAAATGATGATGTCTAAATTAGCTGTTACCACTCAAGAAAATCTTGGCGTCATTGTGAACAGTTCTTCAAAAACATCCACTCAATGTGCAGCAGCCGTCAAAACAGCTAACAATGTTAGGAAGCATTAGTTCACCCGCACCTTGAATGCTGTATGCAGGTGGGGGGTCACCCTATCTCAAAAAAGATACATTGGAATTGGAAAATGTACAGAGATAGGCAATACAAATGATTAGTGGTATGGAACAGCTTCCATATGAGGAGAGATGGAAAAGACCAGGACTTTTCAGCCTGGAAAAGAGACAGCTGTGGGCAATATGATGGAGAGCTATAAAATTGTGAGTGATGTGGGGAATTTTCTCCATGCCCTCTGAAGCCCCTGGCACAGGCCATAAAAGTGTTCTTACGGGGCCAAAGGAGCAATGAAGGAAGACAAGGCCATTGTGGAGACGCCAAATGAATTCTTTGCATCGGTCTTCACGTGAGCCATTCTGTTTAGGGGACAGATCTGAGGAACCATGCCAGCCGGAGGTCTCAGTGGAGGAGGCTTTGGAACAAACTGATCAATGAAACAGTAATGAGTTGCTGGGACCTGACGGTGTTACTCCAAAAAGCAGGTTTTGGGGTGTCCCCAGAATAACCCACTTCCTGTCCCTTTACTCTGTTCTTCTCAGGATGGGGGCCCCAGGTTGGCCAAGGAAATACTTGGAGGACACGGATCCAGGCTTCCAATAAAGGATGGACACAAGCTGTGTTCGCTCCAGACTTTTACGATACCCATAATAGCCCCTGACAACACAGACTAGACACACCCCTTGTAACACGTTACAGCCCTTCCAACCCATTGCCAGATCGTTTGAAATGACGCTGGCTGCTCCTGCTCCTGGGGATCAGTGGGCTGCAGGTAGCGGAGAGCAATGGTCAGCTCTTCATTTGGTTTTACATCTCTAAACCTTGCACAATCACGCACACACACACATCTTTATTAAGGCACACGCGCGTGTAGACACTAGCATTGGGCTGTAGCTAGCGCTAACCATCCCTGCGTGTGACAAACTCTCTTAGCAGCCTGCACGGCCTCTGCTCCACTTTTCTCCCTCCGCTCCCTGCTTCTCCATCTTCATCTCCCACTGGCCTCCATCCCACCTCCCCTGCCTTTTATACCCCACCGCTGCCAGCGTTGCCCGTCAATCATTCCACGTGGCTGTTATTTCCGTTATCTGTCAATCACTCTTGTTTACCACCTTTTCCCACCAATTCTGCCCTCTGACCTTCACCCTACATTCTGTTCACCTCCCACAGCTGGGCCCGGGGCCCCTTTTCCCGCCAGTTCGTGGGGCCGTTGGCCTGTAATGGGGGTGGCTCTTGCTACTTTAAAATGGGAGGCAGGGACACAAGATGGGGTCTCTCTGGTACCGGTGGGATCCCCAGGGGTTGTGAGGGAACTCCGGTAGGAAATGGGAGAATTACCGACTACGGCGTGTGACTGATCACTTTGATCGCTGGAGCGGAGAACTGGAGAGGAGCTAAAATAAACTGATTTTTGAAAAGGCTCCAGAGTTGATCCCAGCAATCACAGGCCAGTCGGCCTGACTTCAGGGCCTGGGAAATTGGGTGAAAATGTAAATACTGGGGGGGATCAGACACAGGGAAGGACGCAGTATTTTGGGGACGAGACAGCAGGCATTTGTAAAGGGAAATCAGCAAGGTAGAAAACTCTTTGAGGGGACAATGAACAGTGGACCAGGGTGATCCGGTGGAGACAGCACACCTGGCCTCTCAGAGAGCCTGTGACACGGTCCCTCCCCAAAGGCTCTGGAGCAAGCAAGCTGCCAGGGGAGACGAGGGAATCCTCACGGAATAAATGGTGGGAATAAAGGGTGGGAATAAATGGTCAGTTTTCAAAGTCGTGCAGAAAGGTATATAGCAGGTCCCCCAGAGGTCTGTACTGGGACTTGTGGTGTTCAATAGATTCATCAATAATCTGGAAAAGGAGGTAAAAAGCGAAGTGGGAACATTTGAAAACTGTTCCTGACTGTTAAGTCCACAGCAGACCGCAGAGCGTTAGAAAGGGAGCTCACAAACGTGGTGACGGGGCAGTGAAATGGCAGAGAAAATTCAGTGTTGAGAAGGGCCCGAGTGATGCAGATTGGAAAAGTTAATCCCAGGTATACATCCAAAAGGATGGGATCTCAGACTTCACACGGACTGTTCTCGGGAAACATCCACTCCATGTGCAGTAACAGTCACAAAACCTAACCCAACATTTGCAAAGAGAGAAAATGAGGCAGGAAACATCAGAGGAATGCCTCTATGTAAACCCATGGTACTGCCGCACCTCGAACACTGTGTGCGGTTCTGCTCACCCCATCTCAAACAGGATTTACTAAAACGGAGAAAAGTGCAGAGGCGGGGATGGAACAGCTTCCCTAGTGAACAGTCAAAAGCAGGACTGTGCAATTTAGACCAGAGGCGGCTGAGGGGGCGCAGTGGGGTGTGCAGGGCCCCATGCAGGGCTCCCAGCGATCAGCCAACCCCCCCTCCAGCTCCCGCCCCCGCGGCCGGTCCGCTTTCACTTTCACTCCGGGCAGCGGCCGCCTTCCCCAGAAGGACAATCAGGGGCTTTTCAGGGAGGGGAGCCGCTGCCCGTCCCGTCCCGTCCCGTCCCCCTCCTGGCCCTGCCCGGCCGCGGCCCTCTGTGCTCTGCCCGGGGCGGCTGCTGAGAGGGGCAGAAATTTCCCGGCGCCTGGGCTCTGCAAACGAGCCACATCCAGCCCCCGATTGGGGGCGGCGAGTTCTGGAGTCACTCCGGAGCGAGCACTGAGGCGCAGTGACTCGAGCGGCCGCCAGGGGGCGCCCTGCGGGGACTGACTGCTGCGGGACTAGGAGATTTAGGCACCTGCTGCCAGGGGCTGCCCCATGGCCTGGGTCACCCTCCCGCTGCTGGTGCTGCTGGATTTCCTCACCCTGCGCTTGGCCCTGCTGCTCTGGCCCCTGCTGCAGGCCTGGGACCCCCTGGCCGTCACCTGGGGCGTCGCCGTGGGGCGCTGGGCACTGCTGACCCTGAGCGCCCAGGCTGCCCGCGGCAGGGGGCAGGATCTGCCCGAGGGGCTGCGGGAGGCTCTGGGGCCCCTGGCCGCCCTGCTCAGCCTGCTGCTGCCCAGCTACGTGAGCCTGCAGGCCCTGGCCCAGGCCCGGGCGCCCTGCTCCCCCCTGGTGCATGGCTGGGGGCGATGGGACGTCTTCGGCCTGACCTACGGCGTGGCGGGGCTGGTGGCCGCACTCTGGCACCAGCTGTTCCCCTCCGGGAAGGGGCAGTCGGGGTCCACGGCCTCGCTGGGCCGGCTGCTGGCCTGCATGAGACCGGACCTGCTGCGCTTCGTGGCCGTCGCCGGCTTCCTGGTGCTGTCCTCGCTCGGTGAGTCGGGGCGTCCATCCCTTGGGGCGCTGGGGCGATGGAGTGGCGAAAGGAACCAGGACAATCCCCCGGACCCCGGGTAACTGATACCTGTTGTCGAGACCGTGGCGGGCCTGGATCAAGCATAAACAACCAATATGATTGCAGCAAGAACATTTATTGATACATAAGTAAAGATTTTTATACATTTCCATAGTCCCACCACCAACTATGACAAGGCAGTTAATTGGTGCATATATAATTATATAAAACAAACCTGTAAGCCATTGGTTAAATAACCCCTAGATTTATAATTGTGTTTACTGCTCTTCTTACTCCTCACTATCAGTAAATTCTCACAGAAATCCAGACACTGAAACGCCAAGGCCGGTGTGAAAGTATGTGGCAGTATGCCATTGCAGCCTGAAGTATCCTTGTCCGACCTGGCTGTGATCTTCCAATTACAGTGTCATCATGTCTGTGTATGCTGAATAATCTATTACAGTGTCAGCATATCTGTGTATGCTGAATAAATCCCCACATTTCCCCCCTTTTGTTTAAATGAGCGAAAACGAAAAAGGGAGAAAAGGGAAGGAATACACTGAGCAAAACAGCACAAAATACCATTGGAAAAATTAGCAGGAATAGAACTAAAGGTACAAGAACCACACGTAAAAAACCAACTTTTAGGCAAAACAACATGTGCAACAGCATAGGTCATATCCATAACAGATGTACAATTTAACATTGGGCCTGCCAAGGTAAGACATCCCTTGGGAACCTTCTTACGAGAACAACCAGTAACACGGGCGCAGGAGGCATTCACCCCACTGGCCGGGTACGGAGTGTAAAGGGAAAGTGCATCAGGTGGTACCTGCCTGACCACTGGCCCCCACTCGTACATGGTCTTGTAGGTAACCTTAACACTGAAATTACGCAAAAAGGTATCATTTTGAAGCTCAGAGGGTTGTTTACACACTGGAATAAGACAGGAACCAAGAAGTTGGCCAGCTTCCACCTCATTAGACAGACAAAAGTAGGGGGTATTGACCATGGCAGGAAGACGGTGCCAGATGTTATAACTCATCCCACATTCACAGGCTTACATCCAAATGAGCAAAGTGTTAATTCCTGGCCCGCTCACAGTTCCTTATCATGCAGCTGTGCTGAATTCTTATTTACAAAACTGGTTTCTTGCTCAGACTGATTCCTTGGTTTTCCACGCCGCAGCTATTTTTCTGACCTTGCATTTTTGTGTTATAGTTACCCTTTAACCATTACTTCTCCCAAGTGCTGTACGACACATGGCGCCTAGTGCTGCACAACACATGGGCCTGGACCATCACTGCTAGTGGTGGGTCTTTACATCTCCCCCTTTCTTATTTAGCACAAAACCATTAATAAATAATGTGGCCAATATAAATACATTCAATTATAAAATGGCATCCAATTACATTTACAAAACAAAAAAAAAACAGAAAAGGAATAAAGCATCAATGAGAAAGACAGTCTTTTCATTTACAGCTTTAAGAACAAACACATACATACTCTGCCCCTTTTTTCCTTCTTTTTTTTTTTTTTTTTTTTT
>ML685920.1:413678-425807 GCA_007922175.1 Pelusios castaneus
TTCCCCACCACTAACACAGGGCCAGGTACCCCCCTGCTAATCCCCCCGCGTATCCCCTCCCCACTGCTACTTGCACGGCCAGGTACCCCCTGTATTGTCACTGTTACCCCACGGGCACCCCTCCCCTACACTGCTCCCTTCCCCAGCCCCAATCCATGCACAGCAAAATTAGCAAACTGCTCGTTTTCTAATCAGTTGTACTAAGCTAATTAACACTACGTTCTCCTTTTTACCTGATCTGTTCTTCTGCTACTATATTTAATCTTCTGTGCCCCGAACCCAAACACATTCTCCTCTTTCCCGGCTGTTACTGTCAGACAGATTGGAGCAGACGTTTGCGTCTGTGCCCATTCTGCAGTTACCCCGTATTCCAAAACACCCCCAAAGTCCCCCAGGACAGCCGCCCCCCATCACTCCCTGCTGAACAGGTGGGAAGTGCTGGATCTGCCCAGTAATTTCCTCCTTTGTTCCTCTTCTCTCTCCAACCCTGTCCTCCCCAGACCCTGGTGTGCATGTACAGGGACCTGCTGAGCAACGTGGGGGCGGCGGCGAAGGTGTTCGAGTACCTGGACCGGGAGCCGGCCGTGCGCAGTGATGGGAGGCGGACACCGGAGTCTCTGCAGGGACACGTCTCCTTCCAGAACGTCTCTTTCTCCTACCCCTCGCGCCCGGACCGCCAGGTCTTACAGGTACCTGCAGCGAGGTGTCTACACCCTGCCCCCCAGCTCATGGCCACACAGCCCTCGGGCACCGGGGGAGGACCCCTGGGCTCAGAGCTTATGTTTATGGCTTATGTTCCTAACAGTCATGCTTCAGGCCTTCAGCCAGCCACCCGCAGGGATCAGGAAGGGAACTCCCTGTGACAGGCTGCTCCCTGGATCTGCCCTGGTGTGCCGCTGTAACCCTCAAACTCCACTCCTGAACCCCAATTCACCCCACTTAGCCAGGTGATCACTCTCTCCTGAGTCAGTCCACCTCGGCCTTCTGCGTGTGATCACTCAGGCAGTGAGCGTGCTCTCTCCAGTCACGTAGGGAATGGTTCCCCAGCGAGCACCCTGCCTGGTGCTGGCCCTGATGGATGGATGGAGCAATTCGCCTCCCTCCGCCTGGGCTGGGCTGAACCAGCCCAGCCTCTCTGGACCTGCAGCCCCACCTGCCCCACAGCTCTGCTCTGCTGCCCTGGCTGTTTGCACCCATGGGGAATCCCCACGGCCCTGCAGCCATGGGGTGGGTGTGTCAAATTAGGAAAGCCAGTTCTGCCCAGCTACGGATGACAAACGCCCTCTGCCTGCGTCCAGATAGGCGGGCCATGGTGCTGCGACATTGGCAAGCGATAGAGGAAGTTGCAGCTCTGGGTCCCCACCCGTCCCTGTCCTTTGCTGAGCCCTGAGCACAGGAGCCATGGCTTGGGGGCTTCTCCTGGGGCTGTGCTGGGGAATCCTGGCTGCAGCCAGCGCTGGGGGTGAGTACGAGGGGGGTGGGGGTCGCAGGTGGACACCCTGGCTGGGAGTGTCACCATAACACACCGGATGTCTCCCTCCAACTAACAGACTCCCTCCAGCTGGGTTTGGGGCGGCCATGAAGGAGCAAGACTGGGGTGTGAGCAATTTGGGTCTGGGACTGTCCCAAGTTCTGCCTTTGTACAGCACCTGGCACGGCCGGGTCCATGAGTGGGGCTCCAGGGCACTACCCTAAAACAGATAATGCGTGGTCCCTTCTGGCCTTGAAACCTGCCGCCCTCCAGCCCCTCGGCTCCGTCTCTTCCATGGGCCTGAGCCCCCCACAACCCTCCCTCCTTCTTGGGGGGGTCTGCTCGAAATTCCCACCCACCAGCCCACGAAGCGCCCCTCTAGTGACAGCCCCTGGGGTGATGTGAACCAGGGTCGCGGAGCACAGGGCGAGGAGCCAGCCCGCCCTCTGGGAGAACCCGTGGGCAGCAGTGTAGTGGGAAAAACCCTAGTGGGTAACCTGACCTCAGCGTAACTCCGTGTTCGCCAGCGAGAAGCGGCTGAGCTCCGATACCCCGACACCCGCCTCTGGCAGGGCTGGGCAATCACCTGGCTGCAGGGGGCAGAGGTGGGTCCCGGCTCAGCTAAGATGGAAACAAAAGAGCAATTTATATATCCAGGAGGGCACTTCGCCCTCTCCCCAGTCTGTCTGCA
Source organism: Pelusios castaneus (assembly GCA_007922175.1). Classification (NCBI taxonomy): domain Eukaryota; kingdom Metazoa; phylum Chordata; order Testudines; family Pelomedusidae; genus Pelusios; species Pelusios castaneus. Next base: position 415,841 of record ML685920.1, read on the forward strand.
CCGGCCATCTCCTGTCCTGTGGCAGACGCCCTTAGGGGAAACTGGGAGCTGCTTCCCCTGCAGGATGGGGGCCTGTGACTGTCCCCTGCCCTGGCACAAACAGGGGGGACTCCTGGACTGGCCCCTGAGAACCCCACAGCCCTGCAGGATGGGCGTGTTTAGTCCTGGGAAGGACCCCAGGCCGGTGTGTTCAGATTTCAAATTTTCCTGGGAATTTATCTGTGTTCATTACAAACATTTAAAAATGCAGTGAAAGTCTGGGCCAAATATTGCCTGGGTCATTGCTGGGGTTAATACTGGCGTCAGAAGGACAGTAAAAACGCAAGAAATAGGAAAAAGTCTGATGATTGGAAGTCAAAGCAGTTTAATGGTCTGGTTTCTTTCTTGAACTGCCCTGTAACGGGCTGCGTGTGTCTGTGTATCTTCCTCTCTGTTGCCGTCTGTTAACAGACAGCTGCACACTTACACTTTATTGGGACCACAAACACAGCTAGGTAATGTCACGGACCGGATTTTCTTAACATAATCAGAATTTCCATGTACCCGAGTGAATAAAAATGGGGGTGAAAATCAGTGAACGCCCTACAATGGCTTCTGGAAAACCCGGGATTTTTTTGGTAAAACTGACAACGAAGGGCATTGCACACTCACATCTCCCACACACACGCAGAAGGGTGCGGGCCTCACATACATGGCCTCACATACACCCCACCAACACCCGTCTGCTCCCCCCTGTGAGTTACTGAACGGTCCCAGCTCATCCCTCTCCAGGATGGGTCGAAGGAGGGAGTGTGGCTGGGGGCGGGAGGTCTCTGCTGGTCCCCCCTGGGTGACCCTCTTGTCCCCTGAGCAAGCGGCAGGTTAACTCACTCGCTCTCCTGTTGCTGTAGGGCGTCACAGCCTGGCTTCGCTTGTCACAGCCGTCATCAACGAAGAGGGGACCCACCACTTCATCATGATCACCCAGCTGGACGACGTGAAGATCGCCTACTACAACAGCGAGACGCGAGAGGTCAGACCCATGCACACGTGGGTGGCACAGGCCGTGGGGGCTCAGTATCTGCAGGAAAAGACGAAGCAGTTCTGGAAGCACGAGGAGGGCTCGAAAGTCGAGACCAAGAGGTGGATGCAGCTGCACAACCAGACGGGCGGTGAGTGTCTGAGAGTTATTGTTATTTAGAGACACGAGACACCTGCTGCTCAGAATTGGTCCCAGCAGGGCCTCTCTGAGCAAGGTGCGGCCCAAAGCAGAGCCTGCTGGAAAATGGAGTTTCCTTCCCTCAGAAAATCTGGTATTCCCGGAAGTGTTTTCTTTTCCAATTGGAACATCGGGAAAGTCACCCATGTGAGGGAATATTTCAGAAATTCCAGCTCAGGAGAATCCCCGGCAGGAAGCTGGGTGGCCCTGGGATCTTCCCTTTCAATTTCCCTAATAGAAAATCAACATTTACTGACAAAACTGAAATTTTCTTGCGCAAAATTATAATTTTCCGGAAACAGCCTTTCCCAAGGCTAACGGTATGTTAGGAAAGGGATAGAAAATAAGACAGAAAATATCAGAAAGTTACTTTATAAATCCAGACCTTGAATACTGCATGCAGATCTGTTCCCCCATTTCAAAGAGGGTAGAGTGGAGTTGGAAAAGGTTCAGAGAAGGGCAACAAAGATGGAACGGAGAGACTAAAGCAATTAAGGCTGTTGAACTTAGAAAAAGGATGGCTGGGAGAGTTATGATAGAGGTCTATGAAATTGTGAATCACACAATGCACCGTTAACCTGTGGAACTCATTGCCAGGGGATATTGTGAAACACAAAAGTATAAGTGGGTTCAGAAAAGGTCCTGGAGGATAGAGCCATCAGTGGCTATTAGTCAAGTTGGTCAGGATTACAGCGCTGGGCCTGGGGTGACCCTAAACCTCTGACTGCCAGAGCCTAGGAAAGGGGGGCAGGTGCCCTGTTCTGTACACTCCTCTGAATCTCTGGTACTCCCTGTACGGTTACTCATATTCAGTGTTGGAAAGACCCCAGCAGCTCAGGATCTGTACAGCAGGATCCCAGCACCGTGTTCCTAGCTCAGCGTGAGGCCCGTCACACACTCAGAGATGGCGACGTGCTGGTGTCCCTGTCTGGCCGAGCGCCCCTCTGACCCACCCGCCCCGCAGACATTTCCCAGATCTCAGTGCCCGGTCTGAGCTCTCTCCTTCCCGCAGGGATCCACACTGAGCAGGTTCACGTGGGCTGCGCCCTGCACGACCGGGACCCTGCGGACCCGAGGTTCCAGTTCGCCTACAACGGGAGGGATTTCATCAGCTTCGACAACCAGACGGGGACGTGGGTGACGGCTGAGCCGCTGGCCTTCGCCCCTAAGCAGCGCTGGGAGACAGGGAAGACCTGGACCAAGTTCGTCCAGCAGTACCTGCAGCAGGAGTGCCTGGAGACCCTGCGGAGCCTGGTGCAGCAGGGGAGGGCGGTGCTGGAGCAGCAGGGTGAGTGAGCCGCAGGGATCAGTCGTGGGGAGTGGGCAATGGGCACAGTAACACCAGCGGGACTTGAGCAGAAGGGCAGTGTGGCCTAGTGGGTAACGCACTGGCCTGGGATTTAGGACACCTGCATTCTAGTCCCAGGTTTGCCATTGGCCTGCGGGGTGACCTTGGGCCAGTTACTGCCCTGTTGGTGCCTCAGTTTCCCTCTCCATACAGTCGGGAGAACGACGCCAATCTCCGGGTCACTACGGTGCAGACACGTTATTAGCCGGTGCTGGCTCTTCTGCCTGCCTGGCACCTCCATTCTGTAGGGCCCGTCCCGCTGGCTCCAGCTCCCTCCGCCTTCCCTTTTCGGGCTGAAGTGTTCAGCTCTGGGCGGAAAGGTGATTTTTTGGGGCATGTTTGAACCAGAAAAGGCCCAGCTACTTGTGAGGGAGGCGGGAGGGACTGGGGCGGGGGAATCATGTTCCCGTTATACCAAAAAAAAATGGTTCTGAGCATCTTTTGCCCAGCGCTGGTCCCTCGGCAGTCGAGGGCAGAGACGTGGAATGTGCCGGGGACCGGGGCAGTGTGGCAAAGGGATTTAAGCCCTGACAATTAACAAATCAGTGTAAACGGGTCAGACCAGATCTCACAGGCACACGAGCACTCAGCACACGGCTGGGCTGTGTCTCCTGTCTGTTAGACGGCCCCAGTCCCGGACATGTGCCTCACATATTGTGTTTCCCCCAGTGCCCCCCAAGGTCTCAGTTTCCCGCAAGGGCTCCCCTGACAGCTCCGTCACCCTCTCCTGCCGCGCCAGTGGCTTTCACCCGCGCCCCATTCACGTCTACTGGGTGCAGGATGGAGCAGACATCCTCGCGGAGACGGACTCCAGCGGGATCCTGCCCAACGCTGACGGCACCTACTACACACAGTCCTCCCTGGAGATCTCCCCGCAGCAGGAGGACAGGCACCGCTACGCCTGCCGGGCGGAGCACAGCAGCCTGGGAGAGCCCACGGTCGCCTGGGGTAAGGGCACAGGATCAATATCCCTGACTCTGCTAGTCTGGGTATTCGTGTGACCCACAGAAATGGCCGATCCCTTGTGAATTTCATTAAGTTCCTGACCGTGGTGATATCCTGTGGCAGTGAGTTCCACAGGCTGATGATGTTACAAGGGAGGGGCCATGTCTGGCAGTGCCCAGCTAGCGGCCGCCCTCCATGTCCCACCCCCCTTCCAGCTCAGCCTTTCCCCTTTCCTGGAGGCCAGGTCCCTGCACAGCCCCTTGGGGAGATGTTCCAGGCGAAGGCTGGTGGCTGCCCCAGGAGGAAGGCCCCAGCGGGCGCTCCCCTCGGTGATCTGTGCCCGTTTCCATCCCACAGCCCCGGGGAAGAAGGGACCCCTGACCACCGGAGTCCTGGCCGCCATCGCCCTGGCCGCGCTCGTTCTGGCTGGAGCCGGAGGGGCCGGCGTCATCCTGTGGAGGAGAAAATCAGCAGGTGAGAGCCGGTCCCTGTGGCTGAGATGTGGGGGGTCTGGGGAGTGGGGCAGCCCAGCCCAGCCCAAGGGGAACGGCTCTGCCACTGACCCCCAGCGGGAGGTGGGGCACAGCTCTGGGGCAGGGCCAATGGGCCCCATGTGGAGGTGCTGGGGGCCCCAGCTCCCTGTGGCCGGCCCTGCTATGGGCAGAGTGGGGTGTGTCAATGGCTGGGGGCCGTGTGCCCTGCTGGGAGGGACTAGGGTCAGGCTGGCCTGGGTGAGATGCAGTGGGGCTCACGGGGAGCCCTGTGCCTGGGGAATGTGGGGCTGGGGTCATGGGGGGGGGCTCCCCCTACTCCCCCCACTGCGCTGACCCTCATCCTCTGCTTGTGTTTCAGGCCCCTCCAAACCCATCTACACTCCGGCAGCCAGTGAGTACATCCCGGGCCCAAGGGGCAGATGCCCCAGTGCATTGTGGGTGGGGGGTCCCCATGTGGGGAGAAGGGACCCCAGCGGTGACTCCCATGGGCACCAATTCCCTGCCCCCAGGGAGCCGCGCTGGGCTGGATGATTTCCCACATCACTGACCGGACCAGCCGTCCGGGAGCTGGCCGAGTGTGAGAAGCCAGAGCCTGCGGGTGTCAGACAGGGGCCAGCGTGAGTCCCCCCCAGACCAGGGCGCCACGCTGTGTTTGGGGCTTGATCCCCGTGGCTGGGGCAGGTCACTCTCTAGAGGGGACTCAGCTTGTGGGGTGTGTGGTGGGGATGCCCAGAGCAGAATTACCATCACCCTTCCCTGGCTGGGACCCCCACAGAGACAGCCGCCTCCGAACCATTTCCTACTCTCCCCGCAGCAAGGAGCGGAGAAGATTCTGTCTCCAGCTCCTCGTCGGGAACAGACACCCAGAGCAGAGGATCCCGGAGCTAGGTGCAGAGACCCTGCGCAGCTGGTGAGCCCCCTGCCGGGGCCATCTCTGTCCTCTGACCCCCTTCGGCTCTGGGGAACTTCCTGCCGGGTTACTACAGCACTTTCCTCCTCTGGCCCCGACGCACGGAATGGAGAACTGGGGTTTTCCCTGTTCAGATCCAACTTCTTCCTGGCTTTGTAAATTATTTATAAAATGGTCGGGACGTTTGCAGCCTGCTCCACCATTGTCTGGGGCTGGCCCACGACCTCCAGTGTCGCAGATACCTAGAGATGGGCGGACTGGCTCTATCTCTTGCGCCCCAGGGCTCTCTGAACCCAAAATGACGGGAATGAGGCAGTCTTTTATTTGCATTAAGGGGTTTTACCCAAACCCCATTGGCTGATGGCGGTGCCCTGTAATCTGATTGGCCAGGGGAGCCCTGAGGTTGGCCTATATTTATTGGGTCTGCTTGCCGTGGCCGCTGGCCTGTGGCTGTTTCTCGCCACCACGGCTGACCAAGGGCCTGTGTTTCTTCCATCCCTCCGCTGGCCGCCGAGGGGTGAGATCCAGCACGTGGGGCGTCAAAGCCTGACACCTCCATGCGAGTAACTGCTAGCCAGCCGGCGAGTCCATCGACCTGGAACGTTAGCCCAATCACACTGTGAGATAGCCTGCGAAATGTAGCCTCTTGGGCGCTTTCTAGTATCATTAGTGGTGGGCGCCTCCGTCTTAGTGTGCGAGACCCACGGAATCTATATAGGATGTGTCTATAGAACAGCTGCTCCGCTTCCTAGAACAGCCCTGGGTCAATCAGCCTGCCTTGGAAAAGGTCCCACATGTATATTTCAGCGCTAGGGGCTGTACATCGTGCCCTGAGAAATCCTCCATTTGTGGTGTGAACACGCCGTGTAACCGGCCGTCCCGGCTGTGACTCTGTGCGAAGTGGGCAGAGACCGGCTGGTACCTCCTCACCGTAACATGGGCAGGGGCCGACCGCCCGCTGCCGACGTTCACCTCAGCCAGGAGCCATTTCGCCCTCCCTCCATCGGCTCTCTGGTCAAACCGAACCGCGGGACTCGGCCGTCACGCTGAGGGCGCCTGTTACTGCTGATCTGCTGACGACACAGTGCCGTCCTTCCAGAGCGTTTCCTCGCCTTCGAAGGGCTGTTCAGTTATCGGAGGTGGTTCAATGAACCCGACTGAGCGCAGTGACCGCGTGATTTAATGTTCGTTTGTTTGCACTTACTGTGTTTGATGCTTTCGCTCTGTTACTGAGCTAATAAAATAGATATGTTCTGAGTATCCGTGTCAGGAGGAAGGTTGTTCCAGAGGTTAGGGTGCTGGTCTGGGAGATCTGGCCCTGTCACTCACTTCCTGTGTGAGCTTTTTTGGCCTCAGTTTCCCCATCAGTAACAGCAGGATAAAACCTTTCCCTGTTCCCAAGGCTATAAGGGTTGTGAGGACAGAGGTTCCCGGTGTGGACCCTGCTTGTGAAAGAAACCTTGGGCACAAGCAGGAATCAGGAAAGGAGGGATCCCTGGGGACTCGAGAGTGAGGGGACGGGGCAGGAGAAGAAAGAGATGGAAGGGAGGAACATGATGAGTGCTGGCAAGCACTGCCCGGGCTGGAGTAAATGTGTTAGCCAGGCTGCAGAAAGCAGGGTAGCGGAGACCCAGCTGATGGCAGTGATTAGGCCCTGCGAGACCTGGCCTGGGGAGGCAAATGGGAACAGTTGAGCCCCTGGTGGGGCAGAAAACTAGGACACAGCAGTTGACTCCTCCCAGGCCAGATCCAGCCATCTCCCCAGCTCTCTGACACACTTGTTTGAGAGCAGCTGCACTAAGTGACACCCAACCAACTCCAAATAGGGAGCCGTGTCCGTCTAGTGCAGCAAAACAAACCTGACCTGACCTGATCACCCTTCCCTATGGAACAAAGGACCTCAGGGGCTATAATTAGGGCTCATTCCCTGGCTTCAATGGACTTCGCCGTAGGACCTCGGAGGGTGTCACTCCCCCGCTGAAGCCTGTGGTCGTAAAGGGGTCCCCGTGATGGGGTTGTAAGCTGGTCTGTGTTACTTTGTTTTTAACTCTGGATCTATCACTTTGTCTGGGTATTAGTTCAGTAATCTGTCCGTTAATAAAACGTTTTACCTGCTATTTGCATCTTGGTGATTGTTGCTACTGGAATCCTGGACCTGAATCTCACGTGGGAGTGGGGAACACATGGTGTGTGCCTCATTGCTTCTATCAGCCTCTGGACAAGATAACTGGAGGGCAGCTTATGCAAAGCTAACTTTTTCAGAAAGGCTCCCAAGGCAATCCTGGCAATTACAGGCTGGCTGGCCTAACTTCAGCACCTGGCAAGAAAGCTGGAGTGATCAGACTCAGAGATGAACACAGGATTGTGGGTGTTTAGGTGAGAGTGAATTTTTCATCAGAAGAGGCTAAACGCAGTTCTGCTGTCATTTGTTCATACAATTGAAGGACAACATTTTATTGCCCCTGCAGTTAACACAAAAGCGATTTGTAACCCCAAACCAGCCATACTAACCGTTTTTCATCATGCTGTCACGTGATGCACACTGGGGTGTGATCTGTGTCACTTTCCTGTTCTCTTTTTCAATATTGTAGAAAGACAACAGAGTCCTGTGGCACTTTTAAAGACTAACAGATTAATGCGATTAATAAATCTGTTAGTCTTTAAAAGTGCCACAGGACTCTGTTGTCTTTCTACAATAGTTTCTACAATAGACTAACACAGCTACCCCTTTGGAACTCTTTTTCAATGTAATTGCATGGCTTGCTGCCAAATATGCCATGCAAGGGGATCCTTTATGAATGCTCATAACGTGCTCTGCATTACTGTTATTGTATCATCTTTCCTGCAGCATCATGTATGTGTACAGATGTGAAGCATGTTCCCAGGTAGTTCACATGGCTCAGGGGCGAGGGAGACAATCAGAGCTGCCTCCTAGCAGCATGTAAATAGTCAGTATTGCAAGCACATATCCAGAGAAGATAACAATGACTGTGGGCTAGCTAAATGTCTGTAGCACCTCGGCCAGAGAGGGGGAGGGCTCCTGCCCTTTCCCAACAAAGAAGATCACTTGAGAGAAGAAGGACTGAAAACAAGTTCACATACTTTGAACTGGGAAAGGCTTTTTGCCAGAGAATCTCTATCTTGAAACAACCCCATCTACTACAAGGAGGAGTGGGCCCTACCTAGGGAAAGGCGGAGACTGGCTGCTAATCCATCATTCAGCCAATCACTGTGAGTAGCCTGAAGAGTGAATTTTTGGTTAGAATGCGTTTTATATTTTAATTTGACAGTGTTTACCCCTGACAGATTTATTAAATGATTATGCATTAATTTGCTAAAGACTCACTTGAAATCATGTTCTAAAACTAGTGTTTGTTTTATCTGAAACCCGTGTGAACTTTAGAGTGTGTAAATGAGCAGAGCTGGGGCAGTCTCGTTTCTTTGATAAACAGGTGAATTGGTGTCTCTGAGCCTACAGTGATTGGAAATGTCCCAGTCAGGGCTGTCCTGAACTGCAGGGCCTGGGGCAGTGGCTCCCCCTCAGGGATGGCCCTGGTCCCAATCCCTGTAAGACAGAAGTGCCTGGTGTGGTATCTGGGGGCTGGGAGTGTTGACTGGGGCACTGACCCCCGAGTGGGTGGAGAGCGCAAACTCATTGCCTGGGACTGATTACTCGCAGGAGGCTGGTGTGGATTGACCCAGGAGCGGGGTAAGTAGGGGATCAGGAGTGGTGTTTGGGGGGCACAGCAGAACACCAGAACAGATTCTGGGAGAAACATGCTCAGCACCTGGGTGGGTTTATCCATATACAGTGAAATTATGCTAAGTACAACTGTACTCATGCAGAAATGAAGCCCGTGCAAATAAGGTGTTCCCCTTTTAGCTGACTGAGTAGAGGGAATGCTCTCAGACTCGCTTACATATGGAATGATGGGATCTCAGTTAGCTGTTACTAGATCTTGGCGTCATTTTGGATAGTTTTCTGCAAACATCCACTCAGTGCAGTAAGAGTCAAAAACCCAACAAACAGCGCTAGGAACCATCAGGAAAGAGGTAGAACATAAGAATGCCTCTATATAAATCCATGGTACACCCAGACCTTGAATACTGTGTGTAGTTCTGGTCACCCCATCTCAGAAAAGATATAGACGAGGGCCTGCCACAGAGACAGCCTGAAATGGAAGCATCCCCCTCACATGTTCTCTGAGTTTTGTTAATTCCCCTTTACTGTGGGACACCCCAGCAGGGGAAAGCCCTAAGACTGAGCTGGCCCAGGATGCCATGGCCATCTGAGGAAGGATGAGAGCTTCCTCAGTGCACAGAGCTGCCAGAAGTTGCCCAGTGGTGAGCAGACACCCCTCACACAGCCTCGACCCAGACAGTGATTGTGAGACAATCGCAGCAGGAGGTGATAGGAAGGGACCCAGGAAGGGCAGCCTGCAAGATTTCCAGATGTGGAATCACTAATTGCCCTCAGCAGGCCATGGACCAGAACCTATTGGAGCGGAGGTCCTGGGGCCCCCTACAAACAACCCACATGCAAGTCACAGGATTAAGCCCTGAGCCCAGGGGATGCGAGCTAACCAATCAGCCTCTGAGTGAGGTCCGTCACAGGGGATGCAACAGAGGTCTGTAAAACGGGGGCTAGTGTGGCAAAGCTGAATAGAGAAGTGTTATTTTCCCTGTCACATTAACACAGGAACCAGGGGAAGTGTTTCTTCACATAAGGCACTGTCAGTCTGTGGAACGAGCTGCCAGGGAACATTGTGAAGGTCAAAGCCGTGAGTTGGTTCAAAAAATAACTAGAGAAGTTCCTGAGCGCCAGAGGGGTCCCCGTGTTAGTCTAGTTCAGCAAAACAAATAGAGTCCTGTGGCAGTTGTAAAGACTAACAGATTTATTTATCGCATGAGCTTCCAGGGGAGAAAATCCCACTTCGTCAGACACTAGAAGAGGGGAACTTACAGAATGGGGGGGAATAAATGCAGGGTGTGTAAGTCATAGGATCAGGCCAGACTGCGACAGCAAATGAAGGCAGATGTTGAGATTCAAACAGTGGAGAACAGCAATTAGA
>ML685920.1:425817-448102 GCA_007922175.1 Pelusios castaneus
CCCTCTCCCTCTCTCCACATCTACCTCTCCCATCCTTAGGGCATTTTACCTCAAGGGGGTCCTTATTGGGTGACATCTGTGAAGGAAAAATGACCGATTCAATCAGATTCAAGCAAGACACTTTATTCCGGCATGCAGGAAGTATCCCTGTCCGGTTAAGACAACAGAGTCCTGTGGCACTTTTAAAGACTAACAGATTTATTTATCGCATGAGCTTTCGTGGGAGAAATTTTCTTTAAAAAACTTTCTTTAAAAGTGCCACAGGACTCTGTTGTCTTCCTACAATAGACTAACACAGCTACCCCTTTGGAATTTGTCCGGTTAAGTGAGCTCTGCCCGCAGGCAGATTTCAGGACATATTTATAGGGAATACAAAACATACAGATACTAGTGGTAAATCACAAAGTCAGCAAGAAAAGAAAAAAGAAACAAGACAGAGTCAAGGATGGGCCACCAGCTGTCTTATCTTGTATTATATTCCATTCCCATTTACCATTCTTACTCCCCTCTAAAAGACATGCTATTACTGGGCAAGTTTTGAGGCCTGCAAGATTTGCTTTAACACATCCGATCCCCTCCCAAACAAACTGCCAGCTTGCAGAGGTGCAGGCTGAGAGATCATCCTTCTTGAGTCTCCCTTGTCTTGACATGGTGTGAGCTACTGACAGATTGCAGCTTGTCCCTTGCCCAGGACCAGGATTGAGAGCAATCTCTGCTTCTCCGAGCCAGGGACGAAGCTACTGATAACAATCTTGCTCCAGTTGCTTTAGGGTACCACCGCCTGGCTGTGCTTAACACAGCAGTCAGCCGTGAAGAAGGGACTTACTACTACCTCATGATTGCCAAGTTGGACGACGTTAATATCGCGTACTACAGCAGCAACTTGCGAGAGTTCAGACCCACCCAGGAGTGGGTGGCAGAGACCCTGGGCGCTGAGTATCTCCAGAAAAAGACCCAAGAGTTTCACCTATACGATAAGAACATTAAATTTGATATCAGGTGGTGGATGCAGCTGCACAACCAGACAGGAGGTGAGTGTCTGAGAGTTATTGTTATTGATGGACATGAGAGAGCTGCCGCTCAGAATCAGTCCCACCAGGGATCGGGGCCTTGTTGAGCAAGGTGCTGTCCCAACCAAAGCTGGCTGGAAAATGGAGATTTCTTCCCTCAGAAAACTTCACGTTCCTGAAAGTTTTTTTATTCCCAATTGGAAGCAAAAGTGAGAAATGTGAGATTTTTCTTCCCATGAGGAGTGAATTTTTCAGAAACTCCATCTCAGGAGAATCCCTGGCAGGGAGCTGGGCAACCCTGGGGTCTTCCCTTTCAATTTCCTCAATAGAAAATCAACATTTACTGATAAAATGGATATTTTCTTTTAAAAATTTTGTCTAAACAACCTTTCCCAAGGAACTGTTAGAAAGGAATGACAGAAAATAGAATCCACGGTGTGCACACACCTTGAATGCTACATGCACTTCCGGTCCCTTCATCTCAAATAGGATATAATTGGACTGGAAACGTTCAGAAAAGTGAAAAAAAAGACAAACCCGGGGATGGAATGGCTTCCATATGAGGAAAGACTAAATAGATTAGGGCTGTTGATTTTAGAAAAGAGATGACTGGGAGGGAGGGGGAGACGGTGAATAAAGTAGAATTCTTTAACCCTTCTCACAGTAAAAAACCTGGGGTCACCTGATAAGATTAATAGGCAGCAGGTCTAATGCAAACAAGAGGAAGTTCTTTTTTATACAATGAACAGTAAACCTGTGGAACTCATTGCCAGGGGATGTTGTGAAAGCCAAAAGTATAAGTGGGTTCAAAAGAGAACTGGATAAGTTCCTGCAGGCCCATCATAGTGGCTATTAGCCAGAATGGGCAGGGATGCAACGCCATGCCTGGGGTGATTCTAAACCTCTGCCTGTCAGAAGCTGAGAGGGGGAGACAAGTAGATCACTCCTGTACTGTGCACTCCCCTGAATCTCTGGTATTGGCTACTGTCAGACCTTGGTCTCCCCCAGAACAGCAACTCTTACGTTGATTGGTGAGACCCCAGGAGCGCAGTAACTGTGCGGCAGGTTTCCAGCACCTCAGTCCTTCTTGTGGTTCTGCTCTGAGTCCTCCTGCTTACCAGCATCCTGCTGGGGTTGTTAGCTCGCTCAGCATGAGGCCCAGCACCTGGCCAGATATAGTAACGTGCAGGTGTCCCCATCTGGGCGAGCGCCTCTCTGACCCCCCACTCACCCTACAGACACGTTTCCTGATCTCAGTGTGCTGTTTGAGCTCTCTCCCTGCCATGCAGGAACTCACACGGAGCAGATTCATGTGGGCTGTGCCATGACTGGCCAGGCCCTGGTGGACCCAGGGTTCCAGTGCGCCTATGACGGGAAGGACTTCATCCACTTTGACAGCCAGACGGGGATGTGGGTCGCAGCCGGGCCACTGGCCGTCTCCCAGAAGCAGCGCTGGGAGGCAGACAAGATCTGGACTCAGTCTATCGGGTGGTGGCTGAAGTACGGGTGCCTGGAGACCCTGCAGAGCCTGGTGCAGCGGGGGAGGGCGGTGCTGGAGCAGCAGGGTGAGTGAGCAGCAGGGATCTCTCATGGGGAGGTGGGGATGGGGCACAGTCATGCCAAAGGGGCAGTTTGACCTAGTGGGTATTGCACTGGGCTGGGACTCAGGACACCAGAGTCTAGACCCAAATCTGCCCCTGGCCTGCTGAGTGACCTTGGGTCAGTTACCCCCACCCCCCTGCCTCAGTTTCCCTATCTGTGTGGATAACAGCAACCTCCTTTGTACAGAGCTTTGAGATCAACCAATGACCAGATGTATTAGTGCAGACAGATTATTAGCTGGTTCCGGCTGCTTGGGCGTCTCCATTTTGCAGGCCTGTGCCGTTGGCTTCCAACTATCTTTTATTTTGGGGCTGAAATGCTTCAGCCTTGGGCTGGGAGTTGGGTTTTTTTTTAAACATGTTTGAGCCCAAAAGGTGCCAGTCGCTTGTGAGTGTCAATGGGGCTCAGGCAAGGGCAGAGGAGTGGGGGAGGGGTCATTATGCAAAAGAAAACTCGTGTTTGGAGCGTCTTTCGCCAGTGCTGGCCCTCAGCAGTTGAAGGAAGAGACGTGGGGTGTTACAGGGACTCGGGGCAGCATGACGAAGGGATTTTAGCTCCCAACGCTGGTGTCTGACTTCTTGCAAAATCCCTGGGTTAGGCACAGGGGTGTTTGAAAATCTGGTCCCTACATTGCACACGTGTCTTTGGATGGGCCACGGACGACCTGCCTCTATGGAGCTGTGTTATAGCATGGGACAGCTGAGCCCAGACCTGTCCCAGTTCACCCACACCTATGTGAGGAGTTTCTTAGTCCACAAAGCGGATTTACACCAGATTAACCAGCTCCATTTACAAATCAGTGTAAACAGGTGCAGACCAGGTCTAACACACACAAGTATTGGACACGCTGCTGAGCCTGTATCTCCTATTCTGTTGTCCCAGATCCTGGCTTGTGGCTCATGCACTGTTTTTTTCCTTCCAGTGCATCCTGTCGTCTCCGTTTCCCGAAGAGATTCTTCTGGCGGTTCCATCACCCTCTTCTGCCGCGCCCAGGGCTTTTACCCACGTCCCATCCATGTCTCCTGGGTGCGGGATGGAGAAGACATCCTGGCGGAGACGGACTCCAGTGAGATCCTGCCCAATGCCGACGGCACTTACTACACACAGTCATCCCTGGAGATCTCCCCACAGCAGGAGGACAGGCACCGCTATGCCTGCCAGGTGGAGCACAGCAGCCTGCTGGAGCCCACACTCATCTGGGGTAAGGGTGGGGTGACTGGCAGAGCCCAGGGGTGACGGGCAGAGCCTTACGGGAATCACAGAGCTGGGGTCAATATCTCTGCCCATCGACAGTGTGACTCTCCAGCCTGGATATTCATGAGACCCACAGAAATGGCTGATCTCTTGGTGAATCTCCTTAAGTTCTTGGCTGTGGTGATATCCTGTGGCAGTGAGTTCCACAGGTTGATGACATTACCAGGGAAGGGCCTGCTAGTTGTATGGCCAGCAGTGCCTGGCAGAGCATCCAGCCTCTATGCCTCATCCTGGCTTGGCCTTTCCCCTCTCCTGGAGACCAGGTTTCCGCAGAGGCCCTTGTGGAGATGTTTAAGGCAAAGGCCTGTGGTGGCCCCAGGAGGAAGGCCCCAGCAGGCAGGGCTGGCCCAAGGGTTTTGGCACCTTAAGCAAACTATGATTTTGGCGTCCCCTCCCCCACCAGTTATAAGAGAGAATGTCTGTAAAAAAATTCTTCTCCATCTAATTTGGTGCCCCTTAAAGCCTGGCGCCCCAGGCGACTGCCTAGTTCACCTCTATGGTTGAGCCGGCCCTGCCAGCAGGTGCTCCCCTCGATGATGTGTGGTAGACATAAGCCCGTGGAATTAAAAAGGTGTTTGGCTTTAAGGCCTTCAATCCTTGTGACATTGATCTATGGGATCTAGCCTAGGTGACAGGACGCTCCCTGGAGACCCTCTGCGACTTTGTAATTCTTTGCATTTCCACCCAATCCAGTAGTTGGATATTCCATGTAGTCAGCTAGGAAGGAAAGAAAAATATCTTTAATTATAAAGGAAATATTGTGGTTTTCACATATAAGGTGAAAGAAAGAAAGATTGCTGTGTGTGTATGTGTGAGACGGAGCTGGCACCAATGTCAGATAAATCCCAGCTGGAACTATTGTATCACAAAGAGGAAAGGAAGATAACAATGTTTCGTAATCTACGTGGCCAAAGAGCCTGGATAAAATTAAACAAACACCTGAAGGAGGACAGGGAAGGACAAAGAAATGTGGTGTTTGCCCCAATTCGGAGTGATTAAGAAAGAATCGCATCAAAGAGAAGCGAGGTGGCTGAATGGAGTATTGCCTTATCTCCCTCAATAAGATTCTGCTGGTTTCATTTCTAAGTATAAAAACAACAGAGTCCTGTGGCACTTTGAAAGACTAATAGATTTTTATCGCATGAGCTCTCGTGGGAGAAAATCCCACTTCGTCAATAACTCTGTGCCCGTCTCCGTCCCACAGCCCCGGGGAAGAAGGGACCCCTGACCCCCGGGGTCCTGGCCGCCATCGCCCTGGCCGCGCTCGTTCTGGCTGGAGCCGGAGGGGCCGGTGTCATCCTGTGGAGGAGAAAATCAGCAGGTGAGAGCCGGTCCCTCTGGAGCTGGGACATGGGGGTCTGGGGAGTGGGGCAGCCCAGCCAGCCCAAGGGGAACGGCTCTGCCACTGACCCCCAAGGAGAGGCCCATGGATATGGGGCAGTACCAATCATCATAGCCTGGCCCTGCTGGGGGCACAGAGGGCTCTGTTGTTGGGTGTCCTGGGCCCTGCTGGGGGGGCACTGGGGTGGGGCTGGCCAGGATGAGGCAGTGGGGGTCATGGGGACCCCTCTGTCTAGGGAAGGGGGCCAGGGTCACAGTGGGGGAGGGTCACCCTGCTCCCCTGCACTGACTCTCATTCTCTGCTTGTCTTTCAGTCCCCTCCACACCCTGCTACGCTCTGGGAGTCAGTGAATAAATCCAGGGTATGGGGGGGGGGTCCCCAGGAGGGAAGAAGGGACCCAGCAGTGACTGAGATGGGCACCGATCCCTGGTTACTCCGCGTCTGAGAACTCCTCGGTCTGTGGAAATCTGTGCGGCCAACGCCAGCCGTCGTCCTTCCCCAGCTCCCTGGGATTCTCTGACGCGCTGCCTTCGCTCCCACCCAGAGGTCACGTCTCGAGCAGGGCTGCAGGCCTGGCACCCCCGAGACTGTGCGGGGCAGGGGAGTCACCGGCGCAGAGGCCCCAACTGTCCCAGCCCAGCGCCGAGTCCCTGTGAGGCTCCGCAAGCCTGGTCCACGGCCGGCCAGCACCTGGATCTGGGGCCGGCCCGACAGGCAGTGGCGGCTGGGACTTGGGGCTGGCAGCCAGCTCCGGCCTGAGACCAGCGGGACCTGTGCCCCGAACATTTTTGGGGGTAGCAGTGCCCCTGGTCACGGGCTCGTTACATTCTCTGCTAGAGGCCCGAGTCCATTCTCAGGCAGGCACAGTGCAGGGACACCCAGAGAAGAATTCCCATCGTCCTTCCCCGGCTGGGATCCCCACAGCAACAGCCGCCTCTGAACCATTTTCTGCTCTCTCTGCAGCAAAGAGCGGAGAAGATCCTGCCTCCAGCTCCCTGTCGGCAGGTGCTCGCAGCATGTGATCCCAAAGCTAGGTGCAGAAACCTGCCCAGATGCTGAGCTCACTGCCTGGGAGATCGCTTTGTGGTTACAATTTCCTCCTCTGGGTGTTGGATCTCAGACTCTCGTATTGCAGGATTTATATAGTCCCCTGCAGTGCATTCATCCCCAGACACAGGTCAGAGCCCGTCTCTAGCTAGCGTCTGCCTCAGCTCTGCTCCAGGTCTGACACCGTCCAGTGTCCGCGATGGGTGTTTCTGCTTTTCCAGCACAGAGTCAGACAAGTAGGCAAAGATCAGGGTAAATGGGGTGTTGCGGGATCACTCCCCCCTCTGTGAGGCAGATGGGCAGGCCTGGAAAATTTTATCCAAATTGTGATTTCCTGCCCAGAGGCGGCCTTGGGCTAACCGGGGCCCTAGGCGAAGGCCCATTGCGTGGCCACCTATGGGTTCCCCTGTGCTGACCCTGACCCCACTGGGAGCCCCAAAACACCCCACCATGGCCAGCGTCAGGTCCCCATGGCCGCCCTCTCTGTAGGCCCTGAATCACCCCCACAGCCCTGGTGCCCCACTGAGAGCCCTGACCCCCCCCCCCCCGGGGCCCGGCTCTCTATACATAAATAAATA
This sequence comes from Pelusios castaneus, assembly GCA_007922175.1. NCBI lineage: Eukaryota > Metazoa > Chordata > Testudines > Pelomedusidae > Pelusios > Pelusios castaneus. The sequence goes on from ML685920.1 coordinate 432,651, forward strand.
GTGTGCTGGAAGCTGAACTGTCAGCATGTGGAAGAGGAGCTCTGATGCATGTGTGGAGCAGGAGCTGCAGACGGACAAACCTGTTCCCCTTTGGTGTGGCTGAAGAAATGCCCAAGGGATTCTCCTGCTATCTCTGATCCGACGTAGCCTCTAGTTACGTGATTTTAAAATGAGTCCTGATTTTTTTTCTTGTTCTCTAGAAATCTATAGATAGATGTTTGATATACACATCTTATACACTGATTTCTGTGTTTGCTTTTAGACAGACAGCTCCACACACAGAAACAGACTAACATATAAACCCGTACAGGTGATATTAAATCTTATTGGGATCTGTAGGATCTGTTTGGCCCACGCAAGGTCACGCTGAGGTTTGTGTCTCTCTCCTGAGTAACCAGATTGGGCACCAGTGTGTGAATTAAAAGATGAGCGGTGTGGGAATCCTGCATAGAGTGTCTGTGTGTATCCACCTCCCAGCGACCACCTCCCCATGCCTCGGGGGGATTCTGGGAGAGGTGTTTATGTGACTGGGTTATGTTGGGATGTCAACACTGAGCCCAGAGCTCCTGGCCCTTCCCTGGGGGAGGGATCTCTCCAGCCAACAGGCTCCCAGCTCTTCGCTGGGGGAGTGTGTCCCAGGCTCACAGCCCCCCACTCTCCAGCCCTTGCCTTGGGCAGAGATCCCCACATCACAGGCCCCCCAGACCCACAGCCCCTGTCCTTCTCCTGGGCAGTTAACACCGTAGGATTAGTGAAGACCCAGGGGGGCTGAGGGCCATTTCTGCAGGGCAAGCGTTGGGCGGTGGGGACGCCCTCCCCTCGCTCTGTCTCCGGCCCAGCGGCTCCTGTGTGGACAACCCACAGTGGGTTACGCAGGCCGTGGGTGCAGCGAGAGAGCAGGGTGAGGGTGACCACAGAGCAGGTGTGAAGAATCGGGACAAGGGTGGGGCTGATGCAATAAGACAGAGCCCCGAATATCGGGACTGTCCCCATGAAATCGGGATGTTTGGCCGCCCTGGTGGGGGTCACTGGGTCTGGCTCCTTCCGCCCTCGTGACTGGCTCCAGCCGTCCCCGTGCTCCCTGGTGACTTCTCGGAAATCAGCCCGGATCCTGGCAGAGGGCGGCGTGCGGCCGGCAGGAGGCAGGAGAGCTTCGTGCCAGGAGATGGGGCACGGTGCCAGCTGCAGCCTGGGCAGGGAGGGACTTTCCAGAGCGACTCAGCGGCAGAGCAGCTGTTTATTGTGGCACGTGGCTGTGGTGCTGTGCGCGGGGGATGGCCTCGCTGGGGCTTCCACACACACCCCATCCTCCACTGAGCCGTGGCATCCTGCCTGGAGAGATGGGGGCTGGGCGCCAGGACGCCCAGGTTCTCGCCCAGCTGTGGGGGCCTGTGGCTGGGGGCCAGGACTCCTGGGTTCCATTCCCACTCTGGCCCTTCTTGGTGTCCCCCTGCCCCAGCTGGGATCCGTGTGTGACCCTGTCCCAGTATTCTCAGATTTGCCATCAGGCTTTTGGTACAATGAGAGCTCAGACACCCTGTGGGGTGCCCCCAAACTCGGTAAGGGAGGGACTGGTCTGAGTTAAGCACAGATGCTACTGTGAGAGGGGACTTTCCAGCCAGCCCCACGGACACCTGGATCTCACCCTCCCACACTGGTGCCTGTCCCCGGCTCTCCCCTGCGTACCCCAGCCAGTGGGGAGCTAAGATACCCCATAGCGCGCTCAGACCTGCCCATGGGAGCTGGGACCATCTCCCAGCTCCTTAAACAGCCAGAAGGGGCCTCTGAATGCAGGCAAAGCCCCCTTATATTGCCCCCCCAGTGCCCCTGTACAGCTCTTCCTGGTAGACAGACCTCCCTGGTGTGTGCCTCAGTTCAGAGCTGCCGCGTTTGTGCCCCACAGGGAGGGCTCAGCTGCAATAACATGGGCGCACAGATTGGGTCGATGGGTGAATGGTTACGGCTCAGGGGAGCTGGTTCGGTTCCTTGATGGGGCCTTGGGCCACTCACCAGATCTTTCTGGCTGTGAGAAAGTCAGTGGGGTGGGGTGCCTAAACCCCTTGGGCTCCTTTGAAAATCCCAGCCTGTGGGCCTCAGGTCCCCATCTGTAAAATGGGCTAATAAGCCTTCCTTTGTCTGGCTGCCCGGGTTGCACTCAGGTCAGCGGGTGCTCCCCATAGCAATGGGTTCAGACTCTCAGCAGACTCAGGAAGTGTGGCTGCGTCGGTCCCACTCAGGACAGCTCCCGCATTGGGTTCCAGCTCTCGGCACGTTCAGACAGCGTTGCTGCACCAGTTACACTCCGGTCACGTTCTCACGTCAGTCTGCACTCCCAGCTGGGCTAGAAACCAATGTCTGTGCCACACGGCCGCTCGGATGCTGGGAGCGTAACGGGACTCCAGGTGCCAGGGCCTACGCACGGCCTACAGCGCCGACCCCACGGCCCAGCCCTGGTGGGTCACAGCTCAGGTGGAGCGAGGGCCAGCTGCAAAGGGGGCCAAGAAACTGCTTGTGTCCTGATAAACATGGGGCTGACGGGATTACTAGACCAATGTCCTGGAGAACATGTGACGGGTGGAATGGAAGTGCTGACGGGACTGGGGTGCTGTATAATCCAGGAAGGGGGGGTTCCCCCACCACACCAGAGCCATGACCCTGAAAGCCAAATGATTCACAAACAGGCTGGGGATCTCCGGGGAAACCCGCCCAGGAGCGAAGGTCACACAGCCTGCCAGCAGGGCTGGTGGGGGCCTTTCAGAGGTGGCTGGAAATAGCAAAACCTCTGTTCACGTGGGGCTGATTCGGCCTCTGCCCAGCGAGCGCCGCCTCCACCCCGAGGAGCTGTGTACAGGGTCACTGCTGGGGAATCCCAGCTCGGGGTGGGGACAGAGCGGTCTCCCCATTGCACAGATTGGGGGAAGGAGGGACGTGGGTCTGTGGTCACATGGCGCCTCAGCAGCAAACCTGGGATAGAAGTTAGAGAACCCAGGAGTCCTGGCTCCCATCCACTAGCCCACTCTGTCAAGTTCGGGGGGGGGGGGCGGTCAGTCTATTGCAGAGAAACAGACAGAGTCCTGGGGCACTTTACAGACTAACATTTATTTATCGCATGAGCTTTCGGGGGAGAAAATCCTACTTCGTCAGACGCTTTGAAGACAGGAAACTGCATCTGTCCTTTTCCCTCCTCAGTGAAGGGTCTCTGCTCCCCAGTATAGAGCAAACAGCCCTTTGCCTGTATTCCTGGACAGGAAACCCTGCAGGTCTGTGTATTCCTGGAGATTTCCTCTCTTGGGGCCTCCACACTCCTTTCAGCCCCAGCCCGGCGTGCGAACAGGCATCCTTGTGAGCCCCGAAATACACATGGCCCGAGTGGGAGATGGGGCACCCCTGGGTGAACTCTTATTATGCAGAACAGGCGGAGCCCTGGGCACTTTCAGACCAACATGTATTTATCGCAGGAGCTCTCGGGGGAGGAAATCCCCCTCCTCAGACCCCTCCCCGGACCTGCGGACACAAACTGGCCCCAAATTCCAGGGTCCCGGGGGCGGGGGCAGGGAGGGGGCGGGGCGGGCTCCGCGATTCCCACCGCTCGGGTCAAACTTTCCCTTTCCCGAACCGAGCTGCCCGGCCGGGCTCCGCCCAGCGAGCGGTGACGAAGTTGGCCCTGCGTGTCGCTATTGGACGGGGCGGTCCCGCTCAGCCAATCCCCATCCCGGGTGGGCTCCGGCCAGCCTGGCCCGAAATTCTCCCAGGGTCCGACTCCCCCATCGCTGCTGCGGCCGGACCGACGGCCGAGACCGGGCACCATGGCCCTGGCCCTGCTGGGGCTGCTGCTGGGGGCCGTGGCCCTCCCGGGGGGCCGGGCACGTGAGTGGGGGCAGGCGGGGGAGGGGCAGGAAATGGGGATCCGCGGGGGAGGGGCGGGAAATGGGGGGCACCCGACCCCGGCCACTCCCGCCGGACGGACACTGGCTTTTTGCCCGGGGCCGGGCAGCACCGACAGCGCCGAGCACTCCCCGCGGCTCCCGGCCGGGGTCGGACTCGGGTTTGTCACGGCCCAGACCACAGGCAGTGCCCGTGGGGAGAACCCGGCTTTCAGGGGCTGGTCATAAGAGTCTGGTCCGGACCTGGCCCGTGGGCGGCTGTTCCCGGCCCAGCTCTGGGAATTCCGGAGCCAGGCGCGGCCCAGCCTGTCCCATCCCGCGGGGCCACTCCCGGGACAGGCCTGGGCTTTGGTTGAGCCGAGGGAGGGGGCGAATTATTACCCCCGTCCAGGCAGACGGGTAAGCGAGGGGCGGGTTCCAGGACCTCAGTGGTGCCCAGGGGTCGTAGCGCTGGTGTGAGCCGCAGGCCACGTACACACGACCCGTTATCGGGCAATAAAGCTGCCTGCGGACACACGATCATGTTTCCTGCTGCCGCGCAACACAAACCCCTCAAATGGAGAGGGGTTCGCTCCCACCGCCCCCCCAACCCTGCAGCCCCCAGCTCATCCTCCAGGCTTTGGGTGGGGGTGGGAGACTCCTGCGAGGAGACCCTGCCGCCACCCGAAGCGGAGCTGGGGGGCTGGCTGAGGGCAGGGCCTGGGGGGACAGGTGCCCACCCTGCACTGCTCTTGTATCGCAAAGGAGCGTTTACACGGGTGAACACCCCTTTGCCCTATAACCAGAACATGTGCACACCCCAGAGCGCTAATTTATAGCACTTTCCTTGGCCCACAACAGCGTATTGCGGGACAGGTTTGTTGTGTGGACAGAGCCTCGGACACACTGCAGTTATCGGGCGGGGAGGCTCCTTACCGCGTGATAACAAGCGGAGCACGCGCACAAATGCTGCTTGTTGCACGGAACAGCCCTCTTGCCGCGCAAACTGTAACCCACCCAAAGGAGGGTGGTAAGGGTGACCCGGGAACAGTTGTTCCGTGGTACAGCCTGTGTGGACGCTTGTTGCACAGTTGACAGCCTCCGGCCACGTCCCAGGTGCCAATCCAGGCCCCTCTGGGCCATTGGAGCTGTCAAATGTCAATTTCAGGGCCCTACCCCAGCAGTGAAATTGACACATTAAAGCTGCTGTTCCAGTCAGCCCCCGGGCTTTGGGTATTGGGGGGAGCAGCTCCTGCTGCCACCCAAGGCCGCGGGGCTGAGCTCGAGGGGGGGCCTTGGGGCGGGCAGGGCAGTGCATGGGGGGATAGGTACCCACCATGCACTGCTCCTTCTAGCAAAAACTGAAAGTGTGTGAACGCTCCTTTCGCTAGGAGTGCGGTGTGGACACACTACAGCGTTATAATTGTAACACTCGCTTGTCCCGCAACAACTTTTATTGGGGGACAAGTCTGTAGTGTGTACACGGCCTCAGTGTCTGACCGCGGCTGGTCCTCGGCTGTGTCCGGTGGAGCGGGGCCAGCCCGGTCTGTCTGGTCGTACCCGCGCCCAGCGGTGGGTGGATCTGGGGTAGGGACATGTCTGTACGGGCAGCTCAGGGGCTGTCAGGGCTCCGTTTGGGCGCAGGTGCTGGGTGCCCATCTCTGGGTCCAGCTCCGGTGTCTGTAGTGGTGGATCCCGGTAACAGGGGGATAAAGATCTCCAGGATCCCCACGGGGTTGGAGGGGGGAGAGGGACGGCCCCATCCTGCTGTCTCTGGCATGGCCTTGCACCTCCCCTTGCACATCCGTACCCAGAGATCTCCCTGCGGAGCGGGTGCGGCTGCGGGAAAGGCATTAACGTGGGCAGAGCAGGGCTGGCTCCTTTTAGTGAGACTCCCTCCAGCACCAGCGTTTCAGGACTGGCTGGTACCCAGTGTTTGTAGCAGTTTTACACCCTTTGAAACCAGCATCTAAGTCAGCAGGACCACTTCGCCTTAAATTGTCAGTAGTTCTCAGAGCCCCCACCTGACCCCCTCCATTCAGCTGCAGCGGGCTAGAATCAAGGTTTGAAAATATTGGCCAGAGCTCTGCTCCGGACAGCTCTGGCTGAATTTAAGGTCATCCCCCCGCAACAGATTCCCCTCCTTGTCCCCACAGCTCCCCACAGCCCTGCCCACTTTCCTTCCACACCCTCTCCTTCAGCCCCCTAAACCCAGTGCAGTGTCCCCCTCTGCTCCTCAGGCGTGCTCCAGCCCCCCAATCCCTTCCCCGTCTCTCATTCCCTTTCCAGCCCTGCCCCCTCCCCCTCTCTCCCCCCAGTGAGGGGCTATCGTCTGGCCCTTCCCCAGGTTTGCCTCCCGCCTGAGTGCTCCTGAGGGCAGCACCACCCTTCCCTGATTGCCAGGGGCTGCATGGCAGGGTGGGGTTGAATCTGATCCCCCCTCCCAATCTCTTCCCAGGCATGCACACCCTGAGCCTATTTAACACAGTGGTGTCGGAGCCCGGCCCGGGCCTGCCTGAGTACTTTGCGGCCGGCTACATTGATGACCAGCTCCTCTTCCACTATGACAGCGAGATACAGAGGGTGCAGCCTCGGGCGGAGTGGGTGGCGCGGAGCGTGGACCCACAGTTCTGGGACGGGCAGACCATGCACGCCCGGCGCTGGCAGGCATGGTTCAGAGCCAGCCTGGGCACCCTGCGCGAGCTCTACAATGAGACCCATGGTGAGTGCAGGGCCCACGGGCCATTGCCCCACAGCCACTGGGACACGGGAGTGTTCCTGTAAACGGGGAGGATCCAGGGAGTCCTGGAGGGGACAGACCCTGGCAATTCCCTTTAGGATTCTCCCTCCTGCACCCTGCAGGGAGTGTACGAGAAGAAGCCGCAGAGAGGTGCTCCTTGACAGATGCCAGCTCTCTGCTGTGGGGGTCAGGAGTGTACAAACCCCACCTGTGTAGAGAGGGAGCCCTGTGGGTTTGGGGCTATAGAAGCCAGCAGCATAAATGGGAACCCTCTTTCTCAGGGGAGGAGGGCCAGTAACAAGGAGGTGAGCCACGGAGCTACCTGCACTGGGGTCTGTGTGGTATTATGAGATGGGGGCTGCTGTTTGACCCGGCCCCTGGGGTCATGCTGTGTGTTTCAGGGGTTCACACCATCCAGACAATATACGGCTGTGTTCTCCGGGCAGACAACACCACTCAGGGGTTTTACCAGGATTTATATGATGGCCGAACCTTTCTTACCTTCGATAAGGAGACCATGACGTGGGTGGCCGCAGATATTGGGGGTCAGATCTCCAAGAGGAGATGGGATGCTGACGTAGCTGGCAGCCATCGATGGAAACACTATCTGGAGGAGGAATGTGTTTACTGGATAAGGAAACACCTGGAGAATGGGAAGGAGGTTCTACTGAGGCAAGGTAAGGCGGGAACAAACCCCACCCCCGGAGGTCACAGCTGGAGCAGAGGGGGGGGACAGTTTAGCTAACTTTGTGGAAACCCCCCATCTTCACAGCTCTAACAAAGACACTGAACAAACAAAGACACTGAAAATGTTGAAAGCCGTTCACTGCACAGGAGCTGGATCTCCAGAGCCACTTGACCGAATGACCCCAAATTGCACCCCCGATTTTCCCTCTGCCCCTGGTGTGAGGCAGTCTGCCTCGGCACCTGCATGTCTGAGCACTTTGAAAGACAGACACTGTAGAGAAAGTGTCTCAGCCTTACTCATGGAAGTGCGACATTTCTATGGCCGCCGGCCTCATTCTCGGTCTTTACTGGGCCACCCCCTGCCCTGTGTTCTTTTTATCCAAACTTCTCCACGGTCACTGTGCTTTTTCCACGCCATCCCCTCGGTGTGGGGTTTCCTTCCCCGTACCAATCCGAGCCCGCTCTCTCCTAGAGTTCCCCTCCCACGGCCAGAGTCTCAGCATTTCATGCAGCAGAGCCTGCTTGGATTAGAGCTGGAAAACAACTAGCTTCAGTTTCTTCTCTTTCCAGTGCGCCCGACCGCTAGAGTGAATGCCAGGCCATCTCACGGCGGCCTCACCACCCTCTCCTGCCAGGTCAGGGGGTTCTACCCCCGGGACATCACTGTGGCCTGGCTGAAAAACGGGGAGGTCAGACAGCAAGAGACGTACTACGGAGGCATCCTGCCCAATGGGGACGGGACATACCAGACCCGGCTGACAATGGAGGTCGACCCCAAGATCGGAGCCCGTTATTCCTGTCTCGTGGAGCATGAAAGCCTGTGGGAGCCACTCTCAGTGTCCTGGGGTAAGGAGGGTGTGGGGCAGGTGCGTCGGCGTTCCTGGTGGGAGAGGGTGAATCTAAAACTGACAGTTCTCAGTCAGATTGACAGGCTGAGGCTGGGCTTACCTCAGGATTGTGTCTGTCTGTCCTCTTGGGCCCTGTCCCTCTGCAGTCAGCTGGAGCTGGGACCTGACGTGCCTGGACCGCGTCTTGCTCTGCGCTGGCTCTGGGCTGTTGGGTGCATCTAGGGGAAGCTCAAATCTGCTCTTTCCAGTCAAAATTTGTCTTGCTTTAGCTTCCCGCCCATTCTCTGCTGTCCCCGGCTCCCAGAAACCCGGCACTGGGGGCCCTTCGTTCTTGCCCATGTGCCCAGAGTCAGGTTTAATTTTGGGAGCTGTGTTTTCCTGCGTGCAGTGATGCTGGAAGAGAGGATATGCCCTTGGAATGGGGCCGGCAGGAAGGTTAGAGCCTGTGATAGGAGGGAGAGTCTCTTATGCTCCTAGCACAGGAAGTTTGGGAGGAATTTAATACACATGGAGCTGCCTTGCAAACATCTCTTTGCTTGGTTAACTGGGATTTGGGAAAGTGCAACGTGGGGAAGTGCAAACAATTACAAAAAGGGCTCCCTTCACTTGAAATCTAGTCAAAAAGGTAGCTTTGCATCATAATCCTGCCCGTGTCCCCTGCCAATTTATGGGTCATTAACCACATTTCCTTAATCGCTTGTATTTTTCTTTTCACTGGAATATTTTGTGGGTCTTTCTGGCAGCAGAAGCTGGTTCCTGAAACTGAAAATCCGTATGGAAGACGGGGTTTAATTGGGTTATATAAACCAAGAATGGTATTAAAATAACTCTGTCCTCCCCGCGCCAATTCCTGTCCCTTTAGAAAACATCTCTGGGCCTGTGACTCCCTTCACACAGGGGAATCCAGAACTCTGAGCTGTTTCCAGATTGTCACCAGAATCTCAGCTCGGGACTGTGCTCCATTAATCGCAAAAGTCAGTGTGGGTGAGGGGACTTAGGGGCTGGGAGCCAGGACTCCTGGGATCTGACTCTGGAAGGGGGCTGATGGCTCGTGGCTTAGAGCAGCGGGGGCTGGGGGTCAGGACTCCGGGGTTCTCTCCCTGGTTCTTGCACTGACTCACCTGTGTGGCCTTCAAGTCCTTTCCCCTCGGATTTAGGGATTATGGTGACACCCACCCTCCCCTAGACCAAGGTTTGTGCAGATGGATCAACGGTTACCCAAGTCTTCTGTTTTAAGCACTAAATATTTCTGATTACTGGGGCTGGGCGAGGCTGGGTCCAGGGGTGTGTGGGGTGGACTGGAACCTGGGGTGGCTGCATGGAGCTCACAGGAAGGGGGGAAGGACTCTGCCCAAATCTGACCCATCAGTGGGGTGAGAGGTTCTCAGTGGTGGGTCCCCATTGAACGTTCTCTCCCTTGTATTTCAGAACCAAGCAGCGGTCGGATTCCCATCGTCATAGGCGTCGTTTGCGCTGCATGTGCCCTGATGGGTGTCATAGTTGGCGTCGTCCTCTGGGAAAAGAGCCGCTCCGGTAAAGAGCCTGGGATGGGGGGGTTCCCTGAACTCGCTGGGCCCAGCACACGCCCCTCAGGGCGCAGCGGTACAGACGCCGTGTAACTGCCCCACGCAGGGAGTAAATCAGTGACCCCCTCTGGGAACTGCTGAGGGGCCGGACTCAGGAGCTGGGTGTGGGTCACGATTTATAGGAGGCTAGATTTTCCAAAGAGCTCAGCATCCTCTTTGGAAAATTCTGTCTCTATGTTTTTCTCTCCTGACAATTATGAGCAGCCAGGAGCTCCAGCACCCGAGCGTCCAGGGTCTCGGCTAAGCCAGGGGCATCGTGTCTGGGCTGTGGCCGCAGATCAGAGCTGGTTCCCGCTGGGAGGTGCATTTGCTGAAACTTGTTTTTTCCCCGCAGGAAAAAGGGGAGCCGGCTATGCTGTAGCTCCGGGTAAGTGTCAAGGGCTCCATTCCTGGTGCTGACCTGCCACCTCGATCAGCGCAAGTTCAAATCCCCCCTCCCTGGTTTTCCCTGGAATTAGCTTTATGAACAGGGCCCCAACTAGAAGTAGGGGCAGCATTTCCGTAAGTTATGGGTGGCCTCTGTGCTCTCTAACGCCGGGCACCTGGAGCCAGTGTAGCAGACACAGAGCGGCTGGGCACTGAGCGTGTAGGGTCTCGTCACCCTCCCCGGGGGCCTCCAGCCAATGACGGGGTTTGAGAAATGCTAACAGACCTTCCCCAGAGCACCAGCCTGCGCTCCATGGGACACTGACCCATCTCCCTTCTCCTCTCAGGTACGAAGGCTCCGCCGAGTCTGGCCGGTGATGCACAAAGGTGCTAGGCCAGGGGACGGGCAGCTCTCGCTGGGATCTCAGTACGGAGACATGGGCACCTTTATATACCCAAGGGCCACTCTCGATGGTGGAAGGACGCAGACATGTCCGTGAACAGGCAGGAAGGATCCACCCCAGGCAGAAAAGAAGAAAGTAATGGAGACAAGTCTGCAAGTGACTGGTGACCCGTGATCTCGCAGGACGTGGACCCCTGCGGCAGGTGACACAGCAGGACTCAGACTCGTATCGGAAATAAAACCTGTTTGAGAATGGGGGGATTGGGACGCTGCGGGTGTGTTCTGTGCAGCATCTCCTCGTACCTGGCAGGTACTGCCCCCAGCTGGGACTCCAGCCAGGATCGGGACTGGTAATGATCTGGCGAAGTGCAGAACGTTTGGGTGGGTGTGTGTGTGCCCTACATATCCGTTATTCACAACTGTTTTCTCTTCATAACCATGTGTGTTTCTATTCTATTCTGTTCATATCTGTTATTCACAGAACTGTTTTCTCTTCATAACTGTGTGTTTCTATTCTATTCTATTCATATCCGTTATTCACAGAACTGTTTTCTCTTCATAACCACGTGTGTTTCTATTCTATTCTATTCTATTCATATCCGTTATTCACAGAACTGTTTTCTCTTCATAACCATGGCCTATTGCGCTGTCCCCCATGTGTTTCTATTCACATCAGTGTGTGCCAGAGACACCAAACACAACTCTCCTCCTCAGCAGGACCGTGTCAGATGATCCCCCACCAGTTCTCAACCTGGGCTCGGTGCTGATGGGATTTGTTTCCTTTCACTTGTCTCTTTCCCCAGCTGGGTTTACAGGGGTGAGTGTCCCTGTCTCTTGTTACCTGGGCCCTACGGCCAGTTCCAGGGGTACCCCGGGAGGTCCTGCACCTGGTCTGCAGCTAAGGAGATTTCGGAAAATGTAGGTGTTAAGGAAACTCTCTGCCAGGGTAGTTAAGCTCTGGTGTAACTCAGGCTTCCACGGGAGATTGTGGGATCCCTGTCACGAGAGGTTTTTAAGAACAGGTTGGAAAACACCTGACAGGGATAGTCTGGGTCAGGGGCATCGCCCTCCGCGGCCGGCGGGGGGGCGCGCCGCCGCAGATTTGACTTCAGTGTACTTCAAGGGGGCCGTGCGTCCCATACAGCGAAACACCAGGGCTCACTTGTGTGCGCTCTGTGCACGAGACTGCGCTCTGCGAAACCTCTCTGCGTTCCGTGGGACCACACTCTCTCCCAGTCTTGAGACCTGACACACTCGTGGCGTCGTGGGTGTGAGACCACGCTCTGATCTCTCTCTGTTAGGGAGTGTGGTCCCACGGAGCTCAGGCACGGCCCGGATGAAAGAGGTTTGCGGGCTGCATGTTTGACACCCCTGATCTAGGTTTACTTAGTCCCACCTCAGTGCTGGGGGCTCAGTTTGACCACCAATTGAGGTCCCTTCCAGCCCCACGTTTCCAATATCAGCCCCTCGATTAAAGGCAACGTACTGAAGTCAGCACCATCGGAAGAATTGTAGCTAATTGCTGCTGTTCGGTACAATACACCCTGGTTTCCAGTTTGAGTGCTCATACGAGGCTGCTGCAAATTCCAATTGTAAAAGCAGCAAATCAGAAATTCCCCTTTCAAATGTGCTCTGGCTGGTTTCCATCCAGCTGAGGTGCAAGCTGTCCCTCTCAGACTCGGAAACCTCTAATCTGCAGCAAGTTCTCAGGCTCAGAAACCTCTAATCTGCAGCAAGTTCTGTGCAAGCAAAGCACCTCACAAATCGTGGCCCTGTGACGGGGTGTTCGTCACCCCACTACCCTCGAAGGGGTCCAGAGGCAGAGGGCGACTGACTGGACGGGCCGTAGCTGGGGGTGATCTCGGAACGACAATGGAGCAAGCTGAGAAGGACCAGGTGGGTTGGGGTAGAGTCAGGATGCTGGCAGTGGAAGGGAGCTGCAGTGGAAAAGCCGGTGGCCACTTTCTGGATATGAGAGAAGGACACCAGGGAGGGAGTGTAGGGAAAGGGTCGGGGGAAAGGCAGCAAGCTGTAAGGGGGGCCCAGGTTCCAGCCTCTAAAACCCCTTTGATAATCTGTAGCCACCACCCCCAGCTCAGCGCCGGCCGTGCAGGAGAGCAAGCACACCTGGCTGTCAGTGCTGGTCTGTGTGGAGGAGGGGGGGAGGCAGGCCCTGGAGCTGGGGGCAGGGGGGATGCAGGGGGGGCTAGGGCTTGCCCGGGGGACAATCGGGGTTGTGGGGCCAGGCGGCTGGTGTGGCCTGTGCTCCTCAAGGCAAGCCTCTTCTCCGGCCCTTGGGGACTGCATGGGGGCTGCTGCCCTGTGCGCCAGCCGCTCCCCCGCCCCCTCGCAGACTGGCTGGGGAAGGAGTGCTCTGGGGCCCCCCCAGATCTGGGGGACAGGAGTATGGACCCTGCAGTTGGGGGGCCCAGGCTGGGGGCCACCAGGTCAGTTAATCCAGCTCTGGCTATCGGTCTCTAGAGAGTAAATTCTGGAGTGAGCTGTACAGACTGTGCCAGGAGGACGTCTCAGACGCTGGGGATCCAGGACCGGGAGGAGAGGGTTGTAATAGTAATTAATAGTCTGAGCGTTAAACTTTGCCGGGGGCGGTTCTGTGGCTGACAGTGTGTTGCTAACACAGAGGACGAGGGCACATCTCAGAGGGGGAATATTTGCCATAGCGATCTGGGCGATCCTGTCCCATGTCACCAAATGTCTCAGCAGCGATAACGCAGAGAGGAAGCCATTGCGTATAACGGCGTATTGTGATTGCACACATTATAATGCTCCAAGCCTGTAGAAGAATCTCGTTCCCTCACTGTATATCTGCCCCGTCCTGAGCATAGAAAGGGTTGATTTGGTGGGAAGTGTCACTTCGGTCCAGAGTGGTGTCGCAGACTAGCCACGTCACCAGGATGGACGAAAATAGCCCAGCGGGCCATGCTCTCAAACTCTCCAGCAACGTGCGAAAGCCAGCACAGCTTTACCCTGGCTGGTGCCACGTGTGGGGCCACCCCAGAGATCTATGGGTCTGCAAGAGTGAATGAGGTCTGGCATAACGCTGGCTGGATTTAGGGCTCCATTTGTGGTATTACGTATCACCGATAGTTCAAATCGGCCACAGTCCATACGAGATAGGCCATCTCAGGTTCAACTGAAGGACTGGAAGTACCGGCCATGTGAGAAGCCACCGAAGAGAAATGAATGCGCTGCATTCAAGAAGTTCATTAACAGAATTGTGCAAAATTATAACAAACCCAGAAGGATGTAGATGTAGTGCTTCATAGAACACTTGAGTAGCCAATTTTGTGCGATAATCTAATAAAAATGGTCGTGAATCACTTTTCAGTTTTTACTACGGTGCCATACAGCCTCCTTTCTCCCATCGTCTCACCCCTCATTGCCCCCCCATAAATTCTAAAACCCCTTATTTGTTTAAAAGTGAAATATCCAAACTTGACATTTTAAAAAAAATGCAATTTTTCCTGGGAAAATTCTATTCTGTAAAACACTCCAAACGTGGAAGATGGCCACTTTCTATTGCTGTCTCCTGCTGCTAGTTACTGGACGGCTGCGACATGCTGTGTGGTCTAGACACAGCTAAGAGAGTGAATCTCGGGCCAGACTGCCAGAATTCAGGGTATACATCTCCTGCTGGGGGTGTACTCGACTGTAAGATTTCACCAATCCAGTAACGTGCGCTTCCAAAATACTGTAAGAATCATTCTGGAGCCATAGACAGCCCCCTTCAGCACCTCATGTACCACCCCAACAGAGAGACATTGAGAGAAATAATTATTAAAATCAGAAATCCCAGACCCAACACCCCCCTGAAGGACAATATATGTATGTTCTTCTGGATCTCACTCAAAAAACATGCAGATAGCCAGTTCTTTAGTGAATTTATACAACAGGTTTATTTAATACAAAAAAGGGAAGAGTCATTAGAGACTAAAATGTATCAGACAGTTGATTTCAGAATCTGTAGATCAGGGCAATAGCAGAGATGTAAAATCTCCCGGTCTGTAGTAAGTCTCTGATCACCCAAAAGACCTGGGTGCTCTGTCCATTTTTCAAAACTTCCCTTTGCTAAAAATCATAGTCCAGAGATGACACACAAGACAGAGGGACGGGGATGATGTATTCCCAATTCACACCCCCATCCACGTCCACGGAAAGGTCCAGTCAAAGATGGAGTCAAGGATCGAACGTTGTCCACGCTGCGCTGAGTCGCTGGGTCACCACGGTCCGCGTGCATTCAGACGTCCTCCGGAGGAGCCTGTTGGAATAGTTGGTTTTCCTTGATGGGCCGTCAGCCACGGCTGCTCAAAACGTCCTGGTCTTGATATAAATCTGTCTCATGGGTGTTACCCACAAACACACATTTGAGATATGAACACATAGCAAAGATTCATAATTTCATATACAACATCACATGCACATAAACAGAGGAACTTCCTTCACCTGATCACAGTTTTTCCAAATGGTTCCTTACAAGGCATGCTGTGTTCCTTAACTGTGATAGTCTCATACGGCGGTGACACATCCGTAATGCCCTAATGCCAGCAGGCTTTTCTTTTCTACCCAGCATAACTGGTACTTGATCAGACAGAAGGGGAACACGCTCTATTGACTCACCAGCATTTGTTGTGCTGTGCGATCCCTTTGGCTGGTTCTTACCAACCACTGTCCCCCTTGGTCTCTCTAGCGCAGGGGTCTGCAACCTGTGGCTCCAGAGCCGCATGCCGCTCTTTGGCTACCCCCTTGCGGCTCTGGATCTTCCCCGCCAGGGGGACCTTCTGGGCAGTCTGCTCCAGGCCCCCTGCCACCAGGGATCCTGTGGGCAGCTGCACCAGGCTCCGGACTCCCCACCTCCAGACTTCTGTTCTTGCTTCCAGACTCCCCTCTCCTTCACCAGGGGACCTTGCAGCAGGTGCCTTGGCCCAGCTCCCAACTCCT
>ML685920.1:493102-505078 GCA_007922175.1 Pelusios castaneus
AGGCACCTCTGGGGGCTAGAGGGGTGTCCCCCAATTCTGAGAGGCTGAGCAGAACTGAGATGCCCCCCCAACTGGACCAGTAGCTGAGCCCAAGCCCCTTGCTGACAGGAGGGGCAAAAGAGGGACACAGCAGCTCCTGATGGTCCCCCCCCCACAGGCCTAGGGCAGGGAGCCAGTGGTGCCAGGGCTGCAGCCAGAAACTTCAGGCAAGGCGGAGGGTTTGGGAAAGCTGCGTGAGACGGGAAGGAGATGCATCCGTCCAGCTCGTCTGCAGAGGAGCCAGGCGGATACAGGGGGTCCCTGACAACACAGTGGCATAGAGACATCGATGGCGGGACCCCCATGGTCATCAGGTCTGCCCCCCGCGTAGCACAGGCAGAATCCTGCCCCACGGCAATTCCTGGAGCCCATCTTTTAACTGCCAGGGCGGGAGAATCCACCCCAGCCTTGGGAAAGTTGTTCCAACAGTGGATCACCCTCACTGCTAAAAATCTACCTGATTCCGGCCTGCCTTTGTCTGGAGATAAACTAAGGTGCCGGAAAGGAGCAAACGGGCCTCGGGATTTGAAATCAGAGGGGAACCAGAACACTTTCGGTTAACGCCCGTACACGGGACAGAGGCCAGCGCGGTGTCTAAGGTATTAATACTCTGGAGGACCCGGTAGTTAAAACACACAACGCGATTAATGCCAGCACGAAGGTTTTCTAAAGTGTAACCCCCCCCCCAGCTAAGAGGGACGGGACAATTTACAGCTAACGGGCGGCTCTGGTCGCTCACGCGCAGCGTTGTGTGAAACACTAATCTTTACACCGGGGAACGGGGGGGGAGAATTTCGACATTAATTGACTCCTGCC
The DNA here is from genome assembly GCA_007922175.1 of Pelusios castaneus. NCBI lineage: Eukaryota > Metazoa > Chordata > Testudines > Pelomedusidae > Pelusios > Pelusios castaneus. Next base: position 493,958 of record ML685920.1, read on the forward strand.
TGTAGCTCCAAGTGTGTAAATGACCAGAACGGCGCCTGGGTCTAGTTTGAGCAGAGTTTCCCCGTCTCTCCTGAGGGGGTGGATTCTCCCAGTGGCCCAGTGCCTTTGGGGGTCTCCTCCCCAGGAGGGTCTGGGGAACTCTGCCCCATGGCCCAGGCGCTGGACCCGGTGTTGTGAGGAGGAGACAGGAAATGCTGAGATTGGGGGTGATGCACTGGGCCCATTGGGGGGCTGCTTACCTGGGTCCAGTGCAAAGATCCCAGCGCCTCCTCCACTGACCTGTGGGCCTGGGTTCTGGGACACAGCGGGGGGAGAACTGTCTCTGGTGCAGGCTGCCTAAAAGTCAGGGGACCCAGCCACATGGGAAAGCAGTCGGCTAAGGGCACCCCAATATTGCAGGCCACAGGTGCCCTGCGTTACTGCTAGGTACAATGAAAAGCGAAGCTAGTGTGGGGGGGTGGGTTAGTGTGAAGGGGGCCAGAGCAACCCTGGGAAAGATCCAGCCCCAAGCTGGGGTTCGTAACCCCCGAGCTCACAGCCAGTTCGTCCCGAGACAGACAGTGAAGGGGAGTCTGGGGTGGGGCTGTGAGGGGCTCACAACCTCATGTTAGCCCCCCCCCCCCACCTCTGTCAGGGGACAGCAGGGATGCCTGGCCCCAATCCTCCCTGTGGGTCTCCCAAACCCGGGGAGAACCCAGGAGTCCGGGCTTCCAGCCCCCCCGCCCTTTGATCACTAGAACCCCCCCCCCCAAGCAAAGGAGAGAACCCAGGAGTCCGGGCTCCCAGCCCTGTCCCCCAGCAAAGGAGAGAACCCAGGAGTCCGGGCTCCCAGCCTGCCCCCCAGCAAAACAGAGAACCCAGGAGTCCGGGCTCCCAGCCCCGCCCCCGATCTAACCATTAGCTCCCCCCTGAGTCCCGTTCACTCTTTCACTTTCGCTCTCGTATCTTTGCAGGCGCCCTACGGGACAGGTTATGGGGCGGCCGCTCCCTCCCTCTGCTGGTTTCCTGGGCGGCCCGGCCCCACCTGGGGCGAAGTCCTCGGGCCGAGTTTAGCTGCGGGGTTCGCCAGGGAGTCGCCGCGTTGGGGGCCCAGCGCCGGGGGTCAGCATGGCTCTGCCCCTCCTCCTCCTGCTGGGGGTCCTGGCCGTCCCGGCGGGCTGCTCCGGTGAGTTTTGGGATGCACCCCCAGCGCGGGGAAGGGGCAGGATCTGTCCCATGGGGTGGGGTGTGGAGGGGGTTGGGTCGGGGGGCAGGAAGTGCTTGGATTGGGGGTCAGGGGCTTTGGGGCTCGAACCCAGCCCCCCCACTCCGCCCCCCTGGGCCCGATTCTGCTCCTGGCTGCCTGGAGCGACCCACTGAGACCAGGGGGTGTAAAAGTGGTGGGAGGCCGGAATCGGGCCCGGATGGCTGGACTTCCCCCCCCCCCCAGCCCGGCGGGTCCCCGGGAAAGGGCCCTGCGGGGTCTTTAAGGTGCCACAGGACTGTCCTTGGTTCTCCTGTGCACAGACTAACACGGTTACTCCTGGATTGTGTTTCCTGGACAGACGGGCAGGACCCGAATTACTGCGCTTAATACATAGTGACTGGGGACAAGAGTCAGGAGCGGGCCCGTCTCTCTCCTCCCTGCAGTGCGGTGGGGTCCCGGCTCGTCCCTAGGGGCTGGAATGGGACAGGCGGGGGCTGTTGGCTGATGGGGGACGGGGTGTCTCTCCCCAGTGCGGTGCGGTGGGGGTCCCAGCTCACCTCTAGGGGCTGGAATGGGACAGGCGGGGGCTGCTGGCTGATGCGTCTCTCTCACCCCCAGACCCGCACTTGCTGCGCTATTTCTACACGGCGGTGTCGGAGCCGAACCCGGAGCTGCCCCAGTTCACCGTGGTCGGGTACCTGGACGACCAGCTCTTCTTCCAGTTTGACAGCGCCGCACAGCGGGCCCAGCCCCGCGCCCCCTGGATCCAGGCCGAGGGCTCCGACTACTGGGACCGGCAGACCTGGATCGCCCGCGGCTGGCAGGAGGCCTTCAGTGGCAACGTCCGCATTGCCATGGAGCGCTATAACCAGAGTGGGGGTGAGGGGACGTGCCGGGGACCAGGGCAGTGACCCCAGATGCCAGGCTCAGTGGTGACCCACTTCTCCCGTGTCCCATCCCTGGGCTAACAGGGACCCCAGCCTGTCCCAACCTCTGTCCTCAGCCCGGCGGTCACCCATCCCTGGTCCTAGCAGGGCCAGGACCAGGCGTTACCCCGTCCCCCATCCCCGGGTTATCAGGGAACCCAGACGGGGTGACCCAGACCCTGACCCCTGGGCTGACAATATCCCGATCCTGAGCTGAGCCATGTCCCTGCCCCAGCACGGAATCAAGTTCCTATTCAACATGAACGACTCACACCAGGGATCCGGGGCAGCGAGGGGCCGTGGCTGGGCGTTGGGTGTAAGCCGGTGCCGTGGCCGGAGCTGTGGACTCAGGGGTGCCGGGCGTGTCCCCGCTGCAGGGCTGCACACCTTCCAATACACCTACGGCTGCAAGCTGCTGGCAGGTGGTGGCACCGATGGATTCCGGAAATACGGCTACGACGGGCGGGATTTCCTCTCCTACGACATCCACACGCAGGCCTGGGTGGCGCCCAGCACGGAGGCCGTGATCACCAAGGCGAAGATGGAGAGCGACACCCACCTGAGCCAGCAGCAGCGGGATTATCTGGAGCGGAAATGCCTCGAGTGGCTGCGGAAGTACCTGGACTACGGGAAGGAGACGCTGCAGAAGAGAGGTGGGGGTGGGGGCCCATTGCAGAGTCGCCCCCACTCCTGGCCTGTCTGAGCTGCTAGTTGTATTGACTCAGCTCACCCAGGGCAAGACCCTAGTGGTCAGCTGAGCTTTTTAGGGTGTCCCCTTCCATCTGTGCCCTGCTGGCAGGGTGCAGGGACCCCTCCCCAGCCACGTCCCCCCTCCTCCCTGCCCCTGGGCTCTGGGGAAGTCGGGTTGGGTCCCTGGGGTTGTTTTCCCAGGGCCGTCCTCTCCTGTTTCCAGTGACTGGCACCGTAGGTTGTTAAGGGACCCAGATCTAACCCTGCGGGCTCCCCCCTTCTCCGCAGAGTGCCCGGCCGTGCGGGTCACCGCCAGAGATGCCCCCAATGGCCCCACCACCCTCTCCTGCCGGGTCCACGGCTTCTACCCCCAGCACATCAACGTGAGCTGGCTGAGACACGGGGAGAACGTGACACAGGAGACGTGGCGGGGCGGGATCCTGCCCAACGGCGACGGGACCTACCACACCTGGGCGACGGTGGAGATCGACCCCCGGGAGAGGGGCCTGTACAGCTGCCGTGTGGAGCATGTGAGCCTGGACCAGCCACTGGTCGCTGTGTGGGGTGAGCACGAGCGGACGTGGGAGGGAATCGGGGGCAGGCGGAAGCTGGAGGAAACGATTGCTGGGGTGTGGTGGTGGCACCTGGATGTGGTCTGGCGGTGACGTGGCACCTGAAGTAGTGAAACGTGTCAGAACGTGGCGGGTAAAGCAGCAGCCATGGGTGCTAATGCAGCATGGGAAGGACGTGGGCTTCGGGGTGTCTCTCACTCCCTACTTACTTCCAGAGCCCCCACCCAGCTCTGCCCTGCTCCCCGTGGTGATCGGGGCCGTCGCTGTCGTTCTCCTGGTCGCTGGCACGGTCGGGTTTGTTCTCTGGAGGAGGCAGCGGCGCTCAGGTAATGGGGATCCAGCAGGGCCAGGCCTTGGGGGGCCACACGTCGGTGTGGGGGGCTGTGGTGTGGCTCTGGGGGTGGCAGTAATCCGGACCCCTGTGTGACTGTCCTGTGTGGAGCTGGGCCAGAGACCCCACAGGGAACCAGGGACAGGGCTCATGGCAGCTGGCCCCTCTGTTCCCTTCCTTAATTTCCGGCTTCTCCTGGGCGCTGAGTCGTCCGCTGATCCTGGGGTCCCTGCTGGGCCGAGGACACGGATGGGGGCCGGTTCCCACCCGGGATCTGCCGCATTCACTGTTATCCGCCTTCTCTCTGCAGGGAAAGCTGGACCTGGCTACAGGGTGAATTTGAGCTTGTCTGGGGCTCTGGGAGAGTGTGGGGGGCCACAGCCCTGCCCAGGGACCCTCCCCTGGAATGGGGCTCTCAGGATCTGGGCGCTAAAGCCCCATCACCGCCTGCTCACCCATAATCGCCTGCGTCACCATCCCATGGGCACTTGTGGCTCTGTGGGGTGCCGGCCCCTCTGGAGCCAGGCTGAGCCGTGTGGGGCAGGAGCCCTTGGGGGCAGCTCCTGATGAATGATGCCGTTCCCTGCCCGGGGTGGGCTGTGGGGGGGCTGATGGTGGAATCGATTCCCTGGGAGATCTCTCGCCGCCACGTCACCCCTGGTTCGGGAGATGCTAACCCCCTTTCTCCCCCCACAGCCAGCGTCCAGACCTTCAGCTCCTCTCTGCCAGTGCCAGGTAAGGGAGTCATGGGGGAACGGGGGAGACGCTTGCCCTGACCCTCAGCCTTTCTTTCCCTGGCTCCGTCCCAGAGTCCCGAGCAGAATGGGTCCCTGGAGGCTGGGCTATGAACCGGGCTCGGGCGGGTGGGGTGGGAATCCCCATCAAGGGTGGCTGTGACCCCGGGATCACACTAACCTCTGGGCTCAGAGACGCTAATCCCCTTCTCCCCCCACAGCCAGCGACCAGGACTCCAGCTCCTCTCTACAAGGTAAGGGGTTCATGGGGAGCAGGGGAGCCCAGCCATGTCCAGAGCCCACAGCAGGGTGAGGGGCCCAGGGGCTGGGCTATGAGTGGGGCTTGGCAATTGTCTCCAGCCCTCCCCAGGGACCCCTGGGCCACCTCCGCTTCTCACACTGGGTTCAGGCTTCCCAGGCAGAGCCGGGAACGGGCATCCCCTCGCCTAGTCCCCCCGTCCCCTGGCACAGACGGCAGGACGGTGTCTGGCTCCCAGGGGCGCTCCCCCAGCAAGGGGTGGGTCTGACGGGATGGGTGGGGGGAATCCCCATGGAGGGGACCCCGAGAGCACACAAACCCCCTGGGCTCAGAGAGACGCTAACTCCTAACCCCCTTTTCCCCCCACAGCCAGCGAGAAAGGATCCAGCAGCGGTGAGTTGGGGAACAGCTGCGGTGACGGAGATCCCTCTGGGGACACCTCTGCCCCAGAGCCCCCTGCAGCCCCCTGGCTGGGGGTGGGTCCCATGGGAACTGGGTGCAGGGCCGGGCTGTCTCCCTACTTGTGACCCCCCTTCGCCCCCATCTCTGCCTCCCTCCTCCCCACAGCAGGGAGATCCAAAACCACTTGGCCATTCCCATCCCAGTGGGGCCTCTGTGTTTCTCCTCCCACCCCATAGCCTACAGCCTGGTGTTCTGGATACCCCGGGCCTGGGTCTGCCCCTGGTTCCAGCCCCTTCCCATGTCTGGCCCCCAAGATGTTCTGCTCACACCCTGTCCACTCCCTTCAGTGTGGGGTGGGGGGTTGGCTGTGGGGCAGCTCCCTGGTTGCCATGGTAACCCCCCTTTCTCCCTCCTGCAGGCAGCGACCGAGGGTATGAATCCAGCCCCTCCGAGGGTAAGTGCCGGTGCTGGCTGCACTCTGGGCGGGCGGCTCCCCCCGTCCATTAACCCCAGATCCCCCCATCCCGCCCCGCTAGCCGGCCCGCCTGGGTGCAGAGTGGGGTATCTCTGAGCACCTGGGTACAGGGTGTCTCACCCCTCCTGCAGCAGAGGCTGGAGAATGGCCCGAGGGGGAATCCCCTTTCGGCTGCAGCGGTCCCTCTGCAGGGCCAGGCCCTGATCTGTGCGGACGCTCCATGCTGACTCCCCGTGTCCTGTTCCTGCAGCGTCAGAGGCCAGGCGGCAGCTGGCGGGAAACCCAGCCAGTGCAGAGACCCATCTCCCTGAAGCTCAGCATCTCCTGCGTGTTTCTGACTCGCCCAACGGGGATCCCGCTCCGGGCATCGTCTAGGCTGGAGTCGCCGCTGGGATCTCTCCCACCTTGCTGCTGACTGTGCGTGAGCTAAGACCCCGGCCCTCTCCCTCTCCCTGAGTCTCCGGCTCAGCTGTGATGTGACGCTCGCCTGCCTGGCAGGGACTGTGGCCTCTGTGGGTTACGTAGCTGGTGTCTGTCTAGCTGACAATGAATGTGCCTGTGGGCTTTGATTTCTGGGGAGCGGGGTTCTTAGCTGAGAGCAGCCCCAACCGTGCGGGACACAGGAGTCCCCTTCCACACACACATCCCTTCAACAGACCCCGTTGCCACCTTTGCTGACTTATCTGCACAAAAGACACCATCACAGGACCTAATCACGCCACCTACTCCATCAAGGGCTCGTTCACCTGCTCATCCACCAATGTGATCTATGCCATCCTGTGCCGGAAATGCCCCTCCGCCTTATATATTGGACAAACAGGACAGTCTCTGCGCAAAAGAATAAATGGACACAAATCTGACATCAGAAATCACAGCATTCAAAAACCAATAGGGGAACCTGCTCACTCCATTGATGATCTCTTAATAGCCGTACTGAAGCACATGGATAACAAATCCCAGCTTCAAAGGGAAACTGCAGGACTGAAATTTATATGTAGATTTGACTCCGTGAACTCAGGACTGAATAGAGACTATGGGTTTTTTTCCCATTACAACAGGTAATTTTGCTTTCCTCCCTCCCTCCTATGCTGTTGAATCCAAACAATGGCTTTGATTTGCTGGTACAGTCTGACCTGATCCTATGACTTACACTCCCCTGCATTCTGTAAGCTTCCCATCCTCCAGTGTCTGACGAAGTGGGATTTTCTCCCGGGAAATCTCATGCGATAAATAAATTTTAGTCTTTAAAAGTGCCCCAGGACTCCTTGTTTGTTTCCACCCCCCACAGCTGCAGCTCCCTCCTGGCAAAGGTCTCCCCTGGTGACAGCACTTTCGGCATCGCCTTATTTTAAAGTACCTTCTGCTGAAAAAACCTTTGGGGCCATTTTTGGCTGCAGGATCTGGCTCGGGCAGCCCGCCCGCCCAGGGCACTTTCAGCAGCGGCTGCTAATGCGGTGCCCCCTTTGCTGCGGGAAGCTGCCACCAATGGGGATTTTGGCAGCTTCTTAAAGGGACAGCCGCCTGCCCCTGAGGCTCTGCCCCAGCCGAGGGTTGATTTGATGGTGGGCTTGGGCTTTCAGGCTGCTACGCACCGACACACTTTTGTGTCGCAACACACGGGTTGAGAACCGCTGCTGTAGGGGCTGCACAGCCACTTAGCTGCCGTTCCCACCCGGGGATCTAGCTGTCTGTGGTCTGTGTCCCTCTGTCCCACCCTCATCTCACTGCCACCCGCAGCGCCTTACAGGTGCCTGCTCATCTAGATCATGTAACTGAACCACTGAATAAATGAAGGCCCTTTCTCTGTGTGGCTTTGTGTCTGTCTCCGAGCCGGTCTGCTCCTCCAGCGAGCCATACCACCCTGGGTCTGAGAACTGACAACTCGAGTCAGCGCTGGAGGAGCCCCTCGCTGACCCCACTGGAGCAGGGCACTGAGAAGAACCAGGAAAGCTTATTCCTGAGTGGTTTGGCCCACACAGGGGACCCCTGGAACTTGTCCACATCAGAGCCGCTCACCGCTGAGCCCTGGACAGCCAGACCCAGATACTGCAGAGCACGACGCTCTGTGTCGCAGGGAGTCTGGATCTAGGGTGGAGATCCCTCACCCCTCTGACCCTCAGAGGCTGCCCCCTGTCCGTGGCCAGCAGGACCTGGAGGGCACAATCACAGGTGGGTCCCCACAGCGCCAGGCGCTGCCAGTCCCCACTGCAGAGAGCGGATGGTGTAAGGACAGCACTGGGTAGAGACGCTCAGACATGGCGTGGCCGTGGCCCAGCAGTACGTGGCAGCACATTGGTGCACGTCTCAGCGTGGCAGGTCCCATGGGCACCTGCAGATCCAGCCAGCCTGGCTCAGCCTGAGTCGGGATGGCCGTGACCTGTGTTTCTGCCCCAGCTCCCTGCATGTGGCCCACCCGCTGCCTGGCTCCGGCGGGCACCAGTTGTCGGATCTCAGCCCCAGGAGCCACCCCCGGTTCTGTCCCCACGTGATGGACTCAGGCGCTCATTGCAGCGGAAGAGGAAGTGAAACTTTCCCGTGGGCTTCGGCCAGCGCCCGCCGCCGTCACAATCTTCTCCCCCCAGCTGGGTACTTGTGGCCCTGCGGTGACCAGGGTCTGTTCAAACCAGCCACTGTGCTGAGCGCCTGCCCTGGGCTGGGAGCTCCTGGCGCCGCAGCCAGACATCCACAGCGGGAACTGGCCACGTACTGTACCAGGAGGATGTGCCCCACACAGAGCATCTGATGAAGTGGGATTTTCTCCCACGAAAGCTCATGCGATAAATAAATGTTAGTCTTTAAAAGTGCCCCAGGGCTCTGTGTGTTTTACAGAGCAGCCAGACACTCGCTGTGGGGAGCTGAATTTGATCCCACCTACTGTGTCCCTGGGGACAGGAGGGACAGACCAGGGTGGGCCCCGGGAGGGGGCAGGGATGGCAGACGTCACCCAGCCGCTCTGGCCGGCACTGGTACAACGTGGAAAGAGCTTCCCTGGACTCCACTGGGAGCGGTGCTGTTTCCAGCGATGTTATGCGGAAGGGCCCAGAGGCCATGGTGAGGGGCACAAGATGAAACCCTGGGGGGAGGCCAAGAGGCAGGGGTGGAGGAATAGGCTGGGGCTGTGGAGGAAGAGGATAGGGGGCAGGGTGTGGATGAAAGGCCAGGGGCGCTGGGGCTGTCAGGGGCCAATTTTCCAAAGGGCCCACATGTCTTTGGAAGAGGCCCCATTTCAGTGGGGTTCAGGGTCAGATTTTCGGGGGGGGGGGGCAAAGGGGCTGCGGCAGGTTCGGGGCTGGGCCCCCTCGATTGCAAAGGGAGTTAATAGCGTGGGAAAGGTCCCCCAGGGCTCTAACCCCGGCTGGGGGGGGTCTAAAGGGCTGTGTAGGGGAGGGGCTGAGAGCCAGAACTCCTGGGTTCTCGCCCGGCTCTGGGAGGTTTAGGTACTTGCCGCCACGGCTCCATTAACTTCCCGTGGGACTAAGGCTCCTAAATCCCTTTGGAAGCGCTACTTTGAGGCGGGACCCCGGGGCATCCCCTCTCCTCCTCCTCCCGACCCCCAGCTGTGCTGGAATTTCCGCCCCACCCCCACCCGGGCCGCCTGGCTGTGTCGCAATGGGCAGGACACGCCCGTGGTGCCCAAACCCTCGGGGGCGGATCCCAGGGCGGCAGTGCCCCCCCCCCCCCAGCCCCACGGACAGCCGGATCGCGCCCCACACAGCATGGGGGCCCCGGGCAGCCTCCTCCCCCTCCCCATCCTCCTCCTCCTGCTGGGGGGCGCTGAATCGGGTGAGTGGGGGGCCAAGCCGGGGGTTGGCCCCCCCCGCCCGGGGGGGGGGGCGAGCCCAGCAGCAGGGGTGCCATGGGCTGGCATTGGGGAGCCTGCGGATAGTGGGTTAGTTTTGGGGGGCTGGGTGCTCACTAGAGAGTTTGGGTCAAATCCACCCACGTGTGATGCCCTGGGCTTGGGCCAGAGATGCCCGGCTGGACGTGTCCACACTCTGCTACAGCCACCCCTGCCCCACAGCTGTCACCCCAGATCTGCCCCATCCCCCCTCTACGCCGCAGCTCCATGTCTGGGCTAGGGAATCGGGCTTTGAGGGCTGGCTGGTGTAGGGGCTCCCTGCAGTGTTGGGGAATGGCCGTGTGTGTGTCTGTCTGTCCCTGCTGGCTGAGTGTGTGTGTGTGAGTGCCTGTGCACACTCCCCTGCCCCATTCTCAGCACAGCTGTTTCTTCCCCACTGTGTGTCAGGTGCCCCGCAGTGCACCCAGCTGCTGGTGATTCCCCTGTGCTTGTGGAGATGAGCACACCCTGTGTCAGTCAATCCCCAGTACAGTTAGAATGGTTGGGGGGCTGAATCTCTGGTGCTATGGGGCGCGGGGGCTGATGTCCTGGTTTTTGGGGTGTGGGGGTGCAGGTATATCCCACGAACACTCCCACTCCACCCCCCAGGGTCGCACTCCCTGCAGTATTTCCTGACGGCCGTCTCGGAGCCGGGCCCAGGCGTGCCTGAGTTCACCCTGGCTGGGTACGTGGACGGGCAGCGGTTCGTGGAGTACGACGCTGAGGCCCAGCAGATGCGGCCCCTGGCGCCCTGGGTGCGGGAGGCCCGGCCCGAGTTCTGGGAGCGCGAGAACCAGGTGCACAAGCTGAGACAGACCTGTTTCCGCGGCAAGGTGCGGAGCCACGAACACCTCTACAACCAGAGCCGGGGTGAGTGCGGACGGCGCTCGTGTGGGGGGAACGGGAGGGAGACGGAGCACGGCGCTGGGAGCCAGGGCTTCTCGGTTCTCCACCCCTGACCTGCTGGGGGACCTGGGTCCAGTCACTGGCCCTCCCCTGCCTCAGTTCCCCCCCATTTCTGTCTGTTTACTGTGAGCTCTGGGGCAGGGACCGTCTCTGGCCGTGTCTGTGCAGCACCTCCGGCCGGGCTCCCGACCCCCGTTTGCTCCTGGGAACGGCTGGGTCAGAACCAAGGTCCATCCAAGGACCCCGCGGTGGGCACCTGGGGCCTGGCCGCAAGGGGGGCACTGGGCAGGCTGCCTCTAAGCAGGGTCTGGGGGATCCAGGAAGGGGTCAGAGACCCAGTGGTGACCCAGCCTCCGTGGGGTCCCCCCAACCCAGCCACCCCCTTTGCCCCACCCAGGCTTCCACATCTTCCAGTACGCCTACGGCTGTGAGCTCCGGGCAGACGGCAGCACCGGCGGCTTCCGGCGCTTTGGCTTTGACGGGGGCGACTTCCTGACCTACGACACCGCCCGGCACCGGTGGGAGGCCCCCGCCCGACAGGCTGAAGCCACCCAGCGCCGGTGGAACGGGGACCCGGTCGCCCTACGGTATTACCGCAACTTCCTGGAGCTGGAGTGCCTCGCGGCCCTGCGCCGATACCTGCAGCTGGGAAAGGGGGCGCTGGCCAGGCAGGGTGAGGGCGGGGTGCTGGGGAGGGTAGGGAGCGCTCTGGGGGCAGGGGGAGGGCTGGACTGAGGACCCCTGCAGTGAATCCCCCCACAGAGGACTAAAGGAGACCCAGGGCAGTGGGCAGGTGGGGGAC
>ML685920.1:505402-522971 GCA_007922175.1 Pelusios castaneus
CCAGTGTATTATATACAGATACCAGGGTATAATATACAGTGTATAATACACAGTCCCAGTGTATAATGTACAGATCCCAATGTGTAATATATAGTGTATAATATATATTCCCAGTGTATAATATACAGATATCAGTGGATAATACACACTCCCAGAGTATAATACACAGTCACCACTGTATAATATACAGCCCCTGGTGTATATTAGCTGTGAAAGCAATTTTCCTGTGCAACGCGGACAGAGGCAGAGGTTTCTGTTCTTGACAGCGTCACTGAGCGTTTGGGTCCCTGCTGGGTCCCAGGAGAAGGCCGGGCGAGGTGACAGCCGTGTGTCCAATGATTTCTGTCTCCCTCTTCATGCTCTTAAATCTGTGATTTCAAAGCATCTTTGGTGATTATGGGCGAGAACAGCTGAAATCTGGAGGAAAACAAGAGGGAAAGACCTGCCCGGCTTCACTGGAAAGGGAGAGAGCCTTTTCTTTGTCCAGGTGTGGCCCGGGTTTTGTCTGGCCAACGCTCCAGCCCGTTTCTCACAAAGCGCCAGCCTGGCCTGTCAGCAGGGGCTGGGTTTGCTGAGAGGGAAGTTGAAGAATGCCAGAGGGACACCTCACAACTCCAAGGTGGGGTCCTGAGGTGTCCTTGAAAGCTCAGGAGCCATTGAGGGAAAGATGAGTTCGTTACAGCTCAGCCATGAGGGTGTGACAGGCTGCTCCCCAAATCTGGTCTGGTGTGCCCCTCAAACCCCGCTCCTGAACCCCAATTCACCCGCTCTGCTGGGTGACCACTCACTCCTGAGTCAATCCGCACCAGCCACCAGCGTGTGATTGGTCCCAGGCAGTGGGTGTAAATCCATTAGCCGCACAGGCGTTGGTCCCCAAGCGAGCACCCCCAGCCCCAGACACTACACTGGGAGCCGCTGCCTTACTGGGATTGGGACCCACTCCCAATCACCTTAGTCTCATGTCTGTCCACTTAACAAAGAACTGGATCATTCCCAGCCTCCCACATCCACACCCTCTAAAGATCACCCAGCTTTAGATCAAACAAACACTAGTTTATTGATCAGAGTCCGATTTCAAATGAGAACATGGCCAATCAAGGCAGAATCATACGAGAGTCAGGAGTGACCACTACCAAATAAAAGGTATAAACCGCAAACTCATCTAACATCTCGACCTAAACTGACCTCCCAGTCCAAGATTATGCGCAAAGTGTTCGGCTGTTTTACAGCCAGTCTCTGTCTATTACCAGGCAGGGCCCAGATCGTGCTTGAAGTTGGTGGGAAGATGGAGTCTCCCAGGCCAAAGCCTGCAGCTTTTCTCCCAGTCTCTGTCTCTTTGTTTTACAAACTGCTGACAATTCCTCCCCCTCTGTGCTGCCGTGTCATTCTCTTCACTCCCACCTGAGCCAGGGAGGGCGTTAGCATCCCTTGGACATGGAAATCTGCAGCCACTGTGCTAGAGAGAGTCCTGAGAGTCCGAACCCTGATACACGCGTCACACGTTGCTGCAGGGAACAGTGCACCACGGCAGTTATGTGGAATATGTTCTGAGCATTCACAAAGGAACCTGGGATAACGAATTTGGCATCAATTCACACGATTACATTGCAAAACTGAACAGAAGAGGTACACAGATGGTGCCCTAGGCCAGGGGAGCAGGGATGTGCGTCCTGTCACAGAGGGGCCCGTTAGTCCCAGGACAGGCAGTTCCCCCCTCGCAATTCCAGACATGGCTGAGGACAAACCGTCCCTATGCGATGAATGACATAGTCTCTCCTTTCGAAGGATTTCCAGCCACCGCCCCCCACCCCCTCTGCAACGTGTGTCTTCTCAGTAATATCTGGTCACTCAGTTTGTCTCTAGGCCGAGCCCAGCTTGGATTTCGTAGCCTGCTCTGCCCACATTGAAATCTGCTTCTCTCCGCAGGGCCCAAGGCAGGTCTGTACTCGCAGGCGCCGTGTAAGTGAGCTGCTGTCAGTCCCCGTCCCCGCCGATACCAGCCTGGCCTCAGCGCTGATCGGGGCCGCGGCGGATCTCGTCCCTGGCAATGCTGACGTCCGGGCGGGGTGTTTCCTAACAGATCCGCTCTGAACTATCATGGGGCCGCTCTCCGGCCGTGCTGGATAGGGATGATGGGTGTAGGGTGTGCAGCTGGATGGAGCTGGGTATCTCACTCTAACATCCCAACTTGATATCCTCATCTAGGGACTGAGGACCTCCAGTCCCAGTGCAGCATGGGGGGTGTTACCCACAGCTGGGTCTGCCTTGCCCGGCCCTGCCCATGTTCCCTGCCTGGATTGGGCCATTTCTCTGGGTCCAAATCTGGTCAGATCCCTTTAGTTCCCCATGGGGCAGGGAGATGGGGGCTGATCCGAGGGGAGCAGGTTGAAGCCCGTGAGACACTGACACCTTTCCCTTCTCCCCCTGCAGCCAGCGACCATGGATCAGACAGCTCCATGACAGGTGCGTGGGGGGACTGTCCCTGGGGGCTGTGTGGAGACCTGCCAGAGACCCAGGGCCCTGCCCCGAGCTCCCTGCCGCCACTCCAGGGTGGGGGTGCTGAGTGTGGGGCAGGGAGGGCATTCCAGGCAGCAGGGAGGCTGTGGGTGTTTCTAGGAGGGGGGGAGTTTGGGGGCGGTCTCTCTGGGGTAGGGCCTCTGCCACCAGCCCCTCTCTGACCCATACGGATGCAGCTCTGGGCTGACCCTAACTCTCTGTGTCTCACTCCCGCAGGTCAGACGTAGCTGGCGGGGGCCAGATGGGAATCCAGACTCAGAAGACATGGATGGGCGAGCCCTGGCCCCCCTCGTTGCTCAGCATTAGCTCCCTGTTACTCACTGCGTGCAGCCCCGGTGCTTTGGGGCATGACCCCTTGTTACCTGAACTTCCTGCCTCGGGGATTCCCTGGGCCCATCTGCCCTGTGGACTTCATGAACCTGTGTCTGCTGTGTGGGGTGCATGAGGCAGCCCCACGGCGCACAGCTAGCTCTGATTCACGCATGGCTGTGTGGACGCTGAGTGGCTTCCCACCTGGCTGTGTGCCTCAGTTTCCCCCTCTTGATAATACTTTAGTTCGTGTCTGGAGGGGCTGTGTGGGGACTGTTACAGGGCCTCGCCCTGGGGGCTTCGGGGGTTTGTGTGTTAGCATTAATTAACCTGTTTAACGCCCATAGAGGAGTTTTGGGGGAGGGTTCTGGTGCTGGCTCCATTGGGTGGACCCAGAGAACCGGGGCTAGATATATCCCTGGCTCTGACCCACAGCTCTCTGTACCCCACAACCAGGCACAAACTCCTGCCCAGCTGTGCGTGTTGTTACAGGCTCATAGACACGGACTGATCCTCTCTGTGTGCTCCCCTCAGTGTGGGCGTCCGGCGTCGGTCAGGCTCCGAGTGGTCCCTGGATTGGCAGCTGTGGTTCTGTCCTGTTTCTGTGCCTGGGAGCTGCCGTTTCTGGTCTAGTCGCTGTAATACAGACCAGCTGTTAACCCTTCGCCTGCTTGTAAAATGAACCTTTCACTTGCTCTAAAAGTCTGCACGGAATTGATTAAACTGGGACGTGGAAACAACACATTTTTATCCTAAAGAAAGGGAAAGTTGGGTCGTTAGAAAGAGATGAAGACAGAACAATTTGTTCTTCCATCGGACACTTCACTGAAGTCACCATGGCTGGGAATCTCTCCCTTTTCATTTGCTGTGTATCTGAATTCCCTGAATGTGCGTTCGCCCTGTGTGTAGCCCGGCTGGAAGACACGATGCCCCCAAGGGTGTTAAAACAGAGCCACGATTCCAAAAAGCTGGTGGGTTTTTTAAGCTGATCTCAACATTCTTGGGCGGGTTGGTGATTCCTGACCCCTGGCGTTGCGGCTACAGCTTTCCTCCAGTGGGATCCCTGCCTTGCGCTCTCAGGGCCCCACTGGGTGTGAAAATCCCTCCACGTCCCAGGGGCCCAGCATCCTCTCTAGGCTACAGACCAAAGAGCCAGTTAGCCCCTGTCAGTCACTACAGAGCCCATCTAGAGCGGGCCGGGAAGGCGCAGGCCCAGCGGATCTGTAGCCAGGGTGGAGATGCACAGACTCAGCCACTCCTAACCCCAGTGCATTGTGGGAGCGGCTAACCCAGACCCGATGAGATTAGATCAGAGCCGTGCTCAGACCTAGTCCATGCGGCTCATGTTATATGTTGTTGCCCTTGTGCGGGTGGCCCAGTCCCAGGTCACAGGGTAGCCATAAACCACACGGGCCCGTGGGCCGTCTCTGGGGCAGCCTGGCACAGGTCCGGGTGAAAATACCCACAGCTTCAGCCAGCCTGGGCCAGTTTGTAACGCCTCTTGGCAGCGGCCCAGCCAGCGTTTCCTCTCCAGGTCTCTGCTGGGTGCCTGCAAGCACCAGGTGGATTCGCTGGCTGTGGCTGGACTCTGTGAACAGCCAGCTCTTTGAGTGAGCCCTGGGCCCAGCTTTATCACAGGCTGTGAGTCAGAGTCAGCATCAGCCAGGCCCTTTCCGAGAAATCACACGGGGAAAGAGAAACCTTCCCTCTCTGGGCTCAAGAGGCCGCTGCTGCCTCCCCAGCCTCTAACCTCAGCCTGTGTTTGCAGCCAGCTGCCATGGAAATCGGGTGCAGGTGGGACAGACAAACGGCCCGTGTGAGCCAGCCGGGACTCCGCTGTCCCTGCCCTGCCCTGGCTCATTAGGCATGGGTCAGGACTGGGGGAGTGAGGGACCCTGAGCAGGAATGGACCTCGCTGGGCTTGGGCTGTGCAGGGGCAAAGACCCTGGCTGAGCTGGGCAGAGTGGGGCTGGGGGTCATTAACCGCAGTCTCCTGCCCTGCAGGTCGCTGGGGAGTTTCCGTATGGGGGGGGAATCCCTGGGAGAGACCCAACACCCCCAGGGCCAGCCAGGTGGATACTAAAGGTCCTATGGGGCACATCCCATAAGAGCAGGGCTTTGCCCCACAGCCCTTGGCCAATGTTTCCACCCAGGGTGTGGCTGATGAGCTTTTCCCCAGAGGTGGCTGCATTTCCTGGTGCTGTGCCTGGCCTGTGTGGACAAAAGGAGCTCTGGGAATGGCAGGGGTTATCCGGAGGACACCTCTGCTGCTCTAAAGGAGCCAGACTTTTACACTATGGCTACCGCTAACAGGCTGGCCCTGGCCCCGGCCCTGGCGCTGGCCCTGTTGTGCTGGGTGCTGGACAAACATATAGCGCCTGCCCGTCCCTGCTCTAAGAGCCGACAGCCTAAAAGGAAGCCCACACAAAGGGGTTGCAGCAGTGAGGTGCAGAGTTGCAATTATATCACGAGTCTCGTGATATTTGGGGTTTGCGAGAAAGTCCCGGCTCCTGGAATAAGCAGGAATTTCAGGTTATTTTTTGAAAGCAAGTTTCACCTTCGTGCCTCCAAAGAAAACTTGAAAACACAAACACCAAAGACTCAGAACCCAAATAAAAACAACCTAGTTTTAAAAAGAAGCTCATGACTTTTCAGCCAATCCCACGGTTTTGCTGATCAAAGCCACCTGGCTTCCTGTTGGGCCATCCAGGCCGGGTCCCCACCTGCCAGGCAGCAGGTGTGCCAGGGTTGGATGGCCAAGGCCAGCCCTAGGGCAACGGTGCCCCCCCATTTATTACACTCCCAGCACCGTATTTCCTATTGCAGGAGGTGCTAGGAAGGCCCTGCCTATGCGAGGTCGGCGACAAACGAGTCCGCGTTCGGGGGACCTGAAACATGGCCCCGTTACTGCCCACAACCCAAACCCCAGGTCCTGTGTCCCCCTGAACTCGTCACTCGCCCGGGCCACCTGCCCGCTTCGCCATTGTCCTCAGGGACTCGCCACTGCCTTGGCCACCCAGCCGGCTCGGAGCCAGGCCCGAGTGAAAACTCTTACCCGCCCCCCGGTGGGAGTGCACTACATGGGGAAACTGAGGCACACACATTGCTGAAAACTCCCCGGCCCAGGGGGAAAGTCTTGCCGGGGACAAAGGGGCGACTACGCCCTGGGCAATGGCTGGGTTAGAAACGCCCCCCCGCCGGGCTGATGCCGCTCGGGGCTACTGCAAGACGGGCCCAGCAATAAACCCGGCAGGGTGCGGCCAGACACGGGGCCCGGGCGTCCCGCCATTTCCGGCCTCTCAGACACAGGCGCCGGCTCCGCCATTGAGACTCGGGCCGTTCCCACCCTTCATTCAACCTGCCCGGCCCGGCTCGGCCTAGCGACCGCTGATGAGAGGGTCTCTGTGTCGCTATTGGCGGAGACCGAGCCCGCTCGCCCAATCGCTGCAGAGAGCGAGCGATTCTCGGGAAATTCCAATCGGAGAGGCTGCGGCATGAATGGAGCGACCCGGTCCTTGGGGCGCAGCGGGGCAGGTCCCCCCTGAGGACGGGGCGCGGGGGACCGGCCTGTGCCTGCTGCGCCTCATCCTCTTCCTCTTCCTCCCCCAGGTGGCCTCGGCCATCCAGGGGCGGGATTCCTGTGAGTTTCCGCTGGGTCTTGGGGTGCAGGGGTTTCTGGGTGCTCGGGGATTAAACCGGCTGAGCCTGGGGGGGAGGGGTGTTCCTGACCCCTGGTGGGGAGGGGCGGGGCCTGTTACTGACAGGTGGGCGTGGCAGAGTTAAATGCACATTTCGGTGTCAGTGGTTAAAGTATGAGTTGACGGCCCCGGAACCCTCCTAATCTCGGGGCCCCTTCCCGTATTGTCTGGGCCCCCTTCATGCGTGTGCGGCCCCAGCCCAGGTAGGCATTTGGAACCACTTCTCAGTACCACACCCATCGGTTATCGCTCCATAAAAATATTGATAATTGTATACGGCGTTTGTCTATAGCAATTATTGTCACACACGAGCAAACACCGCATCACACAGTAAGGATTGGGATTAACAACGGGGCGTAGGACCCGCCAGCAGCCAGGGCAGGGAGGAACATGCGTTCTGCCGGATTTTTCTGCTTTTAGGGGCCCCGGAACTCAGGCTCCTCAAATTTGGGGCCCCAGAACTGCGTTCCGGTGCATTCCCCTTACTTTAACCTCTGTTTGGTGTTAATTTGAATGGATTGTTTTATTTGTGAATGTATCGTTCCAGGGTCTAGGACATCCTGGGGGGGCGGGTTGCCGTTATTTCGTGTCCACAGATATTGAGGTTCAACAGTTAAGACTATGACCATTAAAACACAAACTGGCAACATGGGGGGGGGGGGGGCTCAAATATCTCTCTGCTTAGAGCCCCAATGGACTCACCACCTCTGATGGGAAATAGTGCCCAGCTAGTGGGTAGGTGGGCAGTCAAACTAAACACCAGGTCCTTCCGCCTTTGCCTAGTAAGCCTGGGGGAGAGGGCAGGCAGGGATGAAGTGTGGACACAGTTCAGCCTCCTAGAGCTCACAGAAGGGACAAACAATACAGGTTATAAAGGCCTCTTAGCTTCCTTCTTCCTCACATGGTCCCAGGAAAGAGGGCTCTTCCTATGGCTCTGAAAAGGCACCGGTGGGGAAGGCGGGCTGAGAACAAAGGGCTGCCGTGTTGGGAGGAGGTTGGAGACACTCCATGCTTCTCCGAGAACCAACAAATCTTATCCTCATTTCTTTCCCCCATGCGCCTGTGAGCCATAGCCAGTTTCCCAGCCTCCCCCGTGGGCCTTCTGAGAGAGGAAGAAGAAATGTTTTCCCATTGCCAAGTCTCCCTGGTGATCGGATTACAGTTGGTTCCAGTGGAAGCCCTGTTAGTCTATTTCAGCAAAACAATCAAGGAGTCCTGCAGCACCAGACTAATGTTTATTAAGGCCCGGGGAGGGAGGGGGGGTGTTAGTCTATTGTAGAAAGACAACAGAGTCCTGTGGCACTTTTAAAGACTAACACATTTATTTATCGCATGAGCTTTCCTGGGAGAAAATCCCACTTCGTCAGACGCTTTGAAGATAGGAAACTTACAGAATGGAAGGAAATAAGTTTCCCATCTTCAAACCGTCTGATGAAGTGGGATTTTCTCCCACGAAAGCTCATGCGATAAATAAATCTGTTAGTCTTTAAAAGTGCCACAGGACCCTGTTGTTTAAGGCATAAGCTTTCGTGGGATGTAATCTTACATCAGCCTTAGATAAAAGCTACCAGTTTGAGGCCAATGTAACAAGTGTGTGTGTGTGTGTGTGTGTGTGTGTTTTAGAAGGCAAGGGGTCAAACACAAAACAAAAACAAACCAAAAAAGATCCTGTCTTCCTCCTCCTCTGGGTTTTGTGGAGACAGCATGCAGAGGAGGAAGTGGGTCTTAGTGGTGTTTGGGCAGCTTGGAGAAGGTTAGCCGTAGATATCCCTGGTTATTGACGTATTTTTCTCCCTTTTTCAGCAGCTCATTCCCTGCAGTATTTTGTCACCGCAGTCTCTGACCCTGCGCCTGGACTCCCAGCGTACGTCTCCCTTGGGTATCTGGATGACCATGTCTTTGTTGAGTTTGACAGTGAGAACAGGCTGTATAAAACCCGAGCCCGGTGGATAGAGGACAATGTGGGGGCTGATTACTGGGAGAGCGGTACCAAACGCGGAGTCGTAAAACAGGATGTGTACAGAGTGAACGTGAGAACTGTAATGAAGCGCTACAACCAGACTGGGGGTAAGTCTGAGGGACAGAACCAGCCCACAGGCCTAATGGAGGGCGATATTTATAGAGTGGGTGTTAGTTACCTGACTTCACAGCCGCTCGGCTCTAGGTGTCATCCCTCGTTTGTTTATTGGACCCGTGGGGCAATGTCGAAAGAGGGGAAGGAGAATCACTCCACTCAGAGGTGGTTCCCAAATAGAATGGCATTGGCCTGACTCACCTGTCCTGCTCCTGGTGTCATCATTTACACCTCTGAACAGTGGGTGAAAACGCTGCCCTGCCAGAGCTCTCAATGCACAAAGGTGGAAATATTTTCTAGTCCTTTCACGCTCCCTGTGCTGAATCCCCAAGACCACTGGAGCCGAATCCTCTTCACACCGCGTTTACACCCTCCAGTCCTGGTCTGGTCCACACTTCCAACTCGCAGCCTTAGGACGGCTGTATAGTTTGCCCCATCCCATGAGGGGCTGTTACACCAGAGCGGGGTTTTCACTCCAGCCACAATCTCTCTGCAGCCCACGATCTGAGCCCTGCTCTACACTGCAAAACTACCTCACTAGAACTGTGTGAATAATCTCACCTCGTTACGCCGCCCTAGGCGCTGGGGTAGACAGCGCTGTGTTGGGGGAGAGCGTCACACAGCTATCGCCTCTTCCAGGGCCAAGCGCTTAAACCGCGTGTGTTTCAGGCTTCCACACGCTGCAGTTCAAGAACGGCTGTGCGGTTTGGGAGAACGGCAGCACGGCAGGGTTCCTGCAGTTCGCGTATGATGGGAAAGATTTTCTCAGCTTTGACATGGACACGTACACGTGGATAGCCACGGCCAGGGAGGCCGAGATCACCCAGCGCCGGTGGAATGGGGACACGGCTATTCTTCAGTACCAGAAACACTATACGGCGAAGCAGTGTATTGACTGGCTAACGAAATACTGGCAGTTTGGGAAAGAGGCTCTTCAAAGGAGAGGTGAGGGTTGAATGAGTGGACCACAGACATCCCTTAGAGCCGTGGTTCTTAACGACTGTCCGTGGACCAACACCGGTCCCTGAGATCTCCCTCAGTTTCACAAAGCAGGGTCACTTTTTGCTCAGTAAAGTTTCTCTGACCCTGGGATTTGTCTGCTCCAACCATTCAGCCCCCAAATACTATGGGATTTCTTTTTTAAATGCAGGTTTCTTTTTATTTGCCGTTTAGTTGTTGGAGGCTTGTCTAGGTATAAACATTGACCGCCAGAGCTACTGCAGAAGACATCCCGTTTTGGAATGAGAGTGTCCACACGGGAATTATTCTAGAAGGATCACAGAATAGCTTCATCTGCACTAGCTACTGTGGCCAATTTCCCTGTGTAGAGACCAAAGGCCTCTCTAGGGTTTGCGTTTTCAAGCTTTTCTCCTCAGCCGTGAAGGTTAGAGACTTATTTTATTAATAAAAGCAGAGAAAATCTCACAGTCCCATGAATCCAGGAGCTGGGGCTTTAAGAAAAAACACCAAATATCACAGAGGTTGGCAACAGAGACACACATCTCTGCTGGCTAGGTACCAAGACAAATACTAAGGAGGTGGAGATTTCTGGCCATATCTCTTGATGCCCAGAGCCAGGATGGAATGGGACCTCTCCCCTGTCACCAGCCTGGAACTCTGATTTCCACACCCCACAACTTTTCCCCAGTGCTTGAGCCTGGACAGGAGGACTCCCAGGTTTGACCTCTGGCTCCTCCACAAGTCACTGGGTCTAGATCCACACAGAAACTTGGGTGTGGTGATCTCAGTGCCTAAGAGGCTTTGTGAATCTCAGCGATTTTCTAGGCACTTAGATCTCCCATATACTCAATGGGATGGGACAGGCACCTTTGAATGGGATCCACGGAGCCTGCTAGCCTCTGAGCGCTGGGGTGTTCTGCTGTGGGAACCCAACACGGACCCCAGAGAACTTTTACTGTAAAAATAGATGCCAAGTGGGTTTAGGGGCTGACAGGGTTTGGCAGCAGCTGAGTGGGGCTTTGTGAATCCCAGGATTTCTTGGATTTAGGAGCCTAAAGAGGCAGCTGAGTGCCTAAGCCCTAGTGCGGCTCTAGCCTGTAGTTTCTCTGTGCCTCAATGTCCCATCTGTACAATGGGGATAACGGCCCTGTCTCACTGGGGTGCAGTGAGCATTGATACACTGAGGATTGTGAGGAGGGCAGACGTGATGGATAAGTAAAGAGCTGTGAGGGCAGCTGTCTCCATAACTCCCAATGCCACTGGCTTTTCAGAGCCTACGGCGGTTCTGGTGTCAGACCAGGCGGCCCCCGACGGCCTCCCCAGGCTCTCCTGCAGGGTCTACGGCTTCTACCCCCGAGACATCGCTGTGACCTGGATGAAAAACGGGGAGATGAGAAAGCAAGAGACCCAGCGGGGGGACGTCCTACCCAGCGGGGACGGCACCTACCAGGTTCAGGCCTCCATGGAGATAGATGTCAAGGAGGGCGGCCGTTACGCCTGCCACGTGGATCACAGCAGCCTGTTGAGGCCTCGCATTGTCCCCTGGGGTGAGGAGAGGGCAGAGTGCGTGTCTGGGGGGCGGGGAGAACACACCAGGGGCGGGAAGGGTGGGGCCAGGCCACGTTGCCCTTATTGAAAGGTGAAGTTGTCTTTTTAACGGTGTAGAAATTTCTCCCTTTTCTGGGCTGGGGCTGGAGCTGGAGCTCTTGGACCCTCATGTCTTCATTGCCAAAAAAAAAAAAAGTGACGTGTTCTTGTGCCCTTTCCCTTTCCTCCCCATTCGCAGAACAGACTGTCAGCCTGCGTCTCTGGCTTCGTGTAGGTCTTCTAGCCTGTCCCTCCCCTCCCCGCTTAGAAATCTGGCATTTAAAGGGACGCCGTCAATACGTCTGTGATTCTTCCTGTCCCAGGTTCCAGGAGGGGAGCAGGGTCCAGCGGATTAGAGCGGGGCTGGGAGCCAGGACTCCTGGGTTCTCTCCCCAGCTCTGTGCGGGAGGGGGGTCCAGTGGATTGGGGGTTGCTGGGGGTCAGGACTCTGTGTGGGATCTATCGTGGTGTAGCTGAATAATATCCCTGAGGCAATATTGAATTTCCTGCGAGTTACAGAGCCTGTGGGAAGGACGGGAGGCGGCTCTGACAGGCGTATGGGGACTGACCCCTGGCATGGGGGAAGGGCTGCAGCGTGCCCTTCCAGAGCCGGGAAAGGAGTTCTCATCTCTGTACGGGGCGAGAGGTTCTGGGTCTTTCCCACGGGCACTGACTCCTTCTCCATTTCAGAGCCCCGAACCAACTGGATCCCCATTGTGGCTGTGCTGGCTGTGCTGATGGCTGCAGCGCTTTTCGCCGTCGGATTCATCCTCAGGAGAAGGCTTCGCTCAGGTACGGGGCCCTGGGTGGGTGGTTTTCTGCCTTGTGTGGACTGGCTGGGCCCTGCGGCCCTAGGGCAGAGCTGTGCGACTGAGCTGCCGAGCCAGACCCTGGGGCGGGAGGGAGGCTGTTCACACTGGGGTGTCGTCTCCTCTGCCCTATTTGTTTGATCTGCGCTGGGAGCCGATTCTCTGAGCCCCAGATGTCTGTGCTGGCCGAAGGGCCTCATTTCTGGGCTGTGGAGACACTGTGAAGCCGTCTCTTGCCCTGGGGGCTGCGTTCACTGAAATCCGCCTTCTCTCTCCGCAGGGACAAGGGAGCCAGCTATTCCCCTCCAGGTAAGTGAGGGACCCCCCACACCTCGCCTCCTCTGGGCTGGTCTCTGTGAGCTGTTAACACTGAGGGTCTCAGCCCAGAGGACAATTATCGGGTGAGCACAGGGGACCCACCCCCTGCGTGGTCTGGGAGACACTGACCCCCTCTCCTTTCCGCAGAATCTGGATCCCCGTCCTCTCCAGGGGTCCCAGGAAGACGAAACCAGCCAAGCCTCATCTCCATGAAACAGTTGATCTGCACCCTCCTGTCTCCGCTTTGTTCCTGGGGGACAAAGGTGCTGTCTCCTGGTTTTGCTGCTGGGTCCCCTCCCTCCCCCCCGGTGTCCCCAAATGAGCAGCAGGGATGGATGGACCCTGTGGGCTGATGACCTAACCCTGTCCTGAAGCCTTTTATTGTCTGTTACACAGTGCTGGGGGGGCAGGGCGTGGCTGGGGAATCATCCCCCCTCCATGTCCCTGGCTGGAACAGCGGGCTCTGGGGCTGTGCTGGGGTTCAGGGACTCGTACATAAAGATATCTGAGAACTGTTCCATCATAAACTTTTCTGGTTTCATACATGAGGAGTCGCCACTTCATTTCACACAGAAAATAATGTGTGCCCTGCGCCATGGGGCTACAAACGTGCAATGGGGATGGGCACAACTGGCCACTTCCGCCACCTGTGTACTCCACCCTCCAAAACCGTTCTGGCCCCTCCCCTTCCCCAGGTAACGCCTGGACGAACAGCTGCGCAGTCTCACTCCTGGGGCTCGGACTCAGAGTTGCCAACTTCACAGCCCACTGCGCCAGCCCCTTCTCCGTGGCATCACATGGCAGTGGCCCCAGTGGTCACGCTCCCTGTGATACAGGGACTGGCCCCAGACCGGGAGCGTGTGGGGACAGCCGGGATCCAGAGGGCAACTCTGTAAATGTCCGTGGACATGCCAGTGCGCCGCAGAGGTGGTAGGCGCCGATCTCCCCAAAGCGTGGCGTTACCGGCCTCAATTCCCTTGGCCTAGCTGATCCCCCAGCTGTGCAGACAGCCCATCCCACCCCTCCACGCAGGCTTCCCCAGCCAGAAATGATGGGCAGCCTGGATACACCGTGATGGGTGCAGATAATCACTGCACCTTGCTGTCCCGGACCCCCGAGCTCTGGACCACGCTCCAGCAGGCCCTTTCTGTGGGCTGGGCACCCCCTTCATGGTCTCACACCCTCCTTGGATTGAACCTCAGGGTTTCAGCCCCCGGCTTCACCCTGTGAGCTCTGCCTGGTGAGACAGACGCTGAGTGGAGCTGTGTCCACCCGTCAGGGTTAATGCGCCGCACCGGGTATTTGCAGTGATGCACACGGCGGTCAGAAGTCCAGTTTGTGGGTCAGCTGGGCGCGGCGTAGGACGGCTGCGGCTGGCACAGAGGACGGGCCCCGCTCGTAGGGCAACGTACAGCCAGGCGGTCGTGAATTCCATTTTCAGCTTCTCTCCATCTGCCCTCCTTGGTGAGAGCCCCAAACTTCTTGCAGGGCTCCCCCTTAACCCCACCTCCCACCGCCCACCCTTTCCCCCCCCAATAGGGGGGGGGGGGTCTCTGCTGTGTGGCCTGGAAATCATCTCTGGGGCCTTGATTGCGAGATGTCAGCGTGCTGAGATTGGGTTTGCCATGGAGATGAGGGTCAGCCTGAGCCCATCCTTTCTAACAACCTCTTCAAGTGTGGACAGCTGGGGCCACCCCCATCTACTCGCTGGGCCCGAGACAGCAAACTTTTTAGTCCTTTTTCACCTCCCCGGGCGATGCAGTTACACCAGCCTGTGTAGACAGCACTATGGCAGCTTCTCCTGCCCGGTTAGCTACGGCTGTCTGGGATGTGTGTTATCTGACGTGAGTCGTGTCTCCTTTCGGCCTTAGCTTCATCAAAGCACAGCAGTGGCCCGGCTGCCTGAGAGGGGGAACCTTCCCTCTGACAATGTCCGTGCAGCCAGCGTGTGACGCATGGGGCAGGGTGGGAGGTGACTTAGGCACCTATGTAAGAAGAAGCCCTGAATATCAGGACCAGCCCTATAAACTCAGTCTTGTAGCAGGTGGCTTCCCTAGGGGCAGGAGAGCCTGGGGCTAACCCAGCCTGGTCCCAGAATGCACCCACCTTTGAAGAGTCAGGAAGAGCCAAAAGAAGGGTTTTCTTCTGTCCAAGACATGTTTTAGTTTGGAACAACGGGCAGGGGGGCCCATGTTCCTCTCTGTGGAGCCCACTCCCCAGGGCCCCTGGTGGGAGGTTAGCACCCCACCTGTCCGAGACTGCATGATCTGGCCATGCCCAGCTGAGGATTTGCTAGCAGAGAGACTCAAAGAACGATTAAAGGGCTGGAAAACCTGCCCTGTAGTGGGAGATTCCCCTAGCCCAGAAACCCGTTCTCCCCACTGTGAATTTCACTGTTATTTTTTTTAAAGCAAGTTTCACCCTGGTGAGTGCAAAGAAAATTTGAAAACACAAACACTAAAGCCTCAGAACCTAAATAAAAATAACCCTTTAAAAAAACCAAAATCATGATTTTCCAGCCAATCCTGTGGTTTTATAGGGTGGTTAATTCAGGCCATTTTTAAGATTAGGGATTGGGTGTAATGTGTGCGTCTGAGGGAGGAGGTGACTTTTGGGGAGGGAGCTGAAGAAGGCTGGATTTCCTTGAGATCTGCTGATAAAAAGCCATTTTTTCCATACTGTGTGGTTACCCTGTGGAACTCCCTGCCACAGGATATAACTGAGCCCAAGAACGGAGCCAGGTTCACCACGGGACAGGCCATTTCTATAACTCACAGGCCTCTCCAAAGCTAGACTAATTCCAGCTGACAATAGGCAGGATCTCAAACCTCGCGCCCAGGGCCTGAGCTGATCTCTGACGATCACGGACCAGGATGTGCCCAGCTGGCATTCAAAAGGCCAACTGGCGTGCTCAGCTTAGCTGTTCAGTGGCTCTGTGCTGAACTGCACTGGGGGCTCCAGCAAAGTAATTAATCCTGCACACCGCCTGCGCTCACAGAGCTTTATTGTGTATAAAAGGGGCCAGTCCCGAATCATTCATCGTAAAACTTGGGGATATCGTCCCCCAGGAAAACTTGCTCCTCAGCGCCCGCCTTGGTGATGGTGACAAGATAAATGACACCCCCGCTGGAGCCGTCCCGGCTCATCGCCAGGGCAATGGCTGGGGGAGAGAGAAGCCAAGGATTAGAGAATTGGTGCTATTAGAGGGGACAGACCCCATGTCCCGGCCCCTGAGCCAGCCGGTCCCGGTGCCCTGTGGCCAGATCGGGGCCCCCACACTCGAGCTGTGCTAACCCCGCGCAGGAGCAATTACCGTTCTTGGTGAACTGGCGACACTCCTCCGGAGTCATCCCGGGCTTATAGGCTGCATCCACGTAACCGTAAATGTAGGTGCTGCCGGATCCCCCGATGGCAAAGGGCTGGCGGGTCAGCATCCCCCCCAGAGTGCCGTACACCTGCGGGGGGGAACACACAGGCCACGTGAGATCCCAGCCTAGAGAAGGTGGGAGGTCCTGGCCTGCACCAGACAGGCTGTGCAGCAGCAGGGCAGCCCCCACCCACCTGTCAGCCCCCACATCCTCACCTGCCCCCCTTTCCTCCGGTCCCAGCCAGCCACCATGAGATGAGCCGACAGCTCCTCCTTGTACTTGTAGCTGATCCCTTTCACCAGGCTGGCGGCTGCCAGGACCAGCGGTGCCTCCTCCATGTCCATGCTGGGGGAGAAGAACCGGAGGTGGGGGTCAGTGATAGCGAGAATCCCAGCCCAGCCCCCCAGGGCCCTGCCCCGCCTCCCCCGCCCCTACCTGTGCAGCTCCAGGTGGAAATGCACCATGTCGGCGACGGCCTGGGCGTCCGCAGCTGAGCCGGAGAGGGCGCAGTAAATCCGTTCATGCAGGGGGGCCAGTTTATCGAAGACCCGGTTCACCACAGCCTCCCTGCGGGGAGAGAATCCGGATCCTGCCATGAGATCCAGAGCACCCCATGGGGCCGGCCCGGTAACAGCCCCGGGCCCTGAGCACAGAACCGGAGTGAGACCCAGCCCCACAGACTCAAAATCCAGCAACTCCCTGTTCCCAGCCCCCCAGGAGTGGGGACAGCCCCTGCTCTAGTTTCAGGGGGGAAAGGGTTAATGACCTGTCACTCCCAAGCCCAGCTGGGATCCAGCTCCGCCCACCCATCAGGGAGATCTGCATCTTGGCCCCCAGCAGGTCAGGCTGGCGAACCAGGGGCAGACCTCGGGGCCTGTCTGGATGCTCAGGGCTGCTGCAGAGAGCTGGGATGATGGGGCAGGAGGAGCCAGGCCAGGAACTTGTTTACTGCAGGCCAGGTGTTTCTCTGGGGTTTGCTCTGAGACTCTGGGAATGAACAGAGCGGCCCGGGCAGGGGGCTCTGACCTGGCTGGGAAGCGAGACTCAAGTGGGAAGCTCTGGGGGAAGCCAAGGGGTGAGGAAAGGAGCTGGGTAGAGGGGGTGTGGGGCTGTGACAGGGGCTGGCCAAGGCAGAGAACCAGGAGACTTAGAGAGCAGCGACCCACGGGGCAGCCAGGGGAAAACACCTCAGCCATCAGTGTCCCTCACAATGGGGCCACTTTCCATCCATCCCACCCGAACACGAGGGAGAGTCCCTCAAGCCAGCTGGGGCCGGAAAGCCATTTCACCAAAAAGGGAAAAGGAAAATCTGAGCCTGACTTGGGGTGTGGGACAGAGCCGGCTCCCAGCACAGACATATGGGGGGTCAAACCCCAAATAGCTGTGTGACCCCCAGACACGAGTAACAGCCCCACGCCCCCTCCCCTGTACCAGGAGTCAGCCGTGATAATTCACCCCAACATCCACCTGCACCGGGGTCTTGGCCCAGGGGGGAGGAAGGGCCCAGCACTTACCCTGCAGACACCCGGGAGTCGGAGCCCACCACGACTCCACCATCAAACTCCACCGCCATGATGGTCGTCTGGGGAAGGGAGGAGACACAGGGATTGGTGCCAGGAGCCCTGCAGCCTGAGGAGGCTGTGAAGGGCCCCCCCAACACCCTGCAAAGAGCTGGCACAGGAGTTCTGGGGGTCCAGGACTCCCCCCAAACCACCTCATCGGGAGAAATGCTCAAAGCAGACCAGCAGAGTTTGGGTCATCTGGGGCCACTGCTAACCACTCCAGGACCATGGGGCGACAGAGGACTCTCTGCCCAAGAATCCTACATCAGGGTAGAGCATGTCTGGCCTGGACGCTGCAACTCTGCTGGACGGGAATGGCGGGGAAATGGGAGCCAGGATGCCTGGGTTCTGTCCCTGACACTGGGAG
>ML685920.1:540785-573743 GCA_007922175.1 Pelusios castaneus
ATGGGTGGGAGGTTGGGGGCAGGATGGAGGGGGGTGGGGGCAGGGAGGGGGGACTGGGGGTGCACATGGGTGGGAGGTTGGGGGGCAGGATGGAGGAGGGATAGGGGCAGGGAGGGGGGATTGGAGATGCACATGGGTGGGAGGTTGGGGGCAGGATGGAGGGGGGTAGGGGCAGGGAGGGGGGACTGGGGGTGCACATCGGGAGGTCAGGGTGGATGGTGGGGGCTGGGGCTGTGGACACCCCAATGACCTGATCCCCTCTTCTCTCTGCAGACACCACCGCCATGCTGCTGCCCCTCACCCTGCGTCTGGGCTGCCCCCTGCTGCTCTGTGACCTGACCCTGCTGGCTCTGCTGGGCTGGGGGACCCCCACCCTGGCCCCCCTGGGGCTGCCGGCCGCCTGGCTGGAGGCCGCTGTCCGTTTGCTGGGGCTCTGGGGGGCCTGGGTGCTGCTGGCCCCGGTTCAGCCCCTCTTGTCCCCCCCTAAGTTCTTGGCTACCCTGTGCCTGCTGCCCCCCCTGTACCTCACCCTGCGGGGCTGCCTGCCCCTGCCTGACCTGCCCCCCGCCCTGCTGGCCGGTGCCCCCTGGGCCTGGCTCCTGCTGAGCTATGGGGCAGTGGGGCTGGCCCAGCTCACCTGGGGAGCCCTAGGGCAGGGGGACAGGGCTGGGGGGTCTGGCACTGAAGACAGGGAGCAGGAGGCCCGGGCCACCCTACGCCGGCTGGTGGGACTGTCCCGGCCTGACGTGCCCTTCCTCTCTGGGGCCTTCATCTTCCTCACCCTGGCTGTGATCGGTGAGTGGGGCGGGGATGGGTACGAATTCCCTGGGTGGCAATTACAGGAGGCTGGATGCCCTGACACCCCTGCATGGGATATGTGGGCCTGGGGCTGGATGGGGCCATTGGTGGATGCAGAGGGAGAGGGGTCTGGTGTGGGGGGGCCTTGCTCCAGGGCACTGCCCCCCCCCAACGCTGCCCATGTGTCTGCGGCAGGCGAGACCTTCATCCCCTATTACACGGGACGCGTCATCGACATCCTGGGCAGCGACTACGACCCAGATGCCTTCACCTCTGCCATCGGCCTCATGGTCCTGGCCTCCTTCGGCAGGTGAGACCCCGCCCCACTGCCCCATGGGGCTCCCTGCCCTGGGGAAAACCCCTGAATGCCACTCTTGGGTCCCCAAGCACTGGGGAGACTCCTCAAATGGACCCATGGGTCCCCACCCTGCAGAAACCCACCTGTATGCACTAGTGGGGAGCTCCCCCACGGCGGCCCCATGGCACCCTAGCTGAGCCGAGCCCAGAGAGCCCCCATCAGCCCCACGCAACCCCCGGCAGATGGGAACAGGCAGCTGATTACAGGAAAATGTCTGTCTTTCTTTCTGCCACCCCTCAGCTCACTGTTTGCCGGCTGCCGCGGGGGCCTCTTCATGTTCACGCTGTCCCGGCTCAACATCCGCATCCGCCGGATCCTCTTCTCCTCCCTGGTGCACCAGGACATGGCCTTCTTCCAGCAGGTCAAAACAGGTGGGTCCCCAGCACCCCTGGTATCCCTCCTCGCAGCTTCCCCCATGGCAGCCCAGCAATCCCTGGCACTCGCCCACTGGCCTGCACCCCTCCCAGTGCACGGCAAACCCTGCACCCCCTCATCTCCCCCAGCACCCCCTCCTCCCTTCCTTCCCCCCACTTCTGGCTCTGAGCCCCTTACCCAAGTCGGGGACCCATCTACAGGCAGATCTGCATCTCACTGTGTGTCCCCTCTCCCCGTTGCAGGGGACCTGACCTCGCGCCTGTCCAAGGACACTGCCATGATGAGCCGCTCGGTGCCGGCCAACGCCAACATCTTCCTGCGCAGCCTGGTGAAGGCGCTGGGGCTGTACGGCTTCATGCTGGGCCTGTCCTGGCGCCTGACGCTGCTCACGCTCCTCGAGACGCCCCTCACCATGGCCGCCCAGAATGTCTACAATGCTCGGCACCAGGTACGGTCCAGGGGACCCCCGGCTGCAGGTCGAGACCCAGAGCTGCCCCCAGCGCAGAGGGCCAGTCCTTTTATGGTGCCCCCCTCTCTGGGGTGTTTCTGGAGGGATGTTCTCGGCCCGGGGCTGTCCAGGGTTGTTATGGGATCTGGGTGCGAGTTAAACCCTCGGCTGGTCAAGTCTGTAGATGACACCACGATTGGGGGCAGTGACCCACAGCTGGGGACGGTCAGTCACACAGAGTGAGCTGGGCCCTTGGGGAGCGGGACCCTTTCAAACTAGCCTGTGATCCCTGTAGCGGAAGGGCCCGGCTTTCTGTTGTGTGTTCGTACAGCGCCTAGCGCAGTGGGCGGCTGGAGCAGGACAGCTGCAGGGCCCTGTAATGCCAATCACGCAGCCAAGTGCCAGCGATGTGGGTCCCCACATGGGCTGGGGTCCCTGGGCCGGAAAGCAGGGACAGGGCAGGAGCGAGAGGCCCTGGGAATAAGCTGCTCTCAGCATGGTGCTGCGGTTAGGGGGCAGCCTGAAGCAAGGGACGGTTCGGGGGCAACTCTATTCCGATCCGTAAGTGCCCGTGTGGGGGGAACAAGGCGCCGGTTTTGTGCGGGGAGAGATTAGCCAAGGGACAGCTGACCCGCGGTGGGGTGGGGTCCCAGCCTGTGGAGGATCGGGGTTTGGGTGACTCTCGGAGATCCACACCGGCCATGTTATGGGGTGGGGTGCTGGGGTCCCCCCGGCCGGGGTCACACAGGAGTTCTGGCCATGACGACTCTGCCCCGCGCCCCAGGCTGTGCTGACGGCGATCCAGGACTCCATGGCGCGCTCCGGCGAGGTCGTACGTGAGTCCGTCTCCTCCATAGAGACTGTGCGGAGCTCCGCCACGGAGGAGGAGGAGTCGCGGCGCTACGAGGCGGCGCTGGATGAGACCCAGCGGCTGAAGGACCGTCGTGACCTGGAGAGGGCGTTCTACCTGCTCTTCCGCCGAGTGAGCCGGGACCCAGGGGTGTGGGGTTCATGGACCAGCGAGGGAGCAGGCATTGGGGGCTGGCAGCTCACAGTGGGATGGGTGAGCTGGGGCGGGGATCCAGCTATCCAAGGAAGGGGGGCTGCTCTCTGATGGGGGACCCAGGCATCCGGGCATGGCAGTTCATGATCCAGTGGCTTAGCTGAGGGAGAACACAGGCCCCAGGTGTCCAGGGAAGGCATTTTACAGTCCAGCAGGTGATCTGGGAACAGGGAGGACCTGGGTGTCCAAGGGAGGCTGATAGTGAGGCAGTGGGTGAGCTGGGAAGAGAGGGACCCAGGGCCGAGGGATGTTCATTTTAGGTTCGGATGCCCCATGGCCCCCTCCCTGCTCCCCCGTGACTCTGTCTCCTCCCCCAGCTGCTGCAGCTGGCCGTGCAGGTGTTGATGCTGTACTGCGGGCACCAGCAGATCCGCGACGGGCTCCTGACCAAGGGTGGCCTGGTCTCCTTCCTCCTCTACCAGGGGGACGTGGGCAGCTACGTGCAGGTGAGGGGACCGGCTCCCAAGGGCCACCTTGACGCTCATCCCCCGCCTGTGTGTCCACCTGCCTCTCCATCCCCACCCAGCCCAGCCATCCCTCCCCCCACACACACCGTCCCCCTCTCCTGTCTGTCCAGCTGGCTTTGACTGTCTCCTCCCCAGACCCTGGTGTACATGTACGGGGACCTGCTGAGCAACGTGGGGGCGGCGGAGAAGGTGTTCGAGTACCTGGACCGGGAGCCGGCCGTGCGCACTGATGGGAGGCGGACACCGGAGTCTCTGCAGGGACACGTCTCCTTCCAGAACGTCTCCTTCTCCTACCCCTCGCGCCCGGACCGCCAGGTCTTACAGGTACCTGCAGGGAGGCGGCCCTTGGTCCCCCCACAGCCACTGGGCTCCTGGCCCTAACCTTGGGGAGGATCCCTGGGCTCAGAGCCCCCCGCTCTCTGTGTGACGGGTGCGTGGATATTCTCCCCTCGTTCCAGGCCGTCTCATTTGAGCTGCGCCCCGGGGAGGTGACGGCGCTGGTGGGGCTGAACGGCAGCGGGAAGAGCACGTGTGTGGGGCTGCTGGAACGGTTCTACGAGCCCCAGTCGGGGGAGATCCTGCTGGACGGGGTGCCCATCCGGGAGTACGAACACCGGTACCTGCACAGCCAGGTGAGGGGCTGGGCTGCTGGCTGGGTGTGACGAGTTGGGCCGGTCTCAGCCCCTGACGCTGCCCCCTTTCACCTCCAGGTAGCCCTCGTGGGGCAGGAGCCCGTGCTCTTCTCCGGCTCCATCCGGGAGAACATCACCTATGGGCTGGGGGGCTGCGGGGAGGAGCAGGTCAGCACGGCAGCCAGAGCAGCCCACGCCGCCGGGTTCATTGCGGAGCTGGACGGCGGCTTTGAGACGGGTGAGTCACCATGACCTGTGTTGCTGGGGCTGCTGGGAAATGCCCCCCCCCCACCCACTAGACACCTCTCCCCTCTCCGGGCTGGGAATAGGACCCAGGAGTCCGGGCTCCCAGCCCCCTGCTCTAACCACTAGAGCCCACCCCCTCCCGGAGACAGGGAGAGAACCCAGGCGTCCTGACCCTCCTTCCCTCTCCCTCCCGCAGACGTGGGGGAGAAGGGCGGGCAGCTCTCAGTGGGGCAGAAGCAGCGGATCGCCATCGCCCGGGCCCTGATGCGCCAGCCGAAGGTCCTGATCCTGGACGAGGCCACCAGCGCCCTGGATGTGGAGAGCGAATTTGCGGTGAGTGCTGGGGGTGAAGCTGGGATCTGAACTCGGAACCCGGCTGGCCTGGGCGTGTGCAGTCTGCAGGGGGTGGATGGACCCTAACGTGGCTCTGGTCCTTCCCTAGATCCGCCAGGCGGTGCTGAGCCGGGGGTCCCGGACCGTGCTGGTGATCGCCCACCGCATGCAGACGGTGGAGAACGCCGACAGGATCGTGGT
This sequence comes from Pelusios castaneus, assembly GCA_007922175.1. NCBI lineage: Eukaryota > Metazoa > Chordata > Testudines > Pelomedusidae > Pelusios > Pelusios castaneus. The sequence goes on from ML685920.1 coordinate 545,707, forward strand.
GCTGGAGGGCGGGGCCGTGGCCGAGGAGGGGACACACGCCGAGCTGATGGGGCAGGAGGGGCCGTACTACAGACTGGTGCAGAGAGATCTGGGCGAGTAGCTGGCGCGTGTCCGTCGCCGTATTACAGTCACGGCTCCCCGTGGCCAGCGCGGTGGAGACAGGAGACTATTTGAAGTAACTGACTCGTTTCAGAGGGGTAGCCTGGATAAAAGAAAAATGAGACGTGGGCTGTAACCCACTTCAACCCACAGCTGCGTCTGACAAAGTGGGTTGCAGCCCACGAAAGCTTATGCCCGAAGAAATCTGTTAGTCTTTAAAGTCCCACAGGACTCTCGTTTTTGTGACTATTTTATTATTATGCGTGGCTGGCCTAACCTTCTGTTTTAAGGCTTTTGGGGTGCGGTGCAGGGGATGCCCCAGGTTGGATATGTCTGTTAGCCTGGCTCATTAGGAGACGAGGGGTTTGTAAAATAAAGGAAAATGGTGAAACCCATTGGGGCAGAGTCTGTGATCATCTTTGGGTGGTAACGGCCTCGCTGGTTCTCATGGCCCCCCCAGGGCTGCGGCGTTTGCTCCTGGAAGAATCCATTCACGGCTGTAAAGTCCCCTGGAATTAGCCATTCGAAATCCATCTCGTGCAGTGAGAAACATCCTCTCCCAGCCGGGCTGTACGCGCTCACCCCCAGGATGTCTTTTGTGCTGCTCAGAGATCACTGGAGGTGAAATCACTGATCCAGGCCGTGAGGCGACTCTCGGCCGGCCCAGCCGTGACACTAACTGCTGATCATTGGTGGCTGGGTTGAGCGGTGGGCCTTCCAGATGTGGCAGAGAGGCGGGTGGCAGCCGAGAAATGATGGCACAGCGGGTGGGACCACACCCCAGCGGCCGCAGTTGGCAGCGAGGCAGAGGGAATGGCAGCGAAGGTGGCACCGGGAACCGAGGTCCCGCCACTGGGTGTGGACGTGGAACACACCCGAACTCACCTCGCAGGAGGGGGGCGTTACAGGAGCCGCTGAGGAAGTGAGACAAGGACACAGCCTGGCGCTCTGGGGGATGTTCTGCTCGTGCAAGATGCTAATAATGGTTGTGGGGTTTTACCGAATAAATGCCGGCTTCCTTTCCCCGCTCCGTGACCGGATTCTGTTGTGATACACACACTTGGGGAGGGGAAGCGTTGCCTCTCAGGGTATCCGGGGGCGGCGTTTCGGTTTCTCAGGTTGCTGGGTGGGGGCTGCAGCGTCTCTGCGCTGTGTTGTTCAGAGGAGATGGAAATCACTAGTTAGGAAGACTTGATTTAATCACCATTTTCTGCTTTCTTGTCGGTGGTTATAAACCTAACACACCTGCCTCACAACGCAGACTAGATGGAGGTCTCGTTTTTAGAAGATACACGCGACACGTTTTTAAACAGCGATTTATTTTGCAAACCTTTCAGGAGAGTTTTACAGCTCTATCAGAATGAATGATTGGCTGGGTATTTTATTTTATTTCCCAGGGGTAATTGAAGCAAATATTATGGAGCCATTGGGAGGTGAATTGTCTCCAGTTCAACAGGTGAATCGTTAATATTTGGAGGATTTTCTTGCCAGGCTGTGTTAGGAGAACATCACCAGACAGACGTTTACATTGGTTTATTGAACTAAGACAACAGTGTTATGTATTCTGGGTCTTTTTCTTCAACAGCAAACACACAATATTTTGACAAAATTGTCCAGCTCTGTTCCGCCCCCAACAATCTTCTCTTCTTTGAAGTCTTGGAAACGTTACACTTTTCGAGAGAGGTAGGGGATGATCTCTGTACACAAATTTGCAGAGAGACAATCGGGTTGAGGTTTGTTATTTCTCACCTCTTTATATTATTTATTTATTTAAAAACCAAACCACTTTTGCCTGTTGTCTTTGGAGACACAAATCACAGCTGGAGAAGTGCAAAGCTAAGCGTCTCTGAGGGGAACTTCCCTGGAAAGATTAACCTAAATAATTGGTCTATACAGAGGCCTCTGGAACCCCCTAGGTTTGGGTCCCTAATCCACGAACTATTGGGACTCGTTGGTAAAACGGTTCTGCACTGGGCCGTGATAAATTGTCTCATGGAGAATTAGTTTCTAACCCCTGCTCCATGATGAGCTGTATTAACCTTAACGAAATGGCGAGTAACCCGAATCGGCCTGGACCCAGCGCTGCGTGGCTTTGCCCCAGACCAGCGTGTGATCCTCTCACTCGTCACAGCCCAGAGATCGGACACGCTAGGGTGTCGCAGGAGGTCAAACGTCCGCCCTAACACACCCCGAACAACAAAGCCTCAGCCGCAAACGCCCGCCCAGGCCCCCAGAATTGCGGGGAGCAAAGGGTGTCACAAATCTGGTGTGGTCCCCATGGGCGGCTGCTCCCCACTGTTTCCCGCTTTCACTAGGCAGGGACCCACTGCATCAAGCTGTCACTGGGCAGGACCCTGTGGGGGGCAGGTCCCAACCCCCAGACCAGCCCTGACCCCGGCAATGGGGTTTAGGGAAGGGTCCAACCCCTGAGGGTGAATTTGGGGGAGATCCTCTTTGGAAAATCAGCATCTGCTCCAGGGCCAGGTGGGGGAACCAAGCAGGGATCCTCCTAGACAGTAAGGTTCCCACGCCCCCTGAGCCACCGCGCCCCACACGCGGTCCCTGCCACCAGGGGGAGATTTGCACCCTGGCCAAGGGGGGAGTGTGCTTGTGAGACCGGCACTGAGGAGCAACCCTACAATAACAAACCGGCGCGTCCACAGCCCAGCAAGCAGGACACGGCTGTTACTCTGTCGTCCCCCACACACACATCTGGAGCCTGGACCCTGCATAGGATGCCTGTGGGGTTCACGCAGGGCAGTCAGGGCTGCCCCATGGCTCCAGTGTGGCTCGGGGGGGGGGGGGGCTGAGCTGCAGGGAGTGGAGCAGGGAAAATGGGAGCAGTCCATGGGAATTAAGGGCTGGCCCCACGGCCCCTGGGCGGCGTTAGGGCTGTGCTGGGAATAGCAGTACCCCAGGCTGGAGGAGATGGAGGGGGGCCTCACACACTGATCCTGGGGCGAGGCCTGGTTTCTGCCGGGTGATGGGGGAATCCCCTGCCCCGCTGCTTCCGCTCCCGGCCTCGCTCTGCCCGGATTGGCGCGGGGCTGCCTGGTACCTGCAGGACAGGTCTGAGCAGAGACCGACACGGCAGCTGGTGGGGCGGCGAGAGCCCTGAGGAGGAACCGCGAGCGTGTGGGTCCCTCGTCCCACTGACCTGATGCCCATCAGAGCCTGGATCCCCTTCCCTGCTGGGATGCTGCTCCGGCTGCTGCTCCTGCCCTGGGCAGGGGGGGCCCTGACTGGTAAATGGGGACCCCCTGCCTCTTTTCCTGAGGGGGTAGGACGGGGCAATCTTGGGGCGGGACAGCAGCACCGTGCTGGGCTAGTGACCCTTGCTGGGGGAGGAGGTGGGGAAGTATTTTGCAGGGAGACCCTGTAAATGGAGCGTTAATGAGACAGAAACTCATGAATGTCTCTCCCCACCCGCTTTGTTCTCCACTTTTCTTCTCCCTCCCCAGCCTCCCCTCCCGTCTCCCCAGAGTCCCTCGCCCTGCGGGTGCTCCAAACCATCGTCTTCCACAACGCCAGCTCCACGGACACGGAGGTGAAGGCCCTGCTGGGCGATCTGGAGACCCTCGCTCTGAACTGCAGCACCTGCGAGATCCGCTTCCTCCAGCCCTGGGCCCCGCAGCTCCTGGCCGCGAAGGAGTGGCAGGACCTGGAGTTGGAGATCCACCGCTCACTGGCCGACTTCGTCCTGACAGCAAATAGAATTGTGCAGCAGATGGGAGCAGACTGTGAGTAGGGTGCAGTATGGCGGGTTCCCTTTCCTGGCCCCACCAGGGAGCTGAGAACTGACACACTCATTGCAGCAAGTGACTGGATTGGGGCCGAGGCAGGCAGTTGCTCGCCCTCGCGCTAATTGGGGCTCATGTCCCATAGAGGGGAAGAGCCCCATGTCCCGTTCCCCACCCCAGAGTCAGCAGCCAGGTATGGGGCCAAATTGTAGCCTGAACTTCCTAAAGGGAAAGGTCCATGTCCCACTCACCTTTCCTAACAGTGTTGCGGCCTTTCCGAAAGCACGTAATTTGGGATTGTGTGTGTGTGTGGGCGGGGTGTCAGGGTCACGTGTCTATTTTAGGAGCTTTTGGGCAGGTGACCCCAAATTGGCAGCACAAAATCTGCCTTAGGCACCAGTGTCTTGCAGGGATTTTCAAGCAAATTCACTGCATCTTTATTTCCCCTCCCTCTATTTCTATTTCCCCACCCCCCCCCGGTGACGCTTTGATGGCTCATTCTTGTCCCCCCGCCCTTCCTATGCCAGACCCCTTTGTTACCCAGGCCTCCATCGGCTGCGAGCTGCACCCGAACCAGACCTCGAGGGGATTCTATGATATTGGGGTGAATGGCGAGGGCTTCATCCACTTCGATGAGGCCGCAGGCGCTTGGCTCGCTGGGACAGCGAATCAGCTGGTGCTCAGGGTCAGCAGCCTTGTCAACTGGGATAAAAATGCAAACACCAGGCTTCAGTATTTCCTGAGGATAACGTGCATCTACGTGATCCACAGCTTTGCCCAGAGCGGGAGAGAGTCGTTGGAGAGGCAAGGTGAGGTTGGATAGGGCTCCTTGCTCACTGAGTTGCAGTCACCTCTGGGGTGGGGCGCAAGGCCTGTCTGTACAGCGATCTCTTGCCTGGCGTACAAATGCAGCTAGGTCTGGGGTGGAGCGGAGCAGCCATTCCACAGTGGCCCCGCAGAGCAGTTTAGGACAGGAAGTGAAGGGCATTCTGTCACAAATGGAAGGGGCAGAACCAGGACTGTGGGGCTGACCCCCGGCTCTGGGAAATGGGGCTCACGCTGACTCAACTCCTCTCCCTGACCCATCTCTCCCCGTCTCAGAACGGCCGGTCGCTGTGGTGTTCGCCCGAGCGCCTCCCGCAGCCGGGACCCCCTCATCGACACTGGTGGTTTGCCGGGTCACCGGTTTCTACCCCCGGCCCATCCGCGTGTCCTGGCTGCAGGACGGGGAGGAGGTGGCTCCCGGCTGGCGTCTGAACTCCACCGGGATCCTGCCCAACGCCGACCTGACCTACCAGCTGCGCAGCTCCCTGGCCGTGGAGCCGGGCGACGGGCACAGCTACGCCTGCCGGGTGGAGCACGTCAGCCTGGGGGGCCACAGCCTGCTGATCCCTTGGAGTATGTGCAGGTTGCTGGGGTGGGGTCCGGTCATGGTCTCTGGGGCTTTTCCTGCCCGTCCTGAGTGGGCTGGCGGTGTGTGAGGAGTGGGACTGGGACGAAGAAGGGGGGTGGGGGATGTGGAGATGGATCGGGGGGACCAGGACAGAGATGCGAGGGGGAGGGACAGGACTGGGATGGAGGAGCAGAGCAGGACAGGGGAGGGAGAGCTGGGTGGGGAGCCCAGGGGGATGGTGGGCTGGGGAAGGACTGGGGCCAGGAGCAGGGGTCTGGAGGGGATGCGATGGGGGGGCAGCAGGGGTGGAATGTGGGGCAGGAAGGGGACTGAGGGCACGGGACTGGGTCAGGCGGGAGCGACAAGGGAGGAGGAGGGAACAGGGTCCATGTTGCTGTCCCCGTTCCCAGTGTGGCCCCCGGTGTTTTTCAGGGCACAGCAGGCGCTGGCGCCGTGGCCTGGTCGTGGGCATCACCCTGGGGGTTCTGGTCGTAGCCGCCGTGGCCGTGGCCGTGGCGCTGTGGTGGAGCAGACGCAGGGGAGTCCCCGCCCCGTCTGGGCCCGGGGGGGGGGGGGGCGCGATACACCCCGTAACCGTCCCCTCTGTTCTCTCTTCCCAGGGGCGACCAGGACTCTGGACATGGGGAGTCCAGGGTTTCCGGGGGCAGCAGCCCCAGCGAGGGTATCGGCCCCTCCCTTGGGAACACGGACCGTAGGATTGGCTCTGGAACTGAGGACCCTAAGGGCTGTTCTGGATTGGAGTGCTAGGAGATCGAGGACCTGGGTTGGGCTGGATTCTCTTCCCTCGGGGCCCACTGGACTCTTGGGGGTGCCGTGGGATCGCTGGGACCCTGGAGCTGCTGGCCCTTGCTATTCAATATCCCTTCAGGGCAGGACTGCGGAAGCCAGCACCTGGGTGCAGGGTTCAGGCCTGGCTACGGACATGAACGGGGAGGTGCCAGCTCCGATCTCCGGCTTTCCCTTCCTGGGGGTGCCAGCTCCGATCTCCAGCTCTCCCCTCCTGGGGTGCCAGCTCCGATCTCCAGTTCTCCCCTCCTGGGAGTGCCAGCTCCGATCTGCTGTTAGTGACCAAAATTCCTTCCTGTGCGGGTCTGTTCTGGGCCCTCTGTGGCACATTGCTCCGAGTCCCCTGCCCAAACCCGGCCTCCCCCAATGGACCAACTCACCCCTCCGTCTGATGCCCTCCATGTTCACACTGTGCCCATCAGGGTGGGCTGGGCGTTGGAGGGTGTAAGCACCTGGGAATTTTCTGTAATATTTTGTATGAATACCATCTGTGCCTCAGTTTCCCTTTCCCCATATGCTGTTTTGTTCACTAAGTGTTGGGGAGATGGGGGGAGGCTATTTACTGGTTGCAGAGGCCCTGCGAGGCAGGCGTGGCTGACTCTGAGCTGTCTTGCTGTGGGTTCCTGCTCCCTGAACACAACAAACACTCAATGTTTGCCATCTTCTAGCAACCAGACTTTCTGCTTCCCAGCAAGGGCTGGGAGCTGCCCTGACACATTCCCTGGGCCCCGGCCAAGCACACAGGGCTGAGGTGGGGCGGGGGGGTGGTTAGCTCGCCTTGGCGGGGACTTTAGAGAAAGGGGAAGAGGCGCAGAGTGGGCAGGACTCCGGAGCACAGGATCGGCTGGGGCATCCCCTGATGCGAACAGGAAAGTTATGCTGTAACTTTCCTGTCTGTGGTGGCCTGGGGCCTCGGGGGCCGTGTTCCTCCAACCCACAGACAAACCCACCAACCTGCACAAGACTGGCCAGAGCCCGCAGCCCTGACTGGGGAATCGCTTCCGGACCCTTGGTGGGTGCAAGTCCCTGAAGCATCCAGCCCAGATGGACTCGCGGCAGGAAGCTCTCGGTGTGAAGCGGGGGGCTAACGGCTCCGAGGTTTGACCCACAGAGGCAGGGAAGCTGTGGGGCTTACTCTGAAGGTCGCCCCAAACCTGAAGATAGAGGGGGCCTAAAAGGGTCCTCCCAGGCACATTTCCAAGGCTGGGCCACGGCCCCGAACCTATGGAGCTGCGACGGGACAGCCTAGGAATTCTGGTGGTGGCGTATGAGCCTGGATCCCAGGGTTCAATTCTGCACCAGTGACTCCATGTGCGACTGGGCCTCAGGCCCCAGCTCTGGGGAAAATGGCCCAGCCCAGCACTGCCCTGCCCCATTGTGGAGGGGAATCAGATGGGGCAGAAAAGCCACTTAAGGGACCAGCTGAGAGCTGAGCTGTACCTGACCCATGGAGACTGAGCCCCCTGCATGGGGGTCATTGGGGGGAGGGCTCAGGCCCATGGAGGGGGGAGGGGAAGCTCATAATTTCTGCATATGGGGCCAGCCCCAAACCTTCCACTGAGACTAAATTTACCCCGACACGGCACCCTGTCGGCACGGCACCCAGCTGAGCCCCAGCCCCACTCCAACCTGCTGGTTTGCTCCATGATGGGATTTACCCCTCGGGAATCGAGAACAAGTGGTTCAAGAACAGGCAGGACCAGACGGGCGGGTCTTCATGGCCCTGCCGGGATTGCTTACCTACCTGAGCAGTAAGGATGGGAAATAGCTCGGGGCCGAGACGCGGCACCAGGGGGCGGGGGACACAGTCCCTAGTGAGGCTGTGATACAATGGCACGGGAGGATTTCACTAGGATTTTGATTCACCACAATTCACTTTAGCTTCCCGTATGAATTAATTTGTCCAGGGACTAAGGGACTTTCTGCCCATCTCTCAGCCCACATCTGGGAAGTGCTGGCTTGATCTGAGCCCCAGCCTCCGTTAAATCAGAGTGAGACCATCCAGCTCTGAGCTGCAGCTGGGGCCCTCGTGCGAATTCTCCTCGCCAGCCCCGCTCACGCCTGGCCCGTGGTCCAGTTGGTGCAGGCACTGTGTGAAGTGTCTGCGGCAGATCCCTCAAATCCTCTCTAATTGTGCAACAAACACACGTCACTTCCCCTTTGAGATTGCGGGAGAGCAAACGGTTGAGAAACACACCAGAGACTGTCCAACCTGCCCCTGAATTCAGACTTGTTCAACACCCCCAGCTGCTTCCCCTTGGCCCGGATGTGTGAAAAAAACAACACGCAGGTAAAAAAATGCTGAGCGCAGGACGTCTCTGCTGCTCTTACACACCCTGGTGCATGCACACACTTGTGCACAGCCACAGACATGCACACACAGAGTGAACATCCAAACGCATACGTGCACACACACACACACACACAGACGCACATGCAGAGACACAACAGGCACAACACTCATGTAAACACGTTTACATTCATGCAGAGATGCACACACACGTGGGCACGTGCACACACATTCACGCAGATGCAGAGACACGCAACACGTGCATACATACGCACACGTGCTCTGATTTTTTCCCCCCATGAGCAATAACTGGCTTAGTCCGCCACACCGACGCCTGAATTACACCCGCCTGGGCTGGGCTGGGCGCCAGGCGAGGCTCTAGCTGGGGGCGGGGTTTCGCCCATCACTCTGCAGGTGACAGGTGGCCCCGCCCTCATCATGCTCTCAGGGTCATTCACGCCTCGTGCCTCGTCTTGCACCATGTGGCTGATTGTCCAGCAACTAGTGACACCGACACACTGCGGTGCCTTCTGATTGGCTCGTCCACCAGAGGAGAGAAAATAGAGGAGGCGGGGCCATGGAGAGGGCGGGGCTAAGAAGGGGAGGAGTAATATGGATGGTGGGGGAGGGAGCAGGTTGGGGGAACCTCTGTCTTCCCCCCCACGCCTCCCCGTACACCCAGGGGTGGCTGGAACAGGCCCCCACGTGAGGGGTGGGTTTGCTCCCCCCCAGCCTCAGCAGCAGCCCAGGTGTGGCTCTGGGGCAGTGGGTGCTGTGGGCAGGTGGGGTGAGGAGCAGGACATAAGCCTGTAACTTTGTCCCCCCCAAATCTGGGCCCTGGGTGGTGCCTAGTTTGCCTGTGAGTGAACCACTTGGGGCTGCCCCATTGCCTCAGGGCAGCGCTGGGAGCAGAGATCAATGGGGGCTGGCCCCATGGCCCCACATAGCTCTGGGGGGCTGTGCTGCCAAGAGCAGGGTGGGGGGTTGAGTCTGGCAGTGGGGGCTGGCCCCACGGCTGCACTAGGGGGCTATGCTGCTGACAGTGGGGGGATGCAGTAATGGGGGGCTGTCCCTGGCAGTTGGGGCTCTGGTGGCCATGCTACGGGAGTGGGGCAGGAATCGGGGCTGGCCCCACGGCCTGCTGGCAGCACTTAGGGGGCTGTGCTGGGAGCTGGGGTTCCCCAGGACTGGAGGAGATGTGGGGTCTCTCGCACACTGACCCTCGGACAGGGCCCGGTTCCAGCACGGCCTCGCTCTGCCCCCATTGGCCCGGGGGTCGGGGCGGCAGGTGCGGGGACCCAGCCGAGTGCAGACAAAGAGAGAAGTTGGCGGTGGGGTGTGTGAAGAGGAACCGAGAGCATGTGAGCGACCGGGGGCCCCTTGTTCCACTGCCAGAGCCCGGATCCCCCTTCCCCTGTGAGGATGCTGCTCTGGCTGCTGCTCCTCCCCTGGACAGGGGGGGCCTGGGCCGGTAAGTGGGACCCCCCCTTCCTGCCCCTTTTCCTACTCAGGATAGGATGGGGGAACCTTAGTGCGGGGCAGGGGCAGCATAGTGCTGGGCTAGTGACCCTCGCTGGCTGGGGCGGGGGGCGTTGAGCAGGAGACCACATAGCCAGGGAGCCCCTAACGAGACGAGTCTCATTAACCTCTTCCCCCTCCTTTGTCCTCCACTTCTTCCCCCCTCCCCCCAGCCTCCCCAGGGTCCATTGCCCTGCAGCTGCTTCAAACGGCCGTCTTCCGCAACAGCAGCTCCTCCGACATAGAGGGGCTGGCCCTGCTGGGCGACCTGGAGACCCACTCCATGGCCTGCAGCACCTGCGAGATCCGTTTCCTCCAGCCCTGGGCCCGGAGGGGCCTGACCCCCAAGGAGTGGCAGGACCTGACGTCTCTCCTCCATCGCTACCTGTTCAACTTCAAGCGCACGGTGAACCGACTGGCGCAGCAGAAGGCAGTGCCGTGTGAGTGTGGGGCGGGCGGAGGGGATTCCCACCGGGGAGCAGAGAACAGAGAAACTCAGTGCAGTAACGGCGTGTGTCCTGACAGGGTGGATCGGGGTAAATCAGCCCGTCTCTGGCACTTCGGCTGAGTGGAGCCGGCGGCCCCTAAACTGGAAAGGCCCGGCTGTGTCCCATTCGCAGGGCTTTCCTAACAGGTTATTTGGGGCGGTGGGGTCTGTATCTTAGGACCTGTTTGCCCAGGTCACCCCAAATGGGCACCACACACGGCCTCAGGCTCCCATGTGACTTTTGAGCCAGTTCATTGCATCTTTATGCCCCCCCCACCGGTGGGTCTGCCCCCGGTGTTTGGGGGGGGGGCATCTTGCCCCCCCCCCGTCCCAGACCCCTTTGTCATCCAGTGCTCCTTCGGCTGTGAGCTGCACCCCAACGGCACCGTGAGGGGGTTTTACGACGCTGCGGTGAAGGACGAGGGCTGCATCAGCTTCGACGTGGACGCAGCCCTCTGGGTCGCTCACCAGGGGGGTGAACTGGCGCGCGAAATCCGGGACCGTTTAAACCAGGACAGGGGCATGGCCCACACGATTCAGTTTCTCCTGAACACAACGTGTGGCAAACAGATCGAGGTTTTCACCCAGTACGGGAAAGAGTCTCTGGAGAGGCGAGGTGAGTCTGGCGCGGGGGCTGCTCTGACTTTTTCAGCTGAGCCAGCTCTTGGGGTTTCCACTTTCAGCTGTGGGACTTGGGCCAGAGAAAAAGGAACACAGCGATCCTTCCCTCAGTGGTCCCGTGGGGAGGAGGCCGCGCAGTGGTCTCTGGGGGGGAGGCAAGCGCTGGGAGCAGAAATCGGGGCGGCTGTGGTGGCTGTTGACACTGACCCACAGGCTGCGTGGCCCCCTGTGGAGAGACAGGGTGGAGGTGATGCTCCCTCCCAAGGCCCTAGTGTGGAGAGAGTAGCCCCCTGCCCCCCCCCAGCCCCAAATGCCACACAATTTGAATACCTCTGTTATATGGCGTTACCTCGCAGGGTGCTGAGGTGCAGCCACCTCTGGGGTGGGGCACAGGGGTAGTTTATACAGGGCTCCTTTTCTTGTGTACAAATGCAGCTAAATCTGGGGTGGAGCACGGCAGCCATTTCCTAGGGGCTCTGCAGAGCAGGTTAGGACAGTGAAGGGGGATTCTGTCATCACTGGTAACTGCAGAGGGCAGAACTGGGGTCTGGCCAGGGCCCAGGACAGCTGGGCTGACCCCCACCTCTGGGAAATGGGGCTGAGCTTGGCTCACGCTGACTCAGCCCCTCTCCCTGACCCGTCTCTCCCTCCCATCTCAGAGCGGCCGGTCGCTGTGGTGTTCGCCCGAGCGCCTCCCCCAGCTGGGACCCCCATGTCGTTACTGGTGGTTTGCCGGGTCACTGGTTTCCACCCCCGGCCCATCCGCGTGTCCTGGCTGCAGGACGGGGAGGAGGTGGCGCCCGGCTGGCGTCTGAACTCCACTGGGATCCTGCCCAACGCCGACCTGACCTACCAGCTGCGCAGCTCCCTGGCCGTGGAGCCGGGCGACGGGCACAGCTACGCCTGCCGGGTGGAGCACGTCAGCCTGGGGGGCCACAGCCTGCTGATCCCGTGGAGTAGGTGCAGGTTGCTGGGGTGGGGGGTCTGCTCATGGTCTCTGGGGCTTTTCCTGCACGTCCGCAGTGGGCTGGGGGGCAAGGAGTGGGAGCAGGAGGGCCCGGAGGCAGAGGGGGTGTGGGGATGGTCTGGGAAGCAAGATGGAGGAGCTGAGGGGGGTGGGACAGGCCTGGGTTGGGGGCGCTGAGAGGAGCTGACTGGTGTGGGGTGGAGGGCGCCCAGGAGGACAGAGCTAGGGAGGATCTGGAGTTGGGGATAGAGGAAGTGGTCAGGAGGGGAGCATGGGCGGGGAGGCTGAGGGGGTGGGAATGTGGGGGCTGAGGGCAGTGGATCAGGTGGGGGGAACAAGGGGGACTGCATGGGTAGCAGAGGGAACAGGGTCCGTGTTCCTGCGCCCGTTCCCAGCGTGGCACCCGTGTTTTACAGGGCACCACAGTCACTGGGGCCCCGGTCTGGTGGCGGGTATCGTCCTGGGCGTGCTGGTCTTAGCCGCCGTGGCCGTGGTGCTGTGGCAGAACCGACGCAGGTGAGTCCTCTCCCTCTCTGGGGCGGGGTGAGGGGGGCGTTACACCCCATAACCCATCCCCTCTGCTCTCTCCTTCCAGGGGCTACCAGGACGTTGAATCAGAGGAGCCCAGGGTCTGAGGGGGCGGCCCTGGCCCAGGTCAGGTGATCGGCTTTTCTCCTGGAGACACGGACCGTGGGACTGGATCTGAACCCGGCTCCGGAGCTGAGGACAGAGGACTGGTCTGGACTGGAGGGCTGGGAGATCCGGCCTTGGGTGGGAGCTGGATTCTCCTCATCTGGGCTGCTCAAGGCACGTTGGACACTTGGGGTGCTGTGGGATCGCTGGGACCCCATATCTGCATGGAGCCAGCGCTGGCTAGTACCATCAATAACCCTTTGGGGGGCTGCAGGAGCCAGGGCCTGGGTGCAGGTGGGATTGTGGGAACCAGGTGGGGGTCGTGGCACGGCCTTTCAGGCTGAGCTGGGGTGCCCGTGGGATGTAATCCCAGTTACCCCTGAGCCCTGACAGCATTACAGCCAGGGAGACCCCCCTCCCTGAGGGTCACACTAGGGCCACTGTGTCCTGGGACTCCCTCTGGATGGGCAGGCCACCATCTCCATGAGCCCCCTCGGGGAGTCCACTTGGTCTGAACCCCTGGGGCCTCTGCAATGCCAGCCCGATCTCTAGTCAGCGTAACACGCCTGGACATTGTGCAGTACGTTCTCAGGGCCTCATGCCTGGAAAGTCTCAGCTCCATCTAGCTGGCTCCGGCCGTTGCCCCAGGGGAGTGTCCAGCAGCCTCTGTCCTGGGCCCTCTCTTCCGTCCCTTGTTCTCCCGCTGGCCTGAACCAGCTGGCTGCTCACAGGCTGGGCCTTCTGGGCCGGTAGTTCCTAATTTCACTCTATCCAGACCATTGTCCGAGGTCCAGGCTGCCAGGCAAGGTTGCACTTGGGCCTCGGCAACATTTCCCAGCACCTCCTTAAACATGTCGCACGTAGGCAGGGACTGAGAGCACAGGATTCACAGAAACCATTAAAGTCACCCAGCTCTGGGAGGGCAGTGGGGGTGATGGGTTAGAGCAGGGCACTGGGCGCCCAGACTTCTGGGTCCTCGCCCAGCTCTGGGAGGGCAGTGGGGGTGATGGGATACAGCAGGGCACTGGGCGCCCAGACTTCTGGGTCCTCGCCCAGCTCTGGGAGGGCAGTGGGGGTGACGGGATACAGCGGGGCAGGAGGAGCCAAGATTTCTGAGGCTATGTACACACGATCACTTTATTGCGCGATAAGGCTCCTTACCGCGCAATAAATCTGACTGTGTACACACGATCATTTTTCTTGTTGCGCGGCAACACCCTCTTGCCGCACAACAGTAAAACCACTCAAAGGAGAGCGGTAGCGTTACTGCAGAACAGCTGTTCCGTGGTAATGCTCCTGTGGACGCTTTTTGTGTGGTAGACAGCCTCCGGAAATGTCCCAGGTGCCAATCGAGGGCACTCTGGGACATTGGAGCTGTCAAATATGTCAATTTCACTGTTCTGGCTGCTCTAGCAGAGCAGTGAAATTGACCATTATGGGAGCTGCCAGGTTTGGCGGCTCCCCTGGACTGAGCTCGGGGGCTGGCCCGAACCGGCTGTTATTGCGGGACAAGTTTATCGTGTGTACGTAGCCTGAGTTCTCGCCCAGCTCTGCACAGGGAGGAGAGTTGATGTGTAGCTGAAAACCTCCCTGTTTGTTTTGAAAGCTTTCTGGGCCTTTGAAAGGGGAAGGGCAGAGGTGGATCCCAGAGGGGCGTTTATTGCGGCATGCTGGGATAACAGGGTGGCTGTTTGAGCCATATAACGAAGAGCCGTGTTCACACAGGTGCTTTTTCTCAAAAACTTTTCCAGAAAAGGGCTCAGTGGTGGTTTTATTTTGTCAATGAAACAGGCAGAAAAGGGTCATTGTGGTGCGTGGGGGTGGGGGGGGCTGTGTTACCAGCAAAAGTCACCTTCTCTTGGCAAAACTTTCTCCTGTGTACATGGCTGCAGAGTGGGGAGCTGGGGGCCAGGACTCCTGGGTTCTCTCCTGCTCGGGGGGGGGGGGGAAGGGGGCTGAGGGCCAGGACTCCTGGGTTCTCCCCTGCTGTGGGGAGGGCTCCAGAGGGAGCTGGCTTGGGGGGGACGACTGACCGTCCCCCTTAGGGGCCCCGGTCAGCCAAGGGCAGGAGTGGAAGTGCCGAGTCGGCCGTGTTTGTTGCGGGAACCCGCCCTCCGTCTCTCCTGCGCGGAACGCCGCGGCGCGCATCCGCTACCTCCGGAGCCCCCGGGCACGTTACGTCACAGACGATAGGCGGATACACGTCACTTCTGGCTGCTGGCCCCTGTGTTCTAGGGGCTGCTCCAGGCACGAATCCCGACCCAGGAACGCAGGACTTGGGGGCGTGGCCTGGACCTCCCCGGCCCCCACTAATAGCCACGTGACAGAGATACCCGGGTCCCCCCCCCCGCCACCCAGGGCTCCGATCCCAGCCCGTGACCCCAGGGACGGCCCGCTCAGGCCCTGGAAGCCCCCGCTCCAATGTCCTGGTAGCCCCCGGGGGAGAGAGCAGAGGAGATGGGTTATTATGGGGTGCACCGGCCCCCCCATCCCGCCCCAGGGAGGGGGAGGACTCACCTGCGTCTTCTCCACTACAGCCCCCGGCCACGGCGGCTGTGGCCACAAGAAGGCCCAGGACGATGGGCACCGCCATGCCGGGGACCCCGCGCCCCCTGAGCCCTGCAACACGGGTGCCACGCTGGGAACGGGCCGGGAACACGGGCCCTGTTCCCTCTGCCTGCACCGCAGCTCCCCACACGCCCAGCGCCCTCAGCTCCCCAGTCCTGTTCCTTCAGCCCCTCTTCCCCTGCATTCCCCCCCGCTGCTTGCAGTCCCCTCCTGTTCCCCATCTCATCCCCTGCAGACCCCTGCCCTTTGCCCCAGCTCTCCCCGCCCCACCCCAGTCATGCTCTGCTCAGCCCCCACCCTGCTCCTCCATCCCAGTCCTGTCCCCTTCGATACATCACATCCCCCACCCCCTCCATCCCAGTCCCATTGCTCACACCCCCACCATCCTACTCAGGACGGGCAGGAAAAGCCCCAGAGACCATGAGCAGACCCCCCCACCCAGCAACCTGCACCTACTCCACGGAATCAGCAGGCTGTGGCCCCCCAGGCTGACGTGCTCCACCCGGCAGGCGTAGCTGTGCCCGTCGCCCGGCTCCACGGCCAGGGAGCTGCGCAGCTGGTAGGTCAGGTCGGCGTTGGGCAGGATCCTGGTGGAGTTCAGTCGCCAGCCGGGAGCCACCTCCTCCCCGTCCTGCAGCCAGGCCACACGGATGGGCCGGGGGTAGAGACCGGTGACCCGGCAAACCACCAGTGTCGATGAGGGGGTCCCGGCTGGGGGAGGCTCTCGGGCGAACACCACGGCAACCGGCCGCTCTGAGACGGGAGGGAGAGAGATGCAGTCAGGGAGAGGGACAGGGACTCAGTAGCCAAACCCAGCTCCATTTCCCGGGGCCAGTCTTGGTCCACCTGTCCTGTCGAGACCCCCTGCAGTCACCAGTGGTGACGGAATTTCCCTTCACTTGTCCTAAACTGCTGTGCAGAGCTGCTAGGGCTTCCCCCAGCGTGCCAGGGAAAAGAGCCCTGTACAAACAGCCCATGTGCCCCACCCCAGAGGTGGCTGCAACTCCACATCAGGCGAGCGATGCCTGTGTACCCAGCAGATGCATGCCAGCCCCGATGCTGCTACCTCACAGCTGGCAGGGGACTGATCCTGTGAGGGGCTGTGTGGGGAACAGTGCTGGAGGGATTTGAGGATTCTGCTGCCTGTCCTTACCTCACCTCTCCAGAGACTCTTTCCCGTGCTGGACAAAGCTCTCGATCAGACTGACACACGTTGAGTTCAGGAGAAACTGGAGCATGGTTGGGCGTGGCCCCTGTCCCGGCTGAGAAAGTCCCAGCTGTTGAGCGCCAGCTTATCCCGCTGCCGAGTGGCCCAGGTGCCTGCGGCCAAGTCAAAGCTGATGAAGTCGTCTCCATTCACTGCGGCATCGCAGAATTGCCTCGAGGTGCTGTTGGGTTGCAGTTTGCAGCCCACGGACCACTGGGGGACCAAGGGGTCTGGAAGAGGAAGGGCAGGGAGGTAGGATGGGCAGAAGGAGGTCTCTGGGGACGAGTTCAGAGACAGTGGCCCGCTAGGCTGAATACAGATGCATTGTTGGGTGCAGTGTGGACATGAGCTGAAGATGGTGGCAGGATGTGGGGCGGCCCTTGCTGGAGCTTAGGGTACGTAGGCCACAGACTGATTACAGCTTATTTTTCGAGCTCTGTGGGTTTCGCGGCTGGTCAGATTGGCTCAAAAATCCCTGCGGGACATCAGGGGCTGAGGCAGAGTTTGTGGTGCCAATTTGGGGCCAGCTGGTCCCAGGGCTCCTGAGATACGGACCCCACAATAAAGTGAGATTTCCGTGCTCAGGTTCTCCCAGTGTTTCTGTGATGCTCTAGGCCGAGAAGCCCATGGACCTGACCCGTGATAATTTTCTCTCCCGGGGCTCCCCTGAGCTCGCGTCCACAATTCCAGCAAGGCCAAGGTTGAGTCCTGGGCGTGGCAGGGCACACATACAGTTCACACCTTTGAAAGGTTCCAGCGGGGGAGCCGTGTTAGGCTATTGCAGAAAAACAAACAGAGTCCTGGGGCACTTCACGCCGGCGGGTGAGGCAGCAGCCTCCAAGCCCCGGGGTCCTCCGTCCAAGCACAGTCCCCGAGAGCTGTGGGCTGGGGTCACGCAGCGCCTTTCGCTCTGCTGTGAGTTGGATGTGCGCTGGCGGATTGCCTTGGAACTAGGTGTGCACCTACAAGCTGCAGGGAAGATTTCCTGGTGCTAATTTGGGGGCAATTGGGTGAGGGGGCCCTGAGGGAAAGTCTCCCCTGAGGCCCTGCTTTTTGCTCTGACATCAGGGCGGACACTGGGCTGGGCAGTGGAGAAGAGGGGAGCTGGGACCTGCCCGTCCCCGGCCCAGAGCGAGCTGTTGGGGTGTGGGGGAGAGCGGCTCTGAGCTCTGCCTTTCTCCGTCTGTTGGGGTTTCACGGTGTGCAGAGGTTTCCGTTCTCAACGTTCAGGCAGGCCAGGTGGCGCTGAGAGCAGCCTCTCCCTTCAGCAAAGGAAGGTGGGGCACGTGGTCGGGAAAGCCCAGGAATGTAGGGACGGGGCCTTTCCCCTCTAGGGCGCCCAGGTGAGGGGTCTGGCTGGCTCAGTGAGGTGAGAAAAGGACCAAGAGCCGTTCCCTGTACGGGACCAGCTCCAATCTGGCCCCACGGCAAGACAGTGGCTGGCTTGGGGGGTCAGAATAGCCAATCAAGTGGCCTCATATTTGCCACCTTGTGAGGATGCACCGAGTCACTGCTGTGAGCGTGTCAGTTCTCAGCTCCCAGCTGGGTGGGGGAGGAACGCGCCATACTCACAGGCTGCTCCTTCGTCCTTCACCCCTTTGGTCATCAGAATGATGACGTTGGCCAGGTAGCTACTGATCACCAGCTCCAAGTGCTGCCTGTCCTTGGGGTCAGGCTCCGCTGGGCCCAGGGCTGGAGGAAGCGGATCTTGCAGGTGCTGCGGTTCAGAGCGAGGTCTCCAGGTTGCCCAGCAGGGCCATCACCTCCGTGTCCGTGGAGCTGGCGTTGTGGAAGATGGTGGTTTGGAGCACCCGGAGGGTGAGAGACTCTGGGGACCCTGGAGGGGATGCTGGGGTGGGAAAGGGAGGACAGAACAAGATGAACGAGTCTTCATCTCCTAAGCACCCCTCACCCCAACCTGTCTCCCCCTCCTGCCCCCCACAAGGCCAGCGTGGCGCCACCCCATGACGACGCCTCCTGGGAGCAGAAAGGGCCAAGCAGGGGGCCCCACTTACCAGCCAGGGCGCCCCAAGCCCAGGCAAGGAGAAGTAGCAGCCACATCCTGGCAGGGCAGAGGGATCTGAGCTGAGCCGGGCTTGGGGCAGTGGGACGAGGGGCCCGGGTTACCCACATGTTCTCAGTTCCGCTCCAGGCCTCATGTCTCGACCAACTTCTGCATTTGTGAGACGCTGCTCAGGCACGGCAGCCAGCCGAGAGCCAACCCGTGTGTGTGGCGGGGAAGCTGCCCTCCCCTGTGCACAGTTTTCATAACCAAGCTGTCCCAGGCTCGCCTCAATTACACGAGGGGGGGTTGCTGCACCCAGCACAGGCACGTGTCCTTGCCCCATGTCCTACTAAGACAGGGCCTCTGTCACGGACCCACAGGATGGCGGCCACAGCCGCACGCTCGGCCCAGGCTCTGGGAGGCCCTGTCAGTGGGACAGACCACGAGGGGTCCCCACTTTTCCTCTAGGGTCAGCTCTGTGGCTTCCTTAGGCCAGGTGTCTGGGCTGCAGCCCCTGTTCCCTGCAGAGCTCCGGTCAGCGAGTCCCCCCCAGCCAGTGAGCCGTGTCTGTTCTCCAGAATCCGGCCGGCTCTGCCAACACGTGTGATGACGCCGTCCACGTGGCTGAACTGGGCAGGTTTCCTCGTCAGCAGGGCCTAGTGCAGAGTGACCCGAGAAAGGAGGGTTCAGGCAGAGACGGGCCAGCGTCCAGCCACACTGGTGGGACCCTTTGGTGCAAGCTCCGTCTGTCTCCCCATCCTAGGGGGCCGGGGAAGCCCAGATCTCTCAGGGGTGCTGGAGACCCTATCCAGGCAATGGGGTCTGCCGTTGTACGCTCCAGGGCTCCACTGATCCAGCCAGCCGGGGACCATTCCCCTCTGGGCTTTAGCCTGCTCGAGAGCAAACAGCCCCACTAGGGAACAGTGCAGCACACAGGGAAAACTGAGGCACACACGGGCATCCTCAAAATACTACCAAAAATTCCCAATCCTTGCAGCCGCTAGTGGGGAGAGCTGGGAGCCAGACATGGCGGGTAGGGCTGAACTGTTCACGGTGCCAGGGTGAGAACAAGGGAACATGCACGCAGCAGAGGGTTGTCAGTTGTTTCACAGACCACAAGCCCTGGTGGCTTCAAGAGCAGAACCACAGAGTCCCCTTCGCCAACCGACTTTAAACACCTGGCTCGTGGACAGCGCCGGTCGCCCGAGGGAGCAGTGAGCGGAGTCACTGCAGCGCCTGCCCCACGCGGGACAGAGGGTCTTCTGGCAGTGAGTTACGCACGTGGAGAGCTTCATTTGGGTGCTGGCTTTTATTTCTTACGTCTGCTCTAATGGTGCAGGTTCATACTGGTTGTTCTTCCGTGACTCCAGAAATGGCCCAAGTGTAGATTCACGCCATTCTCCGCACAAGAGACGGTCGCATGCGCGCTCACTCAGCAACAGCAGGCCCTTATCTCATCCGGGTACATTCGGCAGCTTTCCAGTCACGCTGGTCGGTGGTTTCTGTCCAGATCGGATTCTCAGGTTCCCCTTAAGTATGTTAATCTGCAAGATCCTTTCTACGGCCACCTTGCTTGGTGGCACAAACTAAAGGGGGGGGTTTCTTTCTTTCTTTCTTTCTTTCTTTCTTTCTTTCTTTCTTTCTTGTGCTTGCAAGAATCATATAGGCAGAAAATGTTCAGACAACTGTGTGCCTCCTGAATTGATGGCGTCCCTTTGAAATCGTTTTCAATAAAACAAACAAGGAGTCCTGTGGGCCTTTTAAAGATTAACAAATTTATTTATTGTGTGAACTTTTGTGAGTGAATCCCACTTTGTCAGACGCTGAAATGGAAAATGTACGGAGTGTGGAGGGGGAAATTAGTGCCTCCACATTCTCCTCCACGCTGTACATTTTCCATTTCAGCGTCTGACGAAGTGGGATTTACCCACGAAGGCTCATGCGATAAACGTGTTAGTCTTTAAAAGTGCCACCAGACTCCTTGTTCTGCGGAAGTAGACTGACACGGCTCCCCTCTGGAACTTAATTTAGATGTTAACTTTCACTTTAAAAAACCTGCACAGTGATGCCTTCGCGTGCGCAGAAGCAAATCCAGAAATAAAGATTATATTAAAGAGAATGTTTTAAAAGGATCAAGTGCGGAGCTTTTTGTAGGAAGAATTTCTGTCCATCTGGGAGTGAAGCAGAGATTACCCCAAAGGTACGAGCTTTGGTTCAAAAGTCGGACAAAGCAGAGAGTGTATAATTTACAATATCCCAGATTAAGGGGTCCGTTTAGGGGTACAGCTGAGATTTAACCATTCGGGTACCTCGCTCTACAAAAGAAATACAGAGGCTGATTTAATGGGAAGCAAATGTGAGATGTGTTGATGGTCCCTCCTCGAAAGGTAAGTTCCGGATGCGTTAGCCTTCAGCAAATACATTTTTGGGCCCCGTTTTCCCGTTCTGCTCCCACTCATTCTCCTGGTCTAATCTACGCCCAGTGATGTATCTTGTGTTAATGTCCCGGGATCACCTGAGGGCCGAGTGTGAGGCTGAATGATTGCACAGTGCCGGGGCACTCCCTTGCTACAGGGATCCAGCGACCGACGCGTGTTTGTACCACAGAGCGACCCCATCCAGGAGGCAGAGCAGGAAGCAATGGGGGGAGGCCGATGTAACTAATGGCTCACGGAAGTATTCAAGTCTGTTCCACGCTCGAAAGTTGCGTGGGGCAGGGCTGTGAGAAGCTAGGCCGAGGGGAGAACTGCTCCGTGGACCCAGCTGCCACCTCTTGCGTTGGGGCGTCCCTCCCACGTGGTGTCTGCCCCGAAATGCCACCGCCGGGTTTGCAGCGTCACAAACCCTTCAAACGGAACCTGCCTGTGAACTTCGCTCTCTGTAGGCACAGGCTGTTTTCTCAACAGGCCTCGCTCGCAGCGGCCCTGCATCCTCCTGGAAATCTCCTCCTCCCCAAGATCAAAGCATTTTCAGTTCCTCCACCAGATCTCCAGTCTCTCCCGCCATCCACCCTCCTCCGTCCCCAGAATAGCAGCTCCCGGGTGAGAAACAGGGAAGTCCCACAGCATCACCCTGCCATGGCAGCCCCTGGTCAACGGACTGGCCACATCCAATGCACCCTGGCATCCCGGCCCGTGCCGCCTCCTCCGCCCTCCTGCCATGGCACAGCTCTGCCAACCGTCTCCTTCTCCACCCCGGCCACAAAGCTTCCTTGTGCCCCGGGCTGCACAGCGTCCACAAAGCTCAGCCAGGGCGCTGAGTCCCACCCAGGCCGGGCCGCCAGCAGGAGCTACCCTGGAAGGTCACCCACCTCCCCGGCTCCAGCACGGCACAGGGCACATCCGTCCTGCCAGTCTGGCCGCAGCCTTAACCGCTGCCGTGCCCCACCCTGCCTGAACCCATCCCTGTGTATGTGGGGGGGCTGGCCCGGGTGTGCCCCACCCTGCCTGAGTGTACAGGAGCCTGAACCGGTCCCTGTGTATGTGGGGGGGCTGCCCTGAGTGTGCCCCACCCTGCCTGAGTGTGCAAGAGCCTGAACCGGTAGCAGTGGGGGGCTGAGCGCACATGGGGGCCCGACCAGCTGACAGCATGTGTGGGACGGGACCTGGGCCCCCGAAGCAGCGTTTTCCGCAGGGATTGGGGCCGCGGGCACAGGGAGGCGCCCGGGTCCGGCTCCGCTCGGGGCGGGGACTGGAGCGGGGCGGTCCCGGGCCGGGTCCCTCCTGCGCCGGGCGGGTCCAGACTGGGGGCGGCCCCACACCGGGGGTTGGGCTTCCTGGGTCAGCGGCGCCTGCTGCATCCGCAGCCCGGCCCGGCCGCTGCTGCTCCCCGGTGGCGGATCCGTGGGGCGGGCGGGGGACCCCGCTGGAGCCGCCCTGGGCCGGGCAAGGCCGCTGGTAAGTGATGGGGCAGGAGGGAATGGAGGGCGCAGACCCCATCCAGCTGTGGGGCAGAGACAGCCCCCACCACAGTCCCCTGGGGTTTCTCCCCAGCCCCTCCTGCCCCCCAGCAATGCCTCCTTCCGTCCCCCCACCCGTGCCCTGGGTGCCTGCCGTGGGGACAGGGGCTGCTCCCAGGAAAGTGCCCTCCGGTACCCCTGGCTGGTCCCCCTCTCCCTGCACCCTGGGTCAGACCCATGGGCCCTCTATCCCGGCATCCTGCCGCCCCCGTCCTGCCCCCCACTGTCCCCGGCCAGACCCATCCCCCAGAGCAGAACCTGGCTGGGCTAAAATCCTGGCACCTTTTTTGTAGCAAATATTCTCCTGCTGTGTTGCCTGCCCAGATCTCGCCTTTTCCTACCCACCGGACGTGCTGTCTCGGATGGATCCGGGGGTCCCTGGGGAAAGGGAGACCCCGAGAGACGCCCGCTCAGGTGAGGAACGACTTAAACCCACTCGGAAGCCCGGGGTGCGTTTGCCGGCCGGGGGCTTTAAATCCTCCCCGGTTGAAGCCGCTGGTGGGTTGATCACTGCCCCAGCCCACACCATGTTGTGGTTTTAAGGCCTTGATTCGGTGGGTGTTCGTAGCTATTTTTAGGTGTCTGTCCATACCTCTGTCCCTGTCTGTGTCTCCATTAACAGAACTCCATCCTTGTCTGTCTGTCCATAGACCCATCCTCTCTGTCTCTGGATGTGGGAGGATTGTATATTCAGGCCTTAGGAGTTCTGGGGTCTGTCCCACATACGCATCCAGGACTGGGCCACATGTCTATCTGTCCCACTCTGCAGATCTCCGTCCGTCCATCTGGTCCCACCTGCTTCTGCTTCTGCTCAGAGCAATAGGAATAAATCAGAATCCAGGATGGTTGTGCGCACACAGGTTGGCTGGCCCTGAGTTACCCTGCAGTCTTTCCATACAACCCAGAGTGTAATAAAAACGCATAGCGGTGATTAATAAACCCCCTTGGCGTGTGTGTGTGCTTGGGGGGGTAATTTTCAGCCCCGTTAGAACAGCAAACGAGATCCTTCCTTATCCCGCAGGCGGTGGGCCAGCCAGCGAGGATGAGGCGGGGAATCCCCAGCCAGGAGGCCTGGAGCGAGCAGAGCCACATGGGGTTTTACCAGCCCTATCCCAGGAGAACCCTCCTCACAGTGCAGCTGCCTGCGAGAGCCGGTGCAGAAACCCAGCTGGAGAGAGAGACGCGGAGGTGGCGTCCTGCAGCGGAGGTGAGGAGGGGCTGAATGAATTCACGATCCAGCCGGTGGGGACAACCAGCCGCTCAGCCCCGGCGCCCCAGCGGGAGACCCACACCCCAGAGAGACCACATGGGGCGTCCGGCCGGCAGTACGCCTGCCCCGAGTGCGGGAAAGCCTTCGGGCAGAGCTCCCACCTGACGCAGCACCTGCGGATCCACACGGGCGAGCGCCCCTACGTCTGCCCCGACTGCGGCCGGGCCTTCAGCGCCAGCTCCAACTTCCTGGCGCACCGGCGCACCCACACGGGCGAGAAACCGTACGACTGCGCCGTGTGCGGCCGCAGCTTCCGCGCCAGCTCCACCCTGCAGCGACACCGGCGGCTGCACACGGGCGAGCGCCCCTACCGCTGTGATCGCTGCGGCCGCACCTTCTCCCAGAGCTCCTCGCTGGCCAAGCACCGGCGGCTGCACACAGGCGAGCGCCCCTACCGCTGCGGCCAGTGCGGGGAGGCCTTTGCCGTGCAGTCGGGGCTGGCCGCCCACCGCAGCCGGCACACGGGCGAGCGCCCTTTCGCCTGCCCCGACTGCGGCAAGGGCTTCCGGCGCAGCTCCGACCTGGTGCAGCACCAGCGGGCACACACCGGCGAGCGCCCCTTCCGCTGCGGCCAGTGCGGTGCCGGCTTCAACCTGGCCTCCACCCTGGTCAACCACCAGCGTGGCCACACGGGCGAGCGCCCCTTCCGCTGCCAGCGCTGCGGGGCCAGCTTCGCCCGCAGCTCCACCCTGGCGCGCCACCGACGGGCCCATGGGCCTGAGGGCACGGGGCAGAGCACCCATCAGGACGCCCAGCCTGGACCACCCGGGGAGGAGCCGGGCCCCCCAAAGCAGGACTCGAGCCCCCTCCCCCAGCCGGGACGGACTCCGGATCACGGCTCAGACCCCATCCGCCTGCAGGACTCCCCAGCTCCCAGCCCTGGCCCCCTGTCCAGCGAGGACCCTGTCACCCAGCAAAGCCCCCTGGGTACCAGCTCAGAGCCTGCTGTGTCTCAGCCCCCCGCCGACCCCCAGCAGGGCCCCCCAGCTGAGCCCCCCGCCCCGCAGCCGGGCGAGCGCCCCTACCCGTGCCTGGTGTGTGGCAAGCGCTTCTCGCGTAGCTCCAACCTGGTGGCCCACCAGCGGATCCACGCTGGCGACAAACCCTTCCGCTGCCCGGAGTGCGGGCGCGCCTTCCTGCGCGGCTCCAACCTGCGGACGCACCGGCGGCTGCACACGGGCGAGCGCCCCTACCCCTGCCCCGAGTGCGGCAAGCGCTTCGGCGACACCTCCGTGCTGGTCAAGCACCAGCGCATCCACACGGGCGAACGGCCGCACCGCTGCGCCGACTGCCCCCGCCGCTTCAGCCAGGCCTCCGACCTGGTGACGCACCGGCGGGTGCACACGGGCGAGAAGCCGTACGTCTGCACCGAGTGCGGCCGCGGCTTCAGCCGCAGCTCCAACCTGCTGACGCACCGGCGCCTGCACCGCGGCGAGCGCCCCTACCCCTGCCCCCAGTGCGGGAAGAGCTTCGGGCAGAGCTCCGACCTGCTGCAGCACCAGCGCACCCACACCGGCGAGCGCCCCTTCGCCTGCGCCCAGTGCGGGAAGGCCTTCAGCAAAGGGTCCACCCTCACCGGCCACCAGCGCATCCACACCGGAGAGCGGCCCTTCGCCTGCACCGCCTGCTGCAAACGCTTCCGGCACAGCTCCCACCTCACCGCCCACCTGCGTGTGCACGCCCGGGAGCGGCCGCTGTGAGCTGGGAAGACCCGGGCTCTGTCCCGTGGTTCTCGGCTCCGCACGCACACCTGGGAGCGGCCACAACCCGGGCTCTGTCCCATGGTTCCAGCTCCGCATGCACACCTGGGAGCGGCCACTGTGAGCTGGGAAAACCCGGGCTCTGTCCCGTGGTTCTTGGGTCCGCATGCACACCTGGGAGTGGCTGCTGTGAGCTGGGGCACTGGGGGACCTGGGCTCTGTCCCATGGTTCTCGACTCCGCATGCACACCTGGGAGCGGCTGCTGTGAGCCGGGGCGCTGGAGAGATCCTGGCCCTGTCCCAGGCTGCCAGAGAGACCCCTATCTCTGCCCCATGGATCCCACTGCTGTGTACAGCCTTGGGTGCAGCTGCTCGTCCACGCCAGCTCTGGGAGAGGAGCGGGGTCTCACAGATTAGAACTGGGGAGCGAGGACTCCTGGATTCTCCCCCCGCCCATCTCCCAACGTATGCCCTGACTTCTAGGCTTGATTTCCCCCCATCTCCCTTTGGCCTGAGACCCACCCCCGGGTTTGCCCCAGCTGGAGCTGTCCCCTCACCCGTTTGCCTTTGCCGTCCAGTGCTGATTTTAGAAGTCATCGGCTCCAGGCCGGATACGGGCGGTGCAGGACCCGGCTCCTGGGGTCAAGTTATTACAGTGGAATGGGAGCCTGCATTGTAAGAGGACGATTTCCACCCCTTGGCTGTGAAGAAAAGCACCTGAATGGGACGCTGACGCCTGCCTGAGTGTGCAGAGAGCCTGTGCCTGTTGCTATGGGTGTGAGCTCTGTTTGGCTTCCCCTCACCCCCCCTTCTTGGGGCACCCAGCGGACAGGGAAGTAGCCGGAAGACAAGGCCTGCCCTGTCACTGCCAGATGACGCGTGGGAGGTCCCAGGGATGTGACTTGGGGGCAGGTTCAGCGCTTGGCGTCACTGACTGGTTTGCAGAGTGCAGCGCTCGGCGCATAGGCCTGGGCGGGGGGATCCGGGCCCCAGGCCTGTCAGCGTCTGAGCCAGATCCTGTTGATTTGCCCCAGTGTAAATAAATGTGAAGTGCAGAATTCAGCTCCAGTGAGTCGACTCCTGATTCCTGAAGGCGGAGCCTGGCTCGCTCAGTGGGGCAGGGAATGGGACATGGGGCCTTTGCCCCAGGCTGCTGGCTCCGTGCTCCCCTGGGTTTATTGCTAGGAGTTACTTATTCCCACCCCACTCCAGGGCTCAGGGTTTGGGCAGTGAGCCACTGACAGAACCGATTACAAATGATTCTTTATGATCCGTATTGCACGATGCCCCAGGTGCTCGGAGCTGTACGGCCTGTGAACACAGTGGGGTAGGAAAGGGGAAAGTTCCCAGGTATCTGCATTCATTATCCTGCCGGTGTGTGGAGGCCGTGGGAGGCATTGCGTGGTGGTGAGACAATCGGGGGGCAGAGTGGAGATAGGGGGGCAGAATCAATTGACAATCAGTGGGGCCCAAAGTCTCTGTTTATCAGGCTCCTGGGGCGAGGTTCTTGTGAAGCATCCAGTCACTGCGACGTTATCTCCCACCAGCTGCTAGAAGAGGGGAACCCAGGCGTCCGGGCGGAAAGTCCCACCTGGGGAAAAAACAAGGGTGGAGAAAATAGAAGTGGGGGGAACCTGTGGCTGTTGGTAAAAGAGTTTACCAGGGAGTGTCAGTGCTGGGTGCTGGGGAAAAGGCTGGGTCCCCCCATCCCCAAAATCCCACGGGGGAGAGGGAGGGTGCAGAAGTGAGAGGGGAACTGGGGGAGTCCAAGGTTGCAGTAGCCGATATGGCTGTGGGGTTGCACTTACCGACCTGTGGGATCAGCTGTCTTCAGGCACCTCTTCATCTGGGGGAGGAGAAGGAGCAGGTGAGTCAAAGCATGGGGGGCCCCCCAGGGAGAATGGTTGGAAAGTGAGGTTGGGGGATCCTGGCAGGGGGGAAGGGGGAGGTGTGGGGAGTGCAGGCTGGGGAGAACTCCACACTAGTATGGGGTTCAAGCAGTGGGTGGTGGGGTGATTGTGGGGGGAAGGGGACCATGTGGGGAGTGCAGGGGGGCTCCAAGGGGGGAGGTACCTCCAGAGGAAGGGGACGTGGGGGTGAAGCTAGGGGGGCTCCCAGGGGCATATATCCCATGGGGAAGGGCCTGGGTGGGAGATGGGGAAGTCCTTGGGGTGGACCCAGAGAGGGAGAGGGTTTCCAGTGGTTTGCACACCCGAGGAAAAGGGGAGCCAAGGAGAGGGGTGATCCTGAGGGCATATCCCCAACTGAGGTGTCCCAGAGGGTGTGCCTCTACGGGGAGGGGACCCAGGGGTATAAAGGGAGTGCAGGGGGTGGGGTCCTCTCACCTGAGACGAGGTGCAGTCTGGATTGTCCCATTTTCCACCGAGCTGCAGGGACACAAGTGGTGTGAGCTGTGCCCGTTCTCAGCCCACCTGAGCCCCTCCACCCCCGAGCCGTGGCCGA
Organism: Pelusios castaneus; assembly: GCA_007922175.1. NCBI lineage: Eukaryota > Metazoa > Chordata > Testudines > Pelomedusidae > Pelusios > Pelusios castaneus. The sequence goes on from ML685920.1 coordinate 573,433, forward strand.
GCCCCTCCCCTTTCTTGGCTCTTACCTCGCTTTCTCCACAGAAACAGTGCCCCGGCCAGGATCGCCAGGCCGCCCAGCACCCCCAGAGCTGCTGCGGCCCCAGAGGAGGTGCCCCCGCTGCCCTGAGAGGGGGGCCAGGGGACTGCACGAGAGCCTGGAGGAGAATGGGAGAGTGCGGTTGGGGAGGTCCTGATGGGAAGAGGGGCAGTGTGGGAAAGGCAGGCTGGGGGGGACTCCGCACCGGTGTGGGGGGCAGGAAATGGGTGGGATGATTGTGGGGGAAAAGGACAGGCTGAGGGGGGAACCCCACA
>ML685920.1:590602-603925 GCA_007922175.1 Pelusios castaneus
TCCAGTCATCTGTCCGTCCACCTGGCCGTCCATTTCTCCATCCATCCATTCATCTGGCTGGTTGTTCCTCCGTCCATCCATCCGTCTATCTGTTCATCTATTCATCTGTTCGTCCGTCCATCTGTGCCTACCATGTGCCTATACAGGAGCCAGATATTTCTCCTTTTCTCTCCCTACTCTTCTGCTCAGGGTTTTTCATTCCTTCTCTCCCGCAGCAAGTGGTTCATCCTTCTACCCAGAGCAAAGTTGCCAGGGAGCCTGTCTGCATTCAGCACCTCCCGCCCCATGTCTCGCTCCTCTCTCCTCCCTCCGTCTCTTTCTCATTTACGATCACAGGTCATGGAGCTGAGCGGCCGCAGGAGGGTCACGTTAACCCACTTCTCCTCCCTTCATTCCTCCTTTACAGCTAGCTCACAGAGCGTGGACAGGGGCCCCGGGGCCGCAGGAGATGGTGACTGGCTGGCTTGGGGGGGAGCAGGGAATGGGATCCCCTAATTGCACTCATATTTGCTCCTGGCAGCACCTGGCCGGCCGCACCCAGAGCCAACGCACCCCCCGGTGCCCCGTCTCCAGCCGCCTGGCCCTGTGTGGAAGCCGGGCACCCAGCCCGCCCCAGCCAACACCTCCTTGCCCTCCAGCCAGCCCTTCCTGCAGACCGTGGCGCAGAACCTGCCTGCCAAGCTGGCCCACTGCAACGGGACCCTGCTGCGATGCCTGGAGAATTACCTCCGTACCTCGCGCTTCCCACTTCAGGGCAACCAGACCGTCCCCAGCGTGGCCCGGGCCATCTACCTCTATCTGCTGCGCAGGAAGCTTGTGAATGTTCACGAGGGCGTCTACTTGCCCCTGGAGCCAAAGGCCACGGCCCCTGCCCCAAAGGAGCGTCTTGAACTCCCCAGCAGCTTCGAGATAGGCGGGGAGGTGGGCAGCATCTTCTCGGAGGGCTCCCCCGGTTCGGACGTGAGGCCCCGACCCCACGCAAAGCCGGCTGTGCTGGACCACTCCCCCAGCACCATCGTGGTCTCGCTGGATGGCGTGCGTGGCCACTCAGAGCGGATAGTCATCCGCTACCGGCAGGTGGGGCACAGCGAAGCGGCGGGAGAGCTGGTGGTTCCTGGGGACACTGCCACGGCTCGCCTCCATGATCTGGTGCCTGGCACCACCTACCAGGTGGAGATCCACGGCGTGGTCCGGGGCCGGTCCTCCAAATCTTATTCCTTTGTCACCTCCACAGGTTAGAGCGGGTCTGCGGAACGGGGATCCAGCTCCGTAACCCCATCGGCCACGCACCCTGCTTGGCTGCTCACCAAAGCCACACGCTGGTGCTAACCCGTTCGGTTCTGCCCCCCTTTCTCCTACAGGCTGTGGGTCCAGGCCACCCGGTCCCCTTCCCTCCTTCTCTCTCCTCCAGCACTAACCCCACCCTTTCTTCAGCAGTTCTTCTCCTTCCCACAGCTGCAGGCCTGATGCCATGGACTCAGCGGGGAATGGGGCAGGGGGTTGTTCCCTTCTGGGGGGGCACCAGCTCCCATCTGGCCCAGGGACAGGACTGGCTGGGGGGCATGGAGCCATTCCCTTCAGCTCCTATCTGGTTTCAGGGCGGGCGACTGGCTGGTTCGGGGTGGCAGGTGGCCTTTCCTCACTGGGGTGCCATTTCACCCTTTCACATTCCCCCCCAGCTCCAGAGACATCTGGCTCCAAGCAGCCCACAGCTCCCCCCATGCCCAGCCTGTCCCCCCCTAGGGCACCCCCAGGGGACCTGGCCGTGACGGACGTCTCCCCCGATCAGTTCCGTGTCACCTGGACGGCCAGGCCTGGATCCTTCCGGCGCTTCCTGCTGCGGTACCGGGAGTCTGGCTCCTCGGCGCCCGCTCGGCAGATGGAGGTGCCCGGAGCGCAGAGGAATGTGGCCGTCAGGGAGCTGAGCCCTGGCACTGAGTACGAGGTGGAGCTGCGGGGGATGGCACCTGACGGGACTCTCTCGGAGCCCATCACCACCAGCGTGTCGACAGGTAATGCTCCTGGCTCTCACCCCGGCCCTGCTTCCTCAGGGGGGTCCTTTGACTCAGCCTCACCTGGAAGAACCCAGGAGTCCTGGTTCCCAGCCCCACCCCCTGCTCCAGCCCTCCAGGAGAACCCAGGCATCCTGACTCTGATGTGGCTTGTCTCTTGCAGAGTCCCTGGGACTGCTGGGGAGCCTGGGGGTCCAAAATGTGACCAGCGAGGGCTTTGGGGTGCAGTGGAAGGCGCGGAAGGGCCTGTTCCAGTTCTTCCTGCTGCGCTATGAGGATGTGGCTGGCCGGGCGGGGCCCCAGGAGACCGAGGTGCCAGCAGACCAGCGGGTGACCCGCATCGAGGGGCTGCGGCCGGGCACCGAGTACAATGTGACGCTGTATGGGGTGCGCCGTGGCCAGCTCTCAACACCTCTCAGAGCCAGCGTCCGGACAGGTAGCACCACACCCCTCCTGGCTGGTTCCTGCCTTCCCCCCTCCACCACCCAGGCATCGCCCTGTGCTCCCCATCACCTGTCCCTTCCTTCTGCCCCAGCTGGGCACTCAGTGACCAGCTCACTCTCATTACATGCTCTTAGGCACCTAGGAATTGAAATTGGGGGTTGAATTTATGTGAGGTGAGGGCCAATGAGGGGGTGAGACCATGGGGGAGAAAGGGAGCTATATGGCAGCGGAGTAAAAACTGAAACGTGTTTCACAGCCATTTTATTAGATTTATCTCGTGGCACAAAATGATTCGAGATAATTATGTCGCAAGCGGGCGGCGAAGAGTCACAAAGAAATCTTACCCGACTGGGTGACAAAGGGGCAGCTGAAATTCAGTGTTGATAAATACAAAGTAATGTATATTGGAAAACAGAATCCCAGCTAGACCCCTGAAATGGTGGGGTCTAAATTAGCTGCTACCACTCAGGAAAGAGATCTTGGATCACTGTGGATCATTCTCTGAAAACATCTCCTCAGTGATAGGAAGCATGATATAGCATGATAGGAACCATTCGGAAAGGGACGGATAACGAGACAAAAAATGTAATGCCGCTATATAAATCCATGGTACGCCCACATCTTGAATACCGTGGGCAGATCTGGTTGTCCCATCTCAAAAAAGACATATAGGATTTGGAAAAGGTAGAGGGGGGGGCAAGCAAAATGAAGAGGGGAATGGAACAGCTTCCACCTGAGGAGAGAGTAATAAAACTTGAACTTTTCAGCTTGGGAAAAAGATGGCTGAGGGGGGATATGCTAGAGGTCTGTGAAATCTTGACTAGTGTGGAGAAGCCAAGGAAACAAGGAAATGTTATTTAATATGTCGCATAACAGAAGCAGTAGGAGTCACCCAGTGAAATTACCAGGTAGCAGGTTTAAAACGGACAAAAGGAAGTGTTTCTTCACACAAGGTAGACCTGAGTGTCAGTGATTTCAGCTCTAGCGGTCACGTCACAAAACAAACAAGGAGTTTGCTGAATGAACAGGGCTATCCCTTCGGGACTTAACAAAACAAAAGACTCTAGGGAACCTGCTCAGCTCTAGCTTTCATCAAGGGTGGGGCAGTTCAAATAATGCTGGACTGTCTTTAGCAGAGCCCACACCACCCAGCAAAACACATATTCCCTCCCCACCCTCAACTGAGGCATCTGAGCACGCTGCCGAGCGAGTTCAGCTCACTCATTCCAACCAATGGCTAAATTGGTAACTGATTGACAAACGGGGATGGGTCTGGGAAAATCCCTGGTTAGGAGCAGAGTGCTGGAGCCCAGCACCCCTGCTCTACCCACTAGACTCCACTCCTCACCCAGAGCTGGGGAAAGAACCCAGGAGTCCTGGCTCCCAGCCCCTCCTGCTCTAAGCATTGGACACCATTGCCCTCCCAGAGCTGGGGAGAGACCTAGAAGGCCTGGTTCCTGTCCGAGGCCCCCTTAGGAAGCATGGAGATGAGACAGCTGGAAGCGCTTGCCAAGGCTGTTTGAAATAACTGTATACCTGGCCTGGGACTTTGGAAGGGGCTCGGCAAAGCCAGCAGTTACCCCCACAAACACCTAGACACAGAGGCCCCATCACTACACCTGCGCCCTTCTGCAGCCCTCCAGAGCCGGGGTGAGGCCCATAATGGGTGCAATGGGAGGGACCTTATGGGGGGCCTTCCCCAACCTGCCTTCGGCACAATGCATCTGATACTCTTCCCCCACCTCACCCGCTCAGTCAGAGCTGATGGACCATCCCTGTGCCCTCTCCCTTCCAGCCCCAAAGGAACCCACCACTCCACCCAGCCTGGGGGACCTCTCGGCCTCCGACGTCACCCACGACTCCACCCTGCTCTCCTGGACCGTCCAGGCCGGGGACTTTGACTCCTTCCTCCTCCAGTACAAGGACGCGGAGGGCAAACCCCAGGCGCTGCCCGTGGACGGGGGATCCCGCTCAGTCACCGTCACCAACCTGGCGCCCTCCCGCAGATACAAATTCAACCTGTACGGCGTGTCCGGCCGCAAACGCCTCGGCCCCGTCTCCACCGACACCGTCACAGGTCAGCGGCTGTTCCTGGGTCCCCGGTCCTGTCCTCTCTTGTCTGCTTTGCTTTGCAGCAATGTAGGGATGACGGGCTCTGGGATGGGACCTTCACAGGAAGATGCTTCCATGAGTAGATTACTGGCCATTCAGTGGCTCGAGAGGAGTGTGCATGGATGGATGGATGGATGGATGGATGTGTATGGGGCAGAGCGAGTGAATGGGTAGATGTGAACGGGGGTGGATGGAGGAAGGGATAGATAGATAGATAGATAGATAGATAGATAGATAGATAGATAGATAGATAGATAGATAATGTGGGGTGTATGGAATAGATAGATAGATAGATAGATAGATAGATAGATAGATAGATAGATAGATAGATAGATAGATAATGTGGGGTGTATGAGATAGATAGATAGATAGATAGATAGATAGATAGATAGATCTCACTGGGGTGGATGGAGATGGGATTGTGATGGATTGGCAGGCGGATGGGTGGATGCATATGGGGATGGATGGGTGTTTTGGGGGGATACATGGGTAGATATGCAATGGTTACCCTTCTGCTAGTTGGCTCTGACCACAGTAAGGGCTGAGTTTAGGATGGATGGATGACAGGAGCGAGGTTGGATGGCTGTTGACATTGGTGGATTTGGTTCACCCTGTCACCTTGTCTCTCATTTGTTTTTCCGTCCCTCTTTCATACCATCTCAGCTCAGGTCTCTCCGTGGTTTGTGCTGGTTGCTTTGGGCCAACCCCTCTATGGAGGCAAGGTGGCTGTGGTGGACCTGGGAATATGGGATTCTCTTTGCAGACATGCCCTGTCCATCCATCTGTCTCTCCCCAGGGTCCTTCCCAGCAGCAGGATCTGGCTATGTCCTGGGGCCAATCTCTGCTGCTCCCTGCACCCTCCCTCCTCTAGTTTTCTGTGCAGATCCCCTCTGGCTGGAAATAGCCTGACCCCTAAGAACTCAGAAAGCCACACCCTTCACCCCCATCTCTCTGTTCCAGCCGCAGCACCGCCGGAGGAGGTACCCACTATCCCACCCAGCCTGGGGGAGCTCTCGGCCTCCGACATCACCCATGACTCCACCCTGCTCTCCTGGACCGTCCAGGCTGGGGAGTTTGACTCCTTCCTCCTCCAGTACAAGGACGCAGAGGGCAAACCTCAGGCACTTCCCGTGGATGGGGCATCCCGCTCGGTCACCATCACCAACCTGGTGCCCTCCCGCAGATACAAATTCAACCTCTACGGCGTGTCCGGCCGCAAGCGCCTCGGCCCCATCTCCACCGACGCTGTCACAGGTCAGCACTAGTACATTCCTCTTCTGCCCCCTTCGCTTTGCAGCTGGGCATGAATTTTGGCCACTGGGCCAGGGCTTCCCAGGAAGATGTTTTCAAGCCTTCATAAGTAGATGACCAGCTGTTCATGGCTAGAGAGAGCCATGTGAATTGCTGGATGGGGCAGTGTGCATGGGATGGATGGATGGATGGATGGATAGGTACAGGAATTGATGTATATGGGGACAGATGGATGGATGGACGGATGGTATGATGATAGATGGCGGATTGAAGACTGGGTCGGGATGGACGGACGGATGGATAGAAGAGTGTCTGAGGATGGCTGGCTGTCAATGGGAACCTTTCCACGGATGTTGGTGGCTTTGACTGCCCCCTGTCTCTTTCTCTCTCTTTTGTTCTTCCTTCCCTCTCTCTCCTCCCATTTCAGCTCATCTCTCATTGGGGTTTGTGTTGGTCACTCTGAGCCAACACCCCCACGGATACGGTGTGGTCGTGGGGCACCCGGCAATGTGGGATTCTCTTCACAGACGTGCCCCATCCATCTGTTCATCCTCAGCTTTACTTCCCAGCAGCAGAATCCAGCTGTGTTGTGGGGCCCGTCCCTGGGGCTCCCTGCCCCCTCCCCCTGCTAATCCTCTCTGTGGATTCCCTATGGCAGGGAATAACCTGATCCCCTGCAAGGACTCAGCAAGATGCCCCCCATCCTGGCTCCACCCTTCACCCCCATCTCTGTGTTCCAGCTGCAGCACCACCAGAGAAGAAACCCGCTCCTCCACCCAGCCTGGGGGAGCTCTCGGCCTCTGACGTGACCCATGATTCTGCCCTGCTCTCCTGGACCGTCCAGGCTGGGGATTTTGACTCCTTCCTCCTCCAGTACAAGGATGCGGAGGGCAAACTCCAGGCACTGCCCGTGGATGGGGGATCCCGCTCAGTCACTGTCACCAACCTGGCGCCCTCCCGCAGATACAAATTCAACCTCTACGGCGTGTCCGGCCGCAAGCGCCTTGGCCCCATCTCCACCGACACAGTCACAGGTCAGCGGCTGTTACTGGTGCACCAGCACCTTCCTCTTCTGCCCCCTTTGCTTTGCAGTGGGGCTGGGACGCCGGACGCTGGGCCTGGAGTACCCCAGGAAGATCCTTCCAAGCCTCCTAAACAGATGACCAGCAGTTCGATGGCTGGAGAGAGCTGGATGGATGGATGGATGGATGGATGGATGGGGTTGGATATATATGGGGGATGGATGGACAGGTGAAATGGTAGGTTGATTTGCATGCAGATGGGCAGATGGAGGAGCAGGCGGGTGGGTGTGTCTTGGGTGGATGGGTGTCAGTGGAAATCTTTCTGCTGATGGCTTGGTTCACTGCCATATCTTTCTACCTCATTCATTCTTCCTTCCGTCTGTCTCCTCCTGTCTCAGCTCAGCTCTCACCATGGTTTGTGCTGGTTGCTGTAGGTTGACCTCTCTACGGAGGTGGGGTGGCTGGATCCTCTTTGCAGACATTCACTATCTGCCTCTCTGTCCTCAGCTCTCCCTTCAAGTAGCCGGATCTGGCAGTTTCCTGGGGCTCTCTGCACCCTCTCCCGTCTAGTCCTTTCCACAGAACCCTTCTGTCTGGGAATAACCTGATCACAAGGATCCAACGAGCTTCTCCCCACCCCAGCCACAGCCTTCACCCCCATCTCTCTTTTTCAGTCGCAGCACCGCTGGAGGAGGAACCTGCCCCCCTGCCCAGTTTGGGGGAGCTCTCAGCCTCCAATGCAAACCACAACTCCATCCTGCTCTCCTGGACCGTCCCAGCTGGAGACTTCGACTCCTTCCTCCTCCAGTACAAGGACGCGGCGGGTAAAACCCAGGCACTGCCCGTGGACGGGGGATCCCGCACGGTCACTGTCACCAACCTGGCACCCTCCCGCAGATACAAGTTCAACCTCTATGGCGTGTCTGGCCGCAAACGCCTCGGCCCCATCTCCACCGATGCCGTCACAGGTCAGCGGCTGTTCCTGGCATTCCAGCATTTCTCCAGCCACCAGCTGAGACTTTCCTGGAAGATGCTTCCCAAACTCCAACCTCCCTGACAATCTACTGGCCAATGCATGGATAAAAGAGTGTGGTTCTGGGGTCATAGAGAGATGGATGGATGTGTGAGGAGAGGGAAATGAGGGAGGGATGGCTTGATAGTTTAATGGCTATCTATGGGAATGGATGGAGTGCATGATCATGGATGGACAGACATGAATGGGGGCAGGTGGATGGTTCCTCTCCTGTCTCAGCTCAGCTCTCACCATGGTTTGTGCCAGTCACTCTGGGCCGACCCCTCCACGGAGGTGGGGTGGCCATGGGGAACCCAGGAATGTAGGATTCTCTTTGCAGATATACACTGTTCATTTGTCTTGCCCCAGTTTTCCTTCCCAGCAGCAGAATCCAGCTGCATCCAGGGGCAAGTCCCTGGGGGTCCCTACACCCTCCCCACACTTGTCCTCTCTGTAGATTCCCTCTTGCTGGGAGTAACCTCACCCTCAAATACCTGGAGAGCTGCCCCCCAACCCAGCCACACCCATCACCCATCTCTCTGTTCCAGCCATGGCGCCATCGAAGGAAGTACCGGCCCCCGCGCCCAACCTGGGGGAGCTTTCAGCTTCTGACATCACCCACGAATCTGCCCTGCTCTCCTGGACCATCCAAGCTGGGGAATTTGATTCCTTCCTTCTCCAGTACAAGGACGCGGAGGGTGAACTCCAGGCACTGCCCGTGGATGGGGGATCCCGGTCAATCACTGTCACCAGCCTGGCGCCTTCCCGCAGATACAAATTCAACCTCTATGGCATGTCCGGCCGCAAGCGCCTCGGCCCCATCTCGACCGATGCTGTCACAGGTCAGTGGCTGCTCCCTTTGCTTTGCAGTGGGGACAGCAGCTGCCAGCCTGGACCTTCCTGGAAGATGGTTCCCAAACTTTAGGCTCTGTGATGCATCTACTGGCCAATGAATGGATAAAAGGGTCTGGCTTGGGATGGATACATGGATAAATGGATGTGTGTATGGATTGATGCATGGATAAGTAGATGGTTGTCTATGGGAATGGATGTGGTGGATGGTCATGGATGGATGGGTGGGTGGATGGATGGATGGATGGATGGCTGTCTACGGGAATGGAGGGGGGCAAATGGTCCTGGATGGATAGATGCATGATTGGATGTGAATGGATGGAGTGAATGTTGCTGCATGGGTGTGTTCAGGGATGAACTGGTAGATGCACCTGTATCTGTAACCCTTCTGCCAGGCAGCAGGAATGGCCAAGTTGTGTATCGTGGTAGATGCAAAAATGGATGGACTTGTGTGGGGAGGAATGAATGGATGAGTATCTGCGGGTGGCTTGGAGTCATGGGGATTTTTCCATTGATGTTGGTGACTTTGATTCACCTCTGTCTCTTTCTCTCTCATTTGTTCTTCCTTCCCCCTCTCTCCGCCCGTCTCAGCTCAGCTCTCACCGTGCTTTGTGCTGGTCTCTCTGGGCTGACCCCTCCTTGGAAGCGGGATGGCCATGGGAACCTGAGAATGTAGGATTCTCTTTTAGAAATGCATCATCCGTCTGTCTCTTCCCAGCTCTGCTTTCCAGTAGCAAGATCTGGGTGTGTCCTGGGGTCAGTCCCTGGAGCTCCCTGAAACAACCCCCCTCTAGTCCTTTCCATAGATCCCCTCTGGCTGGGCATAACCCAGCCGTCAAGGACCAGGCAAGCCGCCCTCCATCCCAGCCTCACCCATCACACCCTCTTTCTCATTCAGTCTCAGCACCACCAGAGGAGGTACCCACCATCCCGCCCAGCCTGGGGGAGCTCTCGGCCTCTGATGTGACCCACAACTCTGCCCTGCTCTCCTGGACTGTCCAGACTGGGGAATTCACCTCTTTCCTCCTCCAGTACAAGGATGCAGAGGGCAAACCCCAGGCACTGCCCATGGATGGGGAATCCCGCTCAGTCACTGTCACCAATCTGGCACCCTCCCGCAGATACAAGTTCAACCTCTATGGCATGTCCGGCCGCAAGCGCTTTGGCCCCATCTCCACCGATGCCATGACAGGTCAGTGGCTGTTTCTGAGGTGCTGGTCTCCTCCCTTTCTGCCCCCTTTGCTTTGCACCATGGGGGGGACAGCAGTCAATAGCCGGGATCGTCCTGTGACAATGCTGCCCAGACTCCAACCTGTGTGGTTCAGGTACTGGCCATCCAACAGCAAGAGAGAGAGAGGGGTGTGCATGGATAGGTGGAGGGATAGATGGTGGATGGGTGTGATGGGCTCTCCTGAGTGCAACCTGGAACTGTGGGACTGCTGTACCCCCTTCACTCTCCACCCTGGTCTGTCTCTCACAAATTTTTGCCAGGGACAAACAGGAAAACCCTCCTGTAATCACTCAGCCACCAGCACATGAAGAACATCCCCCAGCTACACTGGGCGAAGGCTTTCTAAGACCCTCATGAATCCTAAGAGAGAGGCACTGGCCAGCAACCCCTGCCTCACATCCAGAGTTTTGTCCCTTGGACAGTGCATGCTCATTAACTGGTTTTCCACTCGGATAAAGGGTGGTGGGGATGCAACAGTCTTTGCTAACCTGAGCTTTCACTCAAGACTGCAGTGTCTTAGGTGACATATGAAACCGATTTATTAACTCCAGAAACAGAGATGTTCAGTGGTTGTGAGTAGCAGGCATAGAGATCATAGGTGGTTGCCTAAGAAATAAAAGTGGAAACGTCGTCTGAATTCTGACTAACAGACTAAGCGACATGGGTAGGGGAGGAAGGATACAGGAGTGTGTGATTGAAGAGATGGATTAAAGAATCTATGTGGACATGGATGGGGTGGTTGGATGGCTGGTTTGGGAGGGGTAGAGCAGAGTCTGGGGGTGGTTGAGTGTCTATGGGGATCTTTCCTTCAATGTTGGGGGCTTTGGTTCACCCCGTTTCTTTTTCTCTCTCATTTGTTCTTCCTTCCCACTCTCTCCTCCTGTCGCAACTCAGCTCTCACCATGGTTTGTGCTTGTAACTCTGGGCCAACCCCTCTACGGAGGCAAAGTGGCCACAGGGAACCTGGCAAATCTGAACCATTCATCCATCTGTCTGTCCCCAGCTCTCCTTCACTGCACTAGGGTCCAGCTGTGTCCTGGAGCCAGTCCCTGGAGCTCTCTGCACCCTCCCCCCACTATCTTCTCTGCAGATCCCCTTTGGCGGGGAATAACCCAGCCTCTCAAGGACCTGGTGAGCCTTGGCCCTGCCTTTCACTGCCGTCTCTCTGTTTCAGCCATGGTGCCATCAGATGAGGAACCCGCCCATCTGCCCAGCCTGGGGGAGCTCTCAGCCTCCGATGTGACCCATGACTCTGCCCTGCTCTCCTGGACCATCCAGGCTGGGGACTTTGACTCCTTCATCCTACAGTACAAGGACGCGGAGGGCAAATCCCAGGCACTGCCCATGGATGGGGGATCCCGCTCAGCCACCGTCACCAATCTGGTGCCCTCCCACAGATATAAATTTAACCTCTATGGCATGTCCGGCCGCAAGCGCCTTGGCCCCATCTCCACCGACACCGTCACAGGTCAGTGGCTGCTTCCCCTTTGCTTTGCAGTGGGCCAGGGACATCAGCCACTGGGCTGGGATCTTCCCAAGAAGCTATTTCTTACACTCTGGCCTCCATGATCCAGTGACTGGCTGGTCATCAGATAGAGGTGTATGGGTGGATGGATCAATGTGTACGGAGAAGACTGAATGAATGGATAGAGATGGTCATAAATGGATAGATATGGATCAATGAATGAATGAATTAATGTGTAGAGGGATGGGGAACTGATGGACCACCTGTCTGGGACTATCTGAGGCCCTCAAGAACCCAAGGAACTACCCTCCAATCCAGCCACACCCTTTGTCTCGTCTCTCTGTTCCAGCCACAGCACCACCAGAGGAAGAACCCTCCTCTCCACCCAGCCTTGGGGAACTCTCTGCCTCTGATGTCACACACAACTCTGCCCTGCTCTCCTGGACTGTCCAGGCTGGGGACTTTGACTCCTTCTTCCTCCAGTACAAGGACGCGGAGGGCAAACCCCAGGCACTGCCCGTGGATGGGGGATCCCGCTCAGTCACCGTCACCAACCTGGCACCCTCCCACAGATACAAGTTCAACCTCTACGGTGTGTCCGGCCGCAAACGCCTCGGCCCCATCTCCACTGACACCGTCACAGGTCAGCGGCAGTCCCTGGGGCACCAGTGCCTTCCTCTCTCACCCTCTTGGCTTTGCAGTGAGGCAGGGACTCCAGGCACTAGGCTGGGACCTTCCCAGGAAGATGTTTCCAAGCCTCAAATGTCAGGAAGCAGAGTATGGGCCATTCAAGGGACAGAGACACAGAAGTGTGAATGGCGATGGATGGGTGGGTGGGAAGATGTGTAGGAGGACGGCTGGACGGACGGATGGACTGCTGAGTGGTTATGGATGGATGAATGGAAGATATGATGATAGATGGGTGTATGCAAGTCTACGTGGATGCATGTGCATGTGATGATTGAGTGAATATATAGATGTATATGGTGGCGGGTGGAAAAATAGGTGGGAAGATATCTGTCTCTGTGGGGGTAAATGGAGATGCATGGATGGAGGGGAACACCATGGGTAAATAGATAGCGGAGTGGTTGTATATGTGGATTGATTGATTGATGGATGGATGAACAGGTGGATGGGCTGGATGGGTGGAGAGGTGTCTATGGGGATGTAAGGATACAGGAATGTCTAGAAAAGGCTGGGTGTCAATGGGGTCTCACCCATCACCCCCTTCTCTTTATTGCAGCTGCGGTACCACCAGAGGAAGAACCTACCACCCTGCCCAGCCTGGGCGAACTCTCAGCCTCTGATGTGACCCATGACTCTGCCCTGTTGTTCTGGACTGTCCAGGCTGGGACCTTCGACTCCTTCATCCTCCAGTACAAGGACGCAGAGGGCAAACCCCAGGCACTGCCTGTGGATGGGGGATCCCACTCTGTCACTCTCACCAACCTGGCGCCCTCCCGCAGATACAAGTTTAACCTCTATGGCGTATCTGGCCGCAAGCGCCATGGCCCCATCTCCACCGATACCGTAACAGGTCAGTGGCTGCTCCTGAGGTGCCAACCTTCCCCCCTTCTGCCCTCTTTGCTTTGCAGTCCAACAATAACCACCAATCAGGACGTTCCGGGGAAGAAGTTTCCCAGATTCCAACCTCCCTGACCCATGAAGTGGCCACTGAGTAGATAAAAGGGTGTGGATTGGGAAGGATGGATGGATGTGTATGGGTTAGATGGATGAATAAATAATGAGATAGATGGATGGCTTTCTGTGAGAATGGGGAGGGTCATAAATGGTTAAATAGCTGAATGGATGCATGTGAGGATGGATAGATGGATGGATGGATAAATGGATGGATGGTTGTCTATGGGGAGGATAAATGGATGGATGGTTGTCTATGGGGAGGATATATGGATGGATGGTTG
>ML685920.1:612354-628339 GCA_007922175.1 Pelusios castaneus
GGATGGGTGGCTGGGTAGCTGGGTGGAGGGATGGATGGAGGGAGGGAGGGACGGAGGGATGGGTGGGTAGCTGGGTAGAGGGATGGAGGGAGGGAGGGATGGGTGGCTGGGTAGAGGGATGGATGGAGGGAGGGATGGGTGGCTGGGTAGCTGGGTGGAGGGATGGAGGGAGGGATGGGTGGGTGGGTAGCTGGGTGGAGGGAGGGAGGGAGGGAGGGATGGGTGGGCGTGCAGATGGGCAGGATGGAGGGATGGAATGAGTGTCTGGGGTGGATGGTGTCACTGGGGATCTTTCCACTAATGTCAGTGGCTTGTTCACCCTCATCTTTTTCTCTGTTGTTTTTACTTCCTTCCCTCTCTCCTCCTGGCCGACCTCCACAGAGGCAGAGTGGCTGTGGGGAGCCTGAGAATGTGGGGTTCTCTTTGCAGACATGCCACACCCGTCTGTCTGTCCCCAGCTCCCCACAGCTCTCCTTCCCAGCAGCAGTGTCCGGCTTGTCCTGAGGCCAGTCCTTCGAGCTCCCTGCCCCTTTCCCCTTTTCCCCCTTTTGTTCTCTCTGCAGATCCCCTCTGGCTGGAGTAACCCGACCCTCAAGGATCCAACGAGCTTCCCCCCAACGCTGGCTGCACCCTTCACCCCCTCTCTCTCTTCCAGCTGCTGCACCACCGGAGGAAGAACCAACCACCCCGCCCAGCTTGGGGGAGCTCTCAGTGTCCGATGTCACTCACGACTCTGCCCTGCTCTCCTGGACCATTCAGGCCGGGGACTTCGACTCCTTCCTCCTCCAGTACAAGGATGCGGAGGGCAAACCCCAGGCACTGCCTGTGGATGGGGGATCCCGCTCGGTCACCGTCACCAACCTGGCGCCCTCCCGCAGATACAAGTTCAACCTCTACGGTGTGTCCGGCCGCAAACGCCTCGGCCCCATCTCCACCGAAGCCATCACAGGTCAGCGGCTGCCTCGGGGGAGCTGCCGCGTTCCGGGAACCTTTTCATTTCTCCACCCTGTCTAGCCCCATCCTCGGTCTGCCCTGACTTTCCCGTCTGCTTCCCTCCTATCGCTCGCCTCCATCACTTTCTTTCCTTCTGCTGCTCTTCTCCCTTCCCCCTGCATTACCCATCCCCTCTGCCTTCTCCTGCTGCGTTTCCCCAGAGAGGCTCCGAGTTCCTAGACTGCCGGCCAGAAGAGATGCGACTGTGACCTTCGGTCCAGCACAGCCGCTGATCTGGCAATCCAGGCAATGATCTAATCCCTGTTCCAGCTCTGGCACGTGTAACTCTGCTGCTGGCATCTGGCCAGCTTAACACAGAGAAGGTGAAGGGGCGACAAGCCGCTGGCTGAGCAACGAAGCTGGATGAGTTCCGGCTGGAAATAAGGCGTGCGTTTCTACCACTGGACGAGTTTCCAAGCGTGCTGGTGGACTCTCCATCCCTGGTCATTTTAATCCAGGGCGGGATGTTTTCTGAGAAGACGTGCTCTGGTGTCACCAGCCATGAGTTCAGAGAAGTGCTAAGGTGAAAGGCAGTGAGCGTGGATGGTCTGGAGGAGAGCCAACAGCGGGGAGCTGCTCATCAATTTCACATCTCTCAGAGGCTGGTACAGAGAGGAGCGGATCAGATGTTCTCCACACGGGCTGCATCCGCTTTAGAACAACTTTCTAACTCTCCAGGCCATTCGGTCCTGGGACAGGCTCCAGTGAGCGTGTGGTGAGCCAGGGATGTTCAGGGTTTACTTGCCCCATCTCTGGCTGGGCCTGGGGGCCCATGGGAGCCCCTTCCACCCTACATCTTGATGACTCCGACAAGTCCCATTGCCTGAGGTATCCAGGGGGTCAGACAGGAGGGTCACAGGAGAAAATCAATGACTGTCCAGTGACCCAGGCTGTCTCATTGACTCTCATAAAAATCCTGGCACCATTTGTTGCTTTTCCATGTTACTTTCCAGAACCCACCTCCTCACCTCCGCCCTCTCCTTCCTGCTCTGTTTCTCTCCAGGGGGCTCATCCTGGAGGTGGTTTTTGGCACCCCTGGATCGTTCCTTTCCCTGGTGTTTAGGTTCCCTCTAGCTACCGACCCACTCAGCGCCCCCATCCCTTTATCCTGCTCCCACACTCTCTCTCACGGGGTTTTCATTGCACAGGGTTGTTATTTCCATCAACGTTTCTGTTCCCCCTACGTTTCGGTTCCCCCTGCCACAGATCACCTCCCCAGGAGGTCACCCGTTGAATCCACTTCCCAAAACTTCACCGCATTTGTGTTACAGCCACGGCACCACCGAAGGAGGCACCCGCCCCCCTGCCCAGCCTGGGGGAGCTCTCAGTCTCCGATGTCACTCACGACTCTGCCCTGCTCTCCTGGACCGTCCAGGCCGAGGACTTCGACTCCTTCCTCCTCCAGTACAAGGACGCGGAGGGCAAACCCCAGGCACTGCCCGTGGACGGGGGATCCCGCTCAGTCACCGTCACCAACCTGGCGCCCTCCCGCAGATACAAATTCAACCTGTACGGCGTGTCCGGCCGCAAACGTCTCGGCCCCGTCTCCACCGACACCGTCACAGGTCAGCGGCTGCTCCTGGTTACTGGCCCCTTTGCGCCTGCCCCCCTTTCCTTTGCAGAGGGGCCGGGACGCTGACCACTTTGCTGGGACCTTCCCAGGAAAATTCTTCCAAGGCTCCACAAGACGTCTATGGGCCATTCAACAGCTGGAGAGAGCAGGGAGGGAGGGAGTGTCTGGGTGGATGATGCAAATGGGGATCTTTCCCTTGATGTTGGTGGGCTTTGTTGACCGCTGTGACCATCCCTTTCTCCCTCTTTCTCCCCCATCTCAGCTCAGCTCTCACTGTGGTTTGCTCTGCTTGCTCTGGGCCACCCCCTCCACAGAGCCGGGGTGGCCACGGGGAACAGAGGAATGTTGGATCCTCTTTGCAGACATGCCCCGTCCGTCTGTCTGTCCCCACAGCTCTCCTTTCCAGCAGCAGGATCCAGCTGTGTCCTGGGGCCAGTCCCTGCGGCTACCTGCCTCTTCTCCCCACTAATCTCCACAGATCTCTTCTAGCTGGGAATAACCCGACCACCCAGGGACCTGGAGAGCCACCCCCACTCCAGCCGCACCCTTCACCCCCTCTCTCTGTTCTAGCTGCGGCCCCACAGAAGGAGGAACCCAGCCCACCGCCCAGCCTGGGGGAGCTCTTAGCCTCCGATGTGACCCACGACTCTGCCCTGCTCTCCTGGACCGTCCAGGCTGGGGATTTTGACTCCTTCCTCCTCCAGTACAAGGACGCGGAGGGCAAACTCCAGGCACTGCCCGTGGATGGGGGATCCCGCTCAGTCACCGTCACCAACCTGGCGCCCTCCCGCAGATACAAGTTCAACCTGTACGGCATGTCCGGCAGCAAACGCCTCGGTCCCGTCTCCACCGACCCCGTCACAGGTCAGCGGCTGTTCCAGACTCATTGGCAGCTTTCCATCTCATCCCGTTTGCTTTGCAGTACCATGGGGAGAACAGCCGGTGGCCAGGACCTACCCGGAAAGATGCTTCCCAGACTCCAACCTCCGCAACCCATCGACCAGCCAGGCAGCAGATGAAGGAGTGTGGATGGCAGGATAGAGAAACAAATGGATCAATGTGTGCGGAGGAGACTGAATGAATGGGTAGATCTGTCTGGGCTGGCTGGCTAGGGATGGTCAGGATGGATGACTGGATGTGCAGGGAGATGGAGGAGTGTCTGGGGGTGGACAGGTGTCAATGAGGATATTTCCATTGACATTAGTAGCTTTGCATAATCTCAATTTTTTTCTCTCTCCTTTGTTCTTCCTTTCTTCTCTCTCCCTTCACAGCTCAGCTCTCACCATGGTTTGTCCCAGTTGCACTGTCCATCTGTCTGTCCCCAGCTTTCCTTCCCAGCAGCAGGAACCAGCTGTGTCCTGGGGCCAGTCCTTGGGACTCCCTGCCCACCTAATCCTCTGCACAGATCCCCTCTACCTGGGAATAACCCAGGGCCCCAAAGATACAACGAGCTGCCCAAACCCTAGCTGCACCCTTTACCGCTCTCTCTCTGTTCCAGCCGCTGCACCACGAGAGGAAGAACCCACCTCCCCACCCAGCTTGGGGGAGCTCTCAGCCTCCGATGTGACCCACGACTCTGTCCTGCTCTCCTGGACTGTCCAGGCTGGGGACTTCGACTCCTTCCTCCTCCAGTACAAGGACGCAGAGGGCAAACCCCAGGCGCTTCCTGTGGACGGGGGATCTCATTCTTTCACCGTCACCAACCTAGCGCCCTCCCGCAGATACAAGTTCATCCTCTACGGCGTGTCCGGCCGCAAGCGCCATGGTCCCATCTCCACCGATGCTGTCACAGGTCAGCGGGTGCTCCTGGGTCACTGGCCCGTTCCACTCCCATCCCCTTTGCTTTGCACCCTGGCACAGACACTGAGCACCTGGCCAGGATCTTCCCAAGGTTTGTGTCACAGCCTAACTCCATGACCATTAACAGATAGGGGAATATGGATGAGTCGATTGATGCATATGGAGCAGACTGAATGAATGGATAGAGGTGTATGGAAGGAAGGAAGGAAGGAAGGAAGGAAGGAAGGAAGGAAGGAAGGAAGGAAGGAAGGAAGGAAGGAAGGAATATGGGCCCTGTTAGGTATGGATTGATGGGGATGATCATGAATGGATACACAAATGATTGAATGAAGTGTAGGGGATGGAGGGACCGACTGACAGAGATGATGGCTGTCTTTGCGTGGGGCTGGAGAAGGATAGATGGAGGGGATGGTCATGGACGGATGGACAGGCGAATGGGGTGGTGGGATGGAGTTTAGGGAAGTAGGTGAGTGTTTTCAGGGACGCACCGGTTGAGGTGTATGTGTATACGGAGCCCTTGTGGAAGGTGGGACTGCGGCGACTGGCTGGGTTCCGTGATGGATGGACGGCTGGGAATGGGGATGGAGGGTGTCAATGGGGATCTTTCCATCATCAACACTGGCTTTGGTTCACCACCTTCTTTTTCTCGCTTGTTCAGTCCTCCTTCCTCTCTCTCCTCACGTCCCAGCTGAGCTCTCACCATGGTTTGTGTTGGTCGCTCTGGGCCAACCCCTCCATGGTGGCCGCGAGAAAGCCGGGAATGTGGGATTCCCTTTGCGGAAATGCTCCATCCAGCCATCTGTCTGTCCCCAGCTCTCTTCCCAGCGGCAGGATCTGGCTGTGTCCTGGAGTAGTCTCTGGGGCCCCCTTCACCCTCCCCCCATTAGTCCTCTCCGCAGACCCCTATGGCTGGGAATAACCTGACCCTTCAAGGACCTGACAAACTGCCCCTAACCCTGGCCACACCCTTCACCAACCTCTCTCTGTTCCAGCTGCAGCACCGCTGGAGGAGGAACCCAGCCCCCCACCCAGCCTGGGGGAGCTCTCGGCCTCTGATGTGACCCACAACTCTGCCCTGCTCTCCTGGACCGTCCAGGCTGGGGACTTCGACTCCTTCCTCCTCCAGTACAAGGACGCAGAGGACAAACCCCAGGCATTGCCCGTGGATGGGGGATCCCGCTCAGTCACCCTCAACAATCTGGCGCCCTCCCGCAGATACAAGTTCAACCTGTACGGTGTGTCCGGCCGCAAACGCCTCGGCCCCGTCTCCACCGACACCGTCACAGGTCAGCGGCTGTTCCTGGGTCCCCGGTCCCTTCCCCTCTTGTCCCCTTTGCTTTGCAGCCTGGCAGGAAAACCGACCACTGGCCAGGATCTTCCCAAGAAACTGTTTCTCGCAGTCTAACTCCATGACTCAGTTAGCAGCTGGTCAACGGATAGCAGAGTATGAGTGAATGAATGAATGAATGAATGGCTGTGGGGAGTGGTGGATATGGATTGATGGGGGGGGGGGGTTGTGAACGGATACATAAATGATTGAATATGTAGCAGGACTGGGGGGACTGATTGACAGAGATGATGGCTGTCTTTGGGTAGGGATGGGGATGAATAGCTGGAGGTGATGGCTGTGGATGATGGACAGGTGAATGTGGATGGATGGATGGATGGATGGATGGAGTTTGTGGAACTGGATGAGTGTTTCAGGGATGCACAGTAGCGATGTACCTGTATAAGAAACCCTTGTCTCAGGTGGGACTGGCAGAGACAAGGGCTGGGTTGGACACGGTGATGGACGTATGAATACGTGGATGTGAACAGGGATGGAGGAGTGTCTGCGGTGGATGGTGTCTATGGGGATCTTTCCATTGAGTTGGTGGCTTTGATTCACCCCTGTCTCTTTCTCTCTCATTTGTTCTTCCTTCCCACACTCTCCTCCCATCTCAGCTCAGCTCTTGCTGTGGTTTGCTCTGGGCCAACCCCTCCACGGATGCTGGATGGCTGAGGGGAACCCGGAAATGTGGGATTCTCTTTGCAGACATGCACCGTCCATCTATCTGTCCCCACAGCTCTCCTTCCCAGCAGCAGGATCCAGCTGTGTCCGTGGGGCTCCCTTCACCCTTCCTCTGTTAGTCCTCTCCATGGATCCCCTTTGGCTGAGAATAACCTGACCCCGAAGGACACAGTGAGCTGTCTCCCACCCCAGCCACATCCTTTACCCCCTCTCTCTGTTCCAGCCGCAGCACCGCCAGAGGAGGAACCTGCCCCCGTGCCCACCCTGGGGGAGCTCTCGGCCTCTGACGTGACCCATGACTCTGCCCTGCTCTCCTGGACCGTCCAGGCCGGGGACTTTGACTCCTTCATCCTCCAGTATAAGGATGCGGAGGGCAAACCCCAGGCACTGCCCGTGGATGGGAGATCCCGGTCAGTCACTGTCACCAACCTGGTGCCCTCCCGCAGATACAAATTCAACCTCTACGGCGTGTCCGGCCACAAGCGCCTCGGCCCCATCTCCACCGACACCGTCACAGGTCAGCGGCTGTTCCTGGGTCACCGACCCATTCCCCACCCAGCCCCTTTGCTTTGCGTATTGTGCGGAGGACGCTTCCCAGACTCCAGCCTCTGTGACCCAGTGACTGGCCATTCTGCAGATGGAGAAGTGTGGGCGGGGATGGCTAGAGAGACTGGATGAATGGACAGATCTGTCTGAATAACTAAATGGATGTCTGTCTATGGCGATGGATGGGGATGGTCATGGATGTATGGACAGATAAATAGATATTAATGGGGTGGGTGGAGGGAGTTTGTGGAACTGGATGGAGGTTTCAGGGATGCACAGGTAGGGGTGTTCATGTGTGGGGAGCTCTTCTGCGCGTGGGACAGTCAGCTGGGCTGGGTATGGTGATGGATGTATGGATACATGGACATGAAGGGGGGCAGGAGCGTCTCGGGTGGGTGGTGTCAGTTAGTGACTTTCATCCCCCCCCCCCCATTGGTTCTTCCTGCCCCCTCTCTCCTGTCTCAGCTCAGCTCTTGCCGTGGTTTCTGCTGGTTACCCTGGGCAGACCCCTCCATGGAGGTGGGGTGGCCGTGAGGAACCCAGGAATGTGGGATTCTTTGCAGACATGCACTGTCCATCTGTCTGTCCAACCCCAGCTGGCCTTCCCAGCAGCAGGATCCGGCTGAGTGCTTGGGGTAGTGCCTGGGGCTTCCTGTCCCCGCTTGACGTTAATCTCTGCAGATCCCCTCTGGCTGGGGTAACCCGGCCCCTACGGACTTGGCGAGTTGTTCCCCAACCCGGCTGCACCCTTCAATCTCCTCTCTCCGTTCCAGCTGCAGCACCATCTGAGGGGGAACACTCCCCTCTGCCCAGTCTGGGGGAGCTCTCGGCCTCTGACGTGACCCACGAATCCGCCCTGCTCTCCTGGACCGTCCAGACTGGGGACTTCGACTCCTTCCTCCTCCAGTACAAGGACGTGGAGGGCAAACCCCAGGTGTTGCCCATGGATGGGGGATCCCGCTCAGCCAACGTCACCAACCTGGTGCCCTCCCGCAGATACAAGTTCAACCTGTACGGCGTGTCCGGCCACAAACGCCTCGGCCCCGTCTCCACCGACACCGTCACAGGTCAGCGGCTGTTCCCCCTCCACATTTCTGGGGAGCCACGTCATTTACCTCGTTCCCCTGTGCCTCTTTCACACTCATCTTTCCTCTGCTCCGCTTTCCCCTGCCAATTTCCCCTCTCACCCCCAATTCCCCTGCCTCTGTCGGCCCCACTTGGGTCCCATTTGGTGCGTTTCTTCCCTTTCCGTCGTCTCCTCCCGCCCGTCCTGGCTCCGGTCCTTCTGTCATGGCCCCCACCGCCCGCTTTCCCCGCCAGCCCCCCACCAGGCCAGCTGGGCAGGCCGCGGGCACCTGCAGTGTTGTATGAAATGGCAGATTAGAGCACGAGCCTGAGCTGTGTGTCTGGCTGGCTCCAGTCCCTCCCCCAGCATTTGCTGGCCCCAACGTTGGGGGTGTCGCCTGCTCCGGTGCTGGCTACTTCCCCAGGCCCTCTGCCCAATCCATCCCTCGCTTGGCCCTGTACAGGGCGGCCGTGCCCGGAGACCAGGGCGCAGAGCACAGAAGGGAAATGGACCGACCGGGCATGGAACGAGGTGCCACGTACCACGTCATGGGGCTGTGCTGGGAGCCGGGGGAAGGTTAACAGAGCTAAGACGTGGGGAGACAACCCACTGGTCCAAGTCACCCTCCCATGGAGACACCTCTTATTGCCCAGCAGCAGGGCCCATTTCTCTGCTCCCACCCTGCTCCAGGTGAATTCTCGGGAAAATTCAGTGTCCAAGGGCTTGTCCCCCATTGCGGCCTCTGCTCCCCCGGTGGCCCCTCCTGTCCCTACTGTGGGGGGACGCTGCCTGAGTTTGCAGACAGCCTGAGCCTGTTGCACCAGCAATAGGGGTTCCCTCCATTTGCCGGTTCCACACCCTTCACCCTCCCTCCTTCACCGTCTCTTCCAGCCGCAGCACCACAGATGGCAGAAATCAGGACGCAGCTCCGCCTGGGGGAACTCTCAGCCTCCGACGTCACCCACGACTCCGCCCTGCTCTCCTGGACCGTGGAGGAGGGAATCTTCGACTCCTTCATCCTCCAGTACAAGGACGCGGAGGGCAAACCCCAGGCGCTGCCCATGGACGGGGGATCTCGCTCAGTCACCGTCACCCACCTGGCGCCCTCCCGCAGATACAAATTCAACCTCTATGGTGTGTCTGGCCGCAAACGCCTCGGCCCCGTCTCCACCGACACCGTCACAGGTCAGCGGCCACGTCAGGGAGATTCCCAGCCAGTGCCCTCCTTTCCACCTCCTTCTTTCCCACACAGCCTTCCCCGTGGCCCCCCCCCCCCAGCCCCTCCATCGTTTCTCCCCCTCAGCCTCCTAATTTTCACTCTGCTGCCCTGCGTTGGCCCCTTTCTCCTCTTCAACATTGTTCCCTCCTTCTCTCTTCTGTCCGCTCTTCCCACCGTGCCCCCCAGCCAGGTTCTCTCACGGTCCTTCACGCCCAGCCTCCTCTCCGCCCCATCCCACATCCCTTCGCTCACTGCGATCCCAGGACCACAGCTCACATCTCTGCCTCTGCCCTGGAGAATTCAGTGTTCACGGGATCTTGCTTCCAGCAGACTCTTTTGCTCCCATTTCCCCCCACAGACGGGCAACTTGCCCCAGACCTCAGGGGTGACACTGCCTGAGTTTGCAGAGACTCTGAACCCACCGGTCCACAAGGCTGGGGCCGCACCCTTGACCCTCCCCATCTCTTCCAGCCGCGGCACAGCCAGAGGAGGGACCTGGGATGCAGCTCCGCCTGGGCGAACTCTCAGCCTCCGACGTCACCCACGACTCCCTCGACCTGTCCTGGACCGTGGAGGAGGGGACCTTCGACTCCTTCATCCTCCAGTACAAGGACGCGGAGGGTAAACCCCAGGCGCTGCCCGTGGACGGGGGATCCCGCTCGGTCACCGTCACCAACCTGGCACCCTCCCGCAGATACAAGTTCAACCTCTACGGTGTGTCCGGCCGCAAACGCCTCGGCCCCGTCTCCACCGACACCGTCACAGGTCAGCGGGCACCACGGGATCTTCCCAGGAATTTCACCTCTTGGCTCACTCCTCCCGCCTTCCCCCTCCTGTGGGGCATGTTGGGCTAGAATTGCCCCCTTCTCTCCGGCTCTTTACTGCGCCCCTCCTGTCCCCCAAAGCCAGCCTTTCCCCAAGCTCCAGCCATAGGGGGCACCCATGGGTCCCAGTTCTCCTCCTCTTGGGCACATGGGCGTTGGAGCAAACTCATCATGGGGCATCTGGGAGCCCGGATTCTGCCCACCCGTGGAGTCCCTCCCTGGGGTCACCTATTTCCTGGCTGGCCAGGCAGGGAAACTGACCCCTATTATGGACGCCCCCCGGGTTTCCCTGCCTGGGCGCTCGGAGTTTCATGTCCCACTGGTGATCCCTCGTTGGATCTCAGCCTCTGACCAGTTGGCCAAACCCTCCCTTCCTACCCACGGAGCTGCCGGCACCGCGGCCTGGGGCCCATTCAGGGCAGATGCATCCCAAGACCCATCACAAAGGAGCTTTCAGCCCGGGTCTGAATGTGAGGAAGTGTCTGGAGCTGGGTCTGAGCAGCTCCCTTCTCCCCAGGCCGGCTGGAGAAGGAAGATGAGGAGGAGGAGGGAGAGGAGGAGGATGGAGATGCCCCACAGCCCCGGCTGGGGGATCTCTCCGTTTCCGAGGTCACCAAAGACTCCGTGCGCCTCTCCTGGACCGTCCAGGCTGGGGCCTTCGACTCCTTCCTGGTCCAGTACAAGGACGCGGACGGCAAACCCCAGGCACGGCCGGCGGCTGGCACGTCCCACACGCTTGTGATCTCCGACCTCCTGCCCTCCCGCAAGTACAAGTTCAACCTCTACGGCGTGTCCGGCCGCAAGCGCCATGGGCCCATCTCCACCGACGCCGTCACAGGTCAGTGGGGGGGAGCTGGGCGGGGGGGGAGCTGGGTGAGGGGGCCCTCTCCAATCTGGGGGGTGCCCGGCTGGACTCCGCCAGCCTCCTTCAGCTACTGGCTCCTTTCCCCTGTGGGTCTTCCCTCGGTCCTGGGGCAGGCTGGGAGCCAGGACGCCTGGGTTCTATCCCCAACTTTGTCACTGACCTGCTGGATGCCCAATATGTGCCTCAGTTTCCCTGGTAACAGAGCTAACGATTCCAAGTCCCTGACACCCTGGAGTTGGGGGCTTCCTCCTGGGTCCTTATCCTGCCTCCCCTTTTTGCCTCCCTCCATCACCCCCCCAGCCCAAGGAAACCCCCTCTCTCCTGCACAGGGGCAAGAGGGGCTAGACTTAGATGGCCCCCCCCACCGGGGGGGGGGGGGGGAACCCTGCCCCCCCCCCGAGCCCAAACTGACCCCTGTCCCCAGGGACAATTCATGTTGCTCAGGCAGGAGGCTAATCTGCCCCCTCTCCTGCCCCCCCCCACAGCCTCCCCGGGAGCCACCAGCGAGCCCTCCCCCCAGCTGGACCGGCTGCTCGTCTCCGATGTGACCCCCACCTCCCTGCGGCTCAGCTGGGACGCACCCCTGGGCGAGTTCGACACCTTCCTCCTCCGCTATCGGGCCGCCGGCCCGGGTCCCGCCCAGGAGGTGCCGGTGCCAGGGACCCAGCGCTCGGCGGTGCTGCGGGGGCTGCGGCCGGGCACCGAGTACGGCCTGGAGGTGCACGGCCACCAGCAGGGCGAGGAGACGGCCAGCGTGCACGGCGCTGCACGGACCAGCAGCCTCGGTACGAGCCCCAGACGCTGCGTCAGTCCCCCCGTCCCGTGGTGCCCCCTATTTCCCCCAGCCCTGCACCCGTCCAGAGCATCCCCCCGTGGCCCGGCCGGGTCCCACTGTCTCGGGGCCCGAAGGCGACTGACTCTCCCGTCTCAATTCCTGCGGTTTGGGGCTTTGTCCGCGGCTACTTGGGAGGAAATACGGGGCTGGCAGGACCGGGGAGGGGACAGCTGGGGAAACCGAGTCCTGTCTCCACCAGAGCACTCCAGACAGAGGGCACAAGAGTGTGTGTGGCTGGATGAACAGTGGAGGGCAATTGGAGAGGGCTGGTGGGCCCGTCTCAGCCCCCCCAGGCTGTGGGGGGGGGGGACAGGGAGCCGCCGGCTGGTCCTGCCCCCAGTGGCCACACTGAGGGGCCCCCCCCGGCCTGTTCCCGTCTCCCTAGAGCTGGAATCTCCCCGTGACCTGCGCTTCAGCGACGTGGGCGAGACCTCCGTGGGGCTGACCTGGGGGGCCCCGGCCACCCGCGTCGACCACTACAAGGTGTCCTTCCAGCTGCGCGATGGCGGTAAGTGACCCCCAGCCTCGCCTGACCCCCCAGGCTCCATCCGCCCTACATTGATCCCCCAGAGTCCTCCCACCCTGACCCCCACCAACCCCACTGACACCCCATCTCAGAACACACCCCACAACGTCTGCCACTGCCCCCACCCCACAAAGCTCTCGCTGCACATCGCCCCCAGCCCTGTCCCAATGTAGTGCCCCCGGACCCGCTGCGTGTCACCCCTGACCCCGCCCCACGTGGCCCCCAGCCCCGCAGCATGGCGCTGACCCCTGTCACCTGCAGGGGAGCCGCAGAGCTCGACGGTGGAGGGTGGCCGGCTGCAGACGACGCTCCAGGGGCTCATCCCCGGTGCCAGCTACGAGGTCAGCGTCATGGCCATGCGTGGCTTCGAGGAGAGCGAGCCGCTGGTGGGCTACGTCACCACAGGTAAGGGCCCGGACGCCTGGGTCCCCTCTCGCCCTGCCGGCTGGACGCCTGGGTCCCCTGCCAGCCGGACACCTGGGTCCCCTCCCGCCCTACCGGCCGGACGCCTGGGTCCCCTCCCGCCCTGCCAGCCAGACGCCTGGCCGGATGCCTGGGTCCCCTGACGCTCTGCACTCTCTTTCCGCAGTCCCCGACGGCCCCTCGGACCTGCGCATCAGCAATGTCACCGGCTCCTCGGCCCTGCTGCACTGGCGTCCAGCCCGGGGCCCCGTGCAGAGCTACCAGCTGACCTACGGGCCCCCCCAGGGTGAGCGCGGGGGTGGGGGGCGCCAGGCTGGCTTCTGTGTCACTCGCACCCTGCGGCCGTGCCTTGGCAGACGGGTCTGTCCCCTTTCGCCCCCTGGGCAGCCAGACCCGCAGACACCTCGGGTCCCTGCAGCCAGCCACTGCGTGCATCTCTTGGGCACTGCCCGGCCCGTTCGCCCCATGCCTGGGCTCTGCCAGCGCTACAGTCCACTGCCTTTATCTCATGGGGGCGCTCAGAGATGGGGATCCCCTGGCCCCCCTCACTCCATACTCTCCCCCCAGGCCCTGCAGTGACGGTGCGGCTCCCCGGAGACCGGGCCGAGCACCCCCTCTCCGGACTGCAGCTGGACACTGAGTATCAGGTCAGCGTTGTTGGGGTGACGGGGGGGAAGCCCAGCTCGCCCACAAGTGCCAGCTTCACCACCGGTACGGGGAGCAGGGGGCAAGGGATGGGTCGGATCAGGAGGCTTCAGGGGGAGGGGATAGGGTGGGGAGGAGGAGGAAATTGGGGTGGTGTGGGGTGCAGAGGGGAGGGGATGGGGGGGAGGAGGAGGAAAGAGTGGGGTGGGGTGGGTGCAGAAGGGAAGGAGTGGGGTTGTTGGGATGCGGGGGTTGGGGGTCCCTATCTCACCCTTCCCCACCCCCAGCGCTGGATGCCCCCCGGGACCTGAGAGCCACTGACGTCAACGCCCGCAGCGCCCGGATCGCCTGGACCCCCCCACGCATCCCCCCTGCCAGCTACCTCCTGAGCTATGAGACGCCCTCTGGCCACACGCAGGTACTGGGGACCCCCCGCTCCTCCCTGCATCCAGCACCCCCTAACCCTCCCTCTTCATATCCCCCACTGTCCTGCACCCCGCTTGCCCCCCTCCACATCCCGCTTTGGCCCAACACTAATAGCCAGACCCCATCACTCCCCCTCTGGCCCATAGACCCCCCACTCACTCACTCTCCCCCCCCCACAGGAGATCCCCCTGGGAGCTGACATTGCCTCCTACCAGCTACATGACCTGACTCCGTCCAGCCGCTACCACGTCCGGCTGCAGGCAATCCGGGGGGGTCGCCCCACCACCCCCATTGCCACCTCCTTCAACACAGGTAAGAGGCCAGATGCCTGGGGGGTGCTGGGAGCCAGGACTCCTGGGTTCTCTCCCCAGCTCTGGGAAGGAGGTGTAGTGGTCAGACTAGGAATGGGGCGAGTTAGACCCCCGGACTCCTGGGTTCACTCCTCCTCTCCCCGCAGTCTGGCTGACCTACCCTTTCCCCCGGGACTGTGCTGAGGAGCAGCTGAATGGGCCGGGTCCCTCGCGGGAGGCCACGATCTACCTGGGGGGCGACAGGAAGCGCCCCCTGAAGGTGTACTGCGACATGGAGACTGATGGGGGCGGTTGGCTGGTAAGTGTCAGAGCCCGCAGGGGGCGGAGGGACCACCTCCGCCATGGGGAGCCCGCGGGCACATGAGTCTGCCCCCCCCCCCCCCCCCCCCAGGTGTTCCAGCGCCGCATGAATGGCAAGACAGATTTCTGGCGTGACTGGAAGGACTACGCCCATGGCTTCGGCAACGTGTCCCAGGAGTTCTGGCTGGGTGAGTGAGTGAGCGAGAGAACCCAGGCGTCCTGGGCAGTCTTCTGGGAAAGACGAACCCAGGAGCAGGAGGAGCGCTGCGGAAGGGGATCTGGGTGTCCGTGGACCACGAGCTAAATATGAGTCAACAGTGTAATGCTGTCGCACAAAAAGCAAACCCCATCCTGGGATGTGTTAACAGGAGTATTGTAAGTGAGACACGAGACGTGATTCTTCCGCTCTACTCTGCCCTGATTAGGCCTCAGCTGGAGCACTGTGTCCAGTTCTGGGCCGCCTCACTTCAGGAAAGATGTGGACAAATTAGAGAAAGTCCAGAGAAGAGCAACACAAATGATTAAAGGTCTGGAACACTTATGAGGGAAGATTGAAGGAGCTGGGTTTGTTCAGCCCAGAAAAGAGGAGACTGAGAGGGGACATGATAACAGTTTTCAAGTACCAAAAAGGTTGTCACGAGGAGGAAGGAGAAAAATTGTTCTCCTTAACTGCCGATGCTAGGACAAGACACAATGGGCTTAAATTATGGCAAGGGAGGTTGAGGTTGGACATTAGGAAAAAATCCCAACTGTCAGGTGATTAACCACTGGAATAAGTTGCCTAGGCAGGTTGTGGAATCTCCATCATTGGAGGTTTATAGGAGCCGGTCAGACAAACACCTGGCAGGGAGGGTTTAATGGGGTCCTTGGTCCTGCCTTGAGTGCAGGGACTGGACTCGATGACCTCTCCTGGTCCCTTCCAGTTCTATGATTCTATAAAGCTGGGGAGAGAACCCAGGAGTCCTGGCTCCCAACCCCCCCTCCCCAGGTGGAGCAGGGAGAAAACCCAGGTGTCCTGCCCCCAGGTAATGACGCTCTGCACCAGCTGACGGCCAGGGGGGAGCACGAGCTGCGGGTGGATCTCCGGGCCGGCGCTGAGGCCGTGTACGCCCAGTACCAGCAGTTCCGGGTTGACCCGCCCAGCGAGAACTACCGCCTCCACCTGGGACCTTATCATGGCACAGCTGGTGAGGGGGGCAGAGGGGTGAGTGGGAGGGCCAAGGGGTGGTTTGGGGGGCACAGGGGGAGTGAATGGGTGGGGCTGGCAGGGGCAGAGGAGGACGCTGGGGGCCCACAGGAGGTTACTGTGTTGGGGGCAGTGGTTGGGCTTTGGATCAGCGGGGTGCTGCCCTTCTTTCCCCCCCAGGCGATGCACTGAGCTACCACTCGGGGAGCGTCTTCTCCACGCGGGATCGGGACCCCAACCGGCTGCTGATCCCCTGCGCCGTGTCCTACCGTGGGGCATGGTGGTACCGTAACTGCCACTATGCAAACCTCAATGGGCTCTACGGGAACACCCAAGACCACCAGGTACCTGCTGGACGCCTGGGTTCTCAGCCGGCTCGGGGCTAGAGCGAGGGAGGGGCCCGGACGCCTGGGTTCTCAGCCGGCTCGGGGCTAGA